>OY720636.1:139549064-140149064 GCA_963169105.1 Ceriagrion tenellum
CATTCAAACATACATTCTCTCGTGTTGGACTGCGTTATCTCTGGTTAGACCGACCGCTACCTCGACGCGTATTCTTCTGAGCCCATGGTACTCAAATTGATAAACTGCTATTGTCACGCTTGTATTTAAAAGCGATGTTGATTACCATCCATCAAGTTGCACCAAATATTTATCCAAATAGTCCATGGAAACAAGGACTCGGCCTCACTTGGAGAATGCCGTTCACGTGTGGGGCCCGACCGAAGTATGAACAGCTTCAGAGATGAATCAAATACAGTGGAGAAAACAAATGTTTAAGAGGCTTTTACTTAGCAACAGTGACGATTTGTTAAAGGAAGTAGGATTGAAACCAATCTAACTGATTATCATCATTGGTCGGTCAATCCTAAGATTGGTTGACTGCAGCCCTCCACCCTTCCCTATTAAATGCTCGCTGCCCAACTCATGGTATCTCTTTCTACGCGCTTTCATCTTTATTTGGTCCATGAACTTACTCCTGGGTCTTTCTCTGGGGACTTTTCCCTCTATTTTACCTTCAGTTATGTTCCTTTTAAACTATTGTGTCTCAAGATGTATCCAATCTATCTCATTCTTCTTTTCTGTATGGAGTTCCATATCCTTTTCTTTTCTATTCCTCTGTACACTTCATCAATTCTTATTTTTTCCGGGGACTTTTCCGTCCATTTTATCTTCAGCATCCTCCTCCAGCACCAAGTTTCAAAGGCTTCTAGTCTATTCTATCTAACTAATCGAAGAAAACAAAATTACCGCAGATTCCGGAATTGCAGGCCTTGTGAAACCCAGCTTGCCCTCTCTCCAATATTCTCTCCCTGTGAGGAAGGCTCGTCCAGGTAAACGCGATATTTTTAGAATTCGAAAAAGCTATCGATAAAGTTTCGCATTCAAAATTACTCACTGATCTGGTAGCCAATGCAATACATCACAGCATAATATTTTGGATAAAATATTTCTCAAATAGCCACGAGCAGAAGGTAGCTCTAGATGGCGTTCGTTTGGATACAGTGAAAGAAACATTAGGTGTACACCAAGGAAGAGTCATAGGTCCCTTATTGTTCCATTTGTAGAGAAATAACATCACCGATGTACCTAACAGGCAAAATTTGCCTCTTCGCGATGACGACGTATTGTTGTACATGGCTATTGGCAACGATTCTGGCAGAATTGCATTTCAAAAAAGACTTCAATGCTATTAACTTGAAATGAAAGAGTCAGTTAAATACTTAAGTACTTCTCCTAACCCATTGCCTATCTACACCTACATCCTATCCACATACTACCCTGTTAGCCACTGCGTGGGCGTGTGGCAGAGGGTATTAAGACACCAGTCGAGTAAAGGTGTAAAGGATAGGGATTTGGGAGGCCAAATGGTGCAGTTTATCATGGGTGTATTTTTGGTAGAGCTCCGTTTATATTATTGTAACTTACTGCGCGGGGAAAGTACGACTTTTTGAACCAATCTGTCTGACAATGTAAGTCTTGGTAGAAACACGTACGGGAAATTTGCGGACAAGACAATGGTAAGTTGGAATTTCTTAAATTGGAATTGGGAATTTTTTGGAATATATTACGAGAAATTTTAAGAGTGATGATATTCTTTTCTTTAGAGCCGTCACTTCGAGTATGCCGCTTGCATATGAGACCATGGCGAAGTAGGATCACCCTCAGAAATAGAACGAATGCAGCGGGGAGCAGAATTGTTTGTAAAAATTTTAAAATATACTTAGCAGTGTTACCAAATTGTTTAAGAAGTAAGGGTTGGAGCTTCTAACTAACCGAGAGGAAAAAATAGGTTAAATCTTCAGCACTTGTTTGAAGCAGGCCAAATTTTGCCCGAGGTTCAACATGTTTTGCCGGAGCCAACCTATTGCGGTGCAAACGGTCACTGGGATAAGATTAAGGAAATATTGAAAATAAAAATTGTAGAATCGAGAGATTTATAATGTCATTTATTTCATCTTCAATAAGGGAGCATAATAGCTGCGATGGATCAATTATATGAACTCTGATCTACACTATGTAGTCTTTTCACTTGTGTTTAATAACATGCCAACATTCTCTTACTCACCCCTCCTAAAATTTCCGACATAATTTTGTTGCCTATATGATTCAGTATCTTGAAGTACCTAGGTATCAATAGCATTCATAATATTCACCAGTAGTTGTAGCTTAACGAGAGATGCATGCTAGCATGCTCGTACACGTAGCACTCTCGTAGCTTCTGGCTTGACCACCAGTTGTCCTCCAGACATATTTTTTTGTGCGCTCCTAGCGGCCGGGAGAACGCGCGAGGTTCTATTTGAACTTTACGAGTACTTCACGCTTCCTGTGGATTCCCTTTGTGTCAATCTATCTAGTAGTGGCTTGCGCGGAACTTCGTAGAAACAGAAAGGAAACATTGCTCTTGTGGATGCATTTCGGTCATCCAGGTGGCCATCTGATGGGAGGATTGATCTTGTATATTGGTTCATATTGCCCGAGTCTTTAGGTGAAAGTATATTTTAGACTCCTTTTTTACTTTCACCCTCGGGAAACACACAAGTATCTACGAGATTTAAACTATCAGCTCCCTGTTGATGGTCACCAGGATGTAACGGAAATTCATGCTTAAGAAATCTGATTGCCTTTGCAATTTGGATGAATCTCTACTGTAATTTATTTGTCATCGGAATTTTTTCCCATAAATCATAATTAGGAACTTCTTGATGACCAGAACACGAATAAAATTGTCAGGATTTCATTTGGATGCAACTCAAGAACAAAAGATTAACAACAATTCCGCTCGAGAAACCGCATAGGAAAGAAAAGCATTTTCATCTCAAATTTCCGTTTTATATGGACGTATGAATCTGTACAGAGTAGCAACAAAATAAATGCATGTTGTATGCAGTCATACTTGGTCCAAGTGTGAAACACTTGGCCAAGCTGGTTTTGCTTAACTTGGATCCATTTGAAGACGCATCTGTTGTCACGTATGGAATTGCATTTTTGTTTCTTTTATAAGCGACGATATAAGGAAATTATGGACGGTAAACTAAAATCATTTGCTGAAGACATTAACAGGAATGCAGTGACTCGAGGTCATAATGAAAAGTAAGCGCTACCGAAGGACCTTGAAACAATCCAAAAGAGGTGCTATACATGGCAGTTATAATTAAATTAAACAAATGTGTTGCAAAGAATTTTTGTAACTGAATAACTTGTTATTTTTTCTGTATGAATCAATGGGAACAAAAGAGCGTCGAATTCGTTAAATACCTTGGAGTTACCTTGTCTCATAATATGCTGTGGGGTAAAAATTCAGGGAAATACCTAGCCCTACTAGTAAGTTAAACATTTTCGCGAAACAGCTGGTCAAGCTAGACAAAGTTCTTTCGAAGAAAATTCCTTTCTTTCAAAGTCAAAAGAAAGGAATTTATCAAAAAGGTACTCGGCAAGTGTGGCGATGAAACTGATGAACAGAGCTACTTCTCACTTGCTAAACCACACTTGGAACGCGCTGTCGGTATTTGGAATACAAGCGGCTGGAACGACATGAGCTCGAGGAATAATACGTCACTCACTCTGAGACTATACGTCCGTCCGTTGGCCAGGTCCGATTTGAAGGTACGAATTTACTAACAAAGGGTGCTTTGAGGGTTTTGGATTAGAGGAATGGGACTCAGCTTCCATTACGCTCTGAGACCATATTCTTCTCTGGAGAAGGGGGCAGGGAGTGAAAAGGGTGTCAGGGTGGATCGGTCTACCAGAGCGTAGTGAACTTGACGGGGAAAAAGGAATTACATACACTTTTACCCCACCCAAATTCTCAATCACATAGTAATATATATGTGTCCATTCCACATGGTCTCTTTCTTTATTAACGAAATAATGACTGAGATAAATTTAATTTTTTTATTTCAAAAAGTCTTTCAGAAAATATAAAGAAAGAGTTGAAATTCATGTTTGCGTAGTGGGCAACGTTCTACCAGTAGGTACTAATTTTTCTACAAAAATTAACATATAATTATTTTAGATAAATTCCTAATGGAATAATTCAGAAACAAATGACAGAGGCTTCAAGTTTAATTCAAATTTCCATAAGTATACAGTCATATATTACTTTTTATTCCTTTGATACAATTATAAGTTTCCAATATTCAATGGAATGAATTCATGAGTTTTGGAGAAACCTGCTTCCATAATCCATGAATTGCCAAGAGCCAATTAAAACAACTCTTAATGGTTGGGAAAATATATATGTTTTGTTGACCCCACCATGCAAACACAAAACTTCAGCAAGTAAATGACATTTTCGTGTAAAAAACCTTACTAAAATTAGGTGAAATACCTAAAAAACAAAGATTAAATTAACTTCCAATATATACTTTTACAGAGCTTAAATCAGAGTGATGAAATATTTATAACAAATCACTTGAACTATTTGAACTACAGAGGCATTCCAACATTCAAAATATTACAGTCGAATTTTTACTGAAATTAGACTTCAATTCTAATACACAAAATATTTCGTAAATGATAAAAAATCATCAACAATTATGTACATAGTATACTTTTCCTAACCAGATGTTTTAGTTTTCAAAACTACATTAGTTTTTCATTTCACAGAGTAATGAATAGCAGCATGCATTTAAGAATTTAGGCAAGGAAGACACGGAGAAATCTCCGGAACTCATGAATGAGTTTTCTCGTGAATATACCATGACTATTAAAGTATCTTATTTCTTTATGATTGTGAACACTTATAAAAAGCATATATTCCTATTATGAGTAATTTATACGGGAAATAAAATGAAGGTGATAGGATTTAGCTATATGAAATATCTTGATAAAGAATTGTTACAGCAGAAAGTTATAAAAATATGACACGACACACATCGGGCTTTTAAGTTATTTCCACGGCAATAAAATGGATGAAGTAGATGCTAGAGAACCTATTAGACAATTATTTAAAAAACTGCCATTAGAATCACCAACTTCATTCAAATACCTTCGGTTGAATTAAGCGACGAGAGGCAAATAACTTTCCAATTGAAATCCAATATTTTTCTTAACTATGAGTCTTTCATGAGTGCTCCATTACATATGTCACAACAGAAAGTTTCAGTAGATACCGTAGAGGAACGTAGCGATCAGAATATTGATGTAGAATGTTAAGGCTATGCTAAGTGCGGGAAAGCCGGGGAACATAAAGTAAGAAATGAAGAAGAAAGGTATAGACAGCAGACGGAGTAAGATGGAAAGATGATGAGGACTATTGGAGCGATGACTATAGAAGAGGGGAGGAGTATAGCGGAGGGGATGAAAGCCAGCGTGGAGTTGCGTCGTAATGATCAGGAAACTAGTTAGAAAAGTATTTTATGCAGAACATGTGAGCGATAGGATAATCGTTGAACAAAACGACTTTAGTTATATCACTATGAACCATTTCCGGGTTTTCTGCTGCGTAATTCTTTTATGAGCCCTCGACGTTTCGTTCTTCCGATTGAGGACGATGTCAGAAGACACAAGAATTCCGTTATAATTGTGTTATCTGCTTGAAACATGGCTAGCCATTTTATTTAGAAACATAAATAAAAAATTAATGGCTGGTCACCAACGTGCGTGGAAAGATATCTTTACCAGACTCTGCTAAAGCAATTACCGCCTTCCCGATAAACCCTTAACTACCGTGGTTTTTGGCCACGTACACTCTTTCGAATTGCTCGTAAAGTACAACCATTACTCGTACTGTCTCAAGTTCAACTGGGTCACTCCCCCCTCCCTTCCCTAGGATTACATTGTAGCCAAGATTGCTGCGAGCGGTTGTTTGCGTCGGGTGAAAAAAGACTCGACGATAGCAGTTGAGTGTTAAAAAAATTAGGAGGACGTTTGGGTCGCTCGATTGCTTCTCGAATCAGCAGGGAATAATATGAAACTGTTCTAGCAGGCACTATAGTCTCATTTAGGAGTAGTTAGTATCCTTCCCAGACATGTAATGATCGGTAACAGCCGAAATCAGCCACTGCCTTGACCTGGAGAGGGGATTCGGCAATTTTCAGTGGAAAAAGATGTTCGGGCTGCCGTAAAAACTCGGAATGGATTACCACGATAGAAGAATAATCTAGTAGCTATAGAGGAAGCAAGTCGTCACAAGGCGAATGAGAGGCGGAAGACAAATAGAATTTTAATTAAATAATGAGTAAGGCAAGAATGCAACCTCTTACCAGCACTGTTCAGAATGTACTTGGAGGAGGTCATTATAGAAGCACAAGAAATTGGACTGAGCGGAATAAAGATAAACGGAGAAAACATAAACATGCTTCGCTTCGCCGGTGATATCGCAGTTAAAGCTGGTAATCTCGATAATCTTCAAAGATCACCAAATGTAATGGACCAAGTCCTCCAAGAATATAGCATGAAAATCAATAAGACACGAAGACTAAAACCCAAATATGTGGAAGAGAAAAGTTGAATGCAGAAGCCACACTTAGAAGAGAGACATTAGAGCAAGTGTATTCCTTCAGCTATCTCGGAATTACCATTCTGTGGAGCGGAAGAAGTAAAACGAACCTCAAGAGATGACTATCCCGAGCTAAGAAGGCGTTCATGGTAAAAAGACAGCTGCAGTGCTCAAAGAAGATAGGACTAAAAACTAAGAAATAGAATGTGGAAACATTCTTGCGGAGCGAGGCACTCTATGGATCGGAATCATGGACCATTGGAAAAGTAGACCGTAAAAGACTAGAAGCTGTCAATACTCGGTGCTGGAGGAGAATACTGAAGATGAAATGGGCGGACAATATAATAAATGATGAAGTATACAGAAGATTATAAGAGAAAATGAACCTGTGGCACACGATAAAGAAAAGAAGAACCAGATGGATTGGACACACACTGAGGCACAATGGGTTTGTGACGAACGTAATTGTTGGTAAATGGAGGAGATGATCCCCAGGAATAAGTGTATGGACCAAATAAACGAGAAAGTACATAGAAAGAGCCACCATGAAGTATGAGACATAGAATTTGGATGGAGGGCTGCAGCCAACTAATCTTAGGATTGCACGACCTATGAATGAATGAAACTAATTCATTTCTTTGAAGGCTTCCGCGACTCATATACTTGTTAATATTGCTGTTTTCAGGCATTCTCGTCGCGTGTTTAGTTTTTCTGACTACAGTTTCTCCCCTCTTCCTGGGGGCGTCTTCAGGTCCGTTGGACATTTTGTAATAATTGAAAATTATTATTATTATTTTACTATTAATTACAAAATGTCCAACGGATCTGAAGACGCCCCCAGGAAGAGGGGAGAAACTGTCGTCAGAAAAACTAAACACGCGACGAGAATGCCTGAAAACAGCAATCTTAACAAACTAATTCATGGTTCAGCCTTCTCTGTAGACGTAGTTAGATTTCCGAAGAATCCGGTAGGCATATGTAGGTTCCAGAGAGACTATATTCTGGAGAATTCACGAATTCAGTAATAGTGATAAAACTCGTATACCTATCCAGGAGCTGATTCAGACTCAGGCTAAAGCTTATTAAAGATGAAATGCCGCGTTAAACACAAAAAGAGAAGAAGTGATAGGAGTGCACGAAAGTGGAATACTGAGGCATTGATTGGGGCAAAGAAGAGGAATTATTGAGAGCAGGTTGATATTGGGCACCGATCGAGGAGTGAGATAAGTGGAAGATAATTGAGGAAGTCTGAAAAAAAGGCATTGTGGAGGCGGCGGATGCAACGAAAACTCTAGTACGTACAACTAAAATTAGAAAACAGTGGATTACGAAGGAGATGATAATGGAGATGCGGGATAGAAGGAAACGGCAGAGGGTGAACTCAGAGATCGGCAGAAGGAGATACCAGGATTTTAACAGCAGGCGCCGAAAGGAAACAAACAAATCAAGAGATACGCGGTGAAGAAAAGAGTCCCAGCAAAATCTCCAAAAAGAGGGAATATTAGATGCACTGTATAAGAAAGTAAAGCCATTGACGAGCGGTGGTAAGAGAAGGGTAATCGCAATGATGACAGACAAGACAGGAAAGTTGACAGTGGAACCATAAGATATGCAGAAGAAGTGGATGAAATATATCGAAGTGCTCTAGTGAAGGAGAAAAAAGTCCAATACGTTAGATGTAGAAAGGGAGGACGACACCGACAAATATGGCTTCGGAGCAGGTAAAATTGATAGTGAAATCGAAAGAACTTTAACAGACAAAAAGGAATAAGGTGGTGGGGACAGATTATAGTATATCTGTCCAGTATGTAAAGAGTACGGGGAAGAACATATATGGAAAAATTTTACCCTCGTTCGTATGATTTAAGAGAATGGATCGTGGCCGAAGGATTTTTTTTTGTAACAGCACTAATTCCAATACAGAATAAGAACGTGATGAAAGTTTTCGAAAATGTATGACAAATAGTATAATAATCCACGCAGCCTAAGTACTCTTTAGAATTATCAAAAAATATATGGAGCAAAACTAACGAATAACTGGGCGACGACCGGTTTGGTTTAAGGAGAGAGAGAATGGAACGCAGGACGCAAAAGGAGTGATGAGAACGCTAGGGGTCGTTCAATTACTACGTAAGGGGCCGTTAAAGTATTATTTAAGACGATTTATGCCATTTTTAACCCCCCCCCCATCCCCATATGTAAGACAATGTAAGAATTTACCAACTCTCCTCCCCATCCCTCTCAGTCTTACGTATGACGATAGACATTTGTATCTACACTTCATTAAATGCTCGGTCACCGCAAATTTTTCTTTCCATAGAAGCCATCGTACAGCTTTGAGCACTGGATATTGTATATTTATGCAGTGTTGGAGTACCACATTCATTAACATTGAGAGAGAAACAGTACAATTATTTTTGTAAATGTTATTGAATAATCGAATTTTTGGGGGAGTCTTTGAAGGACTAAACTTTCTCTGGTTTAGGTAAGAGCGACGAAAGCAGTCTGGCCACTGTTCACTCAAGTCGGATACGGTATATTTTTTCAGTTTGAAAATTTCCTATCTGGCTTAGGTTTGGCAATCTACGTTTCGTCTTATTTTCCATTTTTTATTTAGTATTTTTTTCTCTCGGGCCACTCGCTTCAGGAATATATCTTTACGCTGCATCAATAAACCTTCTTTTGATTTGTTTTTTAAAACAGGTCATTTAATTTTTATTATTATTTAATCAATATTGTAGATCGCGATTATTACAGTATGCAAATAATTTCTAGTTTTTATTTTATTTTTGATAAATCCTAATAACATGTTGAAAAATTTATCATAAAAGAAATGGTGAACGAGTAAAAAGGAACGGGTCCCAAAAAGGACCGGTCCACAGTGAATGAGTTCCCCAAAATGAACAAGTTTGCCCATCTCTAGCATGGGATGAAGGTAAACCATAAGATGACGAAAAGGATGATATTCTCTAGAAGCACCCTTATATGCAGACCGCATATAAGGGTGGGAGGGCAAAAAATAGTGCAAGTCGAGCAGTTTACATACCTTAGCAGTATTTTACAAGAGAAGGGGTTTAGTGGTAGGGACGTATGGTGTAATATTGAGATAGAAAAAGAAACATTTTCAAAGAGGAGGAGATTGGTGAGAGGGGTCTGCGAAGAGACGTAACGAGTAGACTGGTGAAAATTCCGATATGGAGCGGTGTCTTTTGGGGTCGGAAACCAGGTCATTGCGAAGGGATAATGTAAGCTTAGGTTTTGGAGATGTTGATGCGGAGAAGGATGGAGAGTGTGAGCGAGAAAGACTAACGAGGTGGTGTTGGATATGGTTGGAGAGGGGGCTATCCGCGGAGGTTTGGAGAAGGCAGAAGAGATGGATGGAGGACGTATTGAAAAAGAGGGCATGCTGAAGAGAATAAAAGAGTGAAGAACACTGGTGAGCTGTGGGAGAGGAAGGAGAAAATATGAATTCTGGACGACATAAAAAGAGGGAGGCCATATGAAGAATTCAAGAGGGGTCTGGTTACGGATCATCTTTAGGAAGGAAAGCGGAACGGCGTACCAGAAATTGGAATTTTAGGATAAGAACTGCCCATAAACCTTCCAAATAATAGCCTAACCTACCAAGCTGGCAGAATTATCGAACGAAATAACATACAGCAAACATATTCGGCTCCATGACAGAAGATTTTTGTCAACTGCTTTTTAAATTTGTGGCCCTATTTGCGGTATTAAAAGGGGACTAAATCTATTCATGACAAAATGAAATAAATTATAAATTGTCTAAAGTTTCAAATGTCTATTTTAAAAAGTTCTTTTTCGCTTTGATTACACTTGGAGAAAAAAGATGCTACACTTTTGGAATAGTATAAAAACAGAAAATTTACTGAACCCTCTAAAAATGTTTACTTTTCCAAACTTAAATTTATTTGCGTTTAAAATGCCATTGCATCTCAATATTCCATTTTGCAGCATTTTATACCGCAACCTCAAAAAAATGATCTTGATTGACGAAAGAAGGATGTTTTAAACTTTTTAGGCAACTCCAATAATTGCGAAATTGGGATGGTAAGATAGCTTCAATATATTTAATGGCTTTCTTGTATAAAGGATTTCATCTTAATAAATTTCTACGGAAACTATATTTATTTATCATATCAGGATTTAGTCTCTGAATGACGATGAGTAAAAAAGAATTAATTTCGATAGTAAGGACTTGGCTGACTCAAATAGATAAGTCCAGGGACAAACGGGTACTACGATGGGATTTCAAACTCCGCGGTAGTATCCTTTCTGCTAAGGTACAGTTTTAACTGAAAGGGAACCAAGAAAGAGGGTCACATTAACAACCGTTGGCCGACACTCGGGAGTCCAACTGGTGTCCTTATGCTCTTCATCAATGTTTATCATGACTCTAATTTTTACACTTAGAAAGCTATAATGCGCATTGGTAATGGTTAAGTGGACCGTAAAAATGGTTTAATAAATAATTAGCTTAGTTTTTTTAATATACATGAATACATACACATCATACCATTCCCTTTATGGGCAAGACAAAGAAATTACGTTATTTCCCTTAGCCCTAGAAATCTGGCCACTTTCAATAATATCTTCCAAAATACTCAATCCTCACCAACCACATCTGCATCTCTTACCTTCACGCATTCCTTTACATACACACTTGCATTCTTAAGACTCCAAATGTGACTCCTCTTTTGGATTATATTCACCACATTCACTCACGACTATCGAAGTTTACCTCTTCCTTTCACACAATTCACTCGACTATCATGTGTATGTTATGATCTCCCCAATCTCACGGCATTGCCTAACCAACGACCCACTCCCCTTGCCTATGCGTCGATGTCATCAGAACACAATCCCCGTTTTTCCACCACCCAATTATTCCTGAACCTTCCCAAAATAGACATGAATACAGTAGTAACATTTTTAATGAGAATAAACTCAAATCTGTTCCACAAATCTAAGATCTAGGTTTATTGGTTCAGCTTGTTAAAATAAGCAATTAACGGCAGATTTAATATAACGCATAGCGTAATTTTTCAATATAAACTGTAGACGCCAAAACAAACTAGCTGATAACGCCTTACAGGCGCATTTTTTCACCTCTAGCTTGAGGAAACACATTTGCTCAGCAAAATATGGTATATTAAAACAAAGTTTGCATTAGAAGCATATTATCTCAGAAAAATAATAGATAGAAAAGTAAAATAAATCGTTCTTTTAAAATAGGTTAATATAATGGGATATTTGTTAGACTTTGGGATCTTCATGCAGAGGCAAATGGCTCACTTGTCGGGCCATGGTATGGCCATGTACTGCTGCCACCACCTTGAAGCTACGTAAGCCACGTAGAAGCCGAGGACAAAGGACAGCGGGATGAGGTTGATGAACGTGTCGCAGTACACCACTACCTTTTCGAATAACCTGCAGAAAAAAAAATGAGAAAGGAAAAGTTAATGCAGTCTCTACCAGATGGGCAAATATATTTCAATTATTTTCACCATAAAAAGCCAGGGATTGTTGTGTAAATGATGATTTTTTCCAAAAATTAACGCAAGAGTTATAATTGTACGCCTTCATGAGGTGCTGAGAATATTTTGCATTTATTAAACTGTACAGAGATAAATTAGGGTTATATTATGTATGGTATCGAAATGAACCATTAAAATACCTTCCAATCAGCGGTGATCTCCAACTTTATCTTCTGCCGATGCTTATTCAGTTTATTGTTTTCACGGTTTGTATACAATAATATAAGGGAACAAAGAGGTACCTAACGTGAGAGGTACCTCACGATTTTCCGGTACAGCCCAGCTTAGAATCGGCTACCAAGAAAACACTAATCCTGAAGTTCGCAGAGATACTGCTGTGTCTACATACTGTGGGTGGAGTAAACATTTTGGAATTACCTTAACGTCTGATATATCGTGGGGATTACACATACAGAATATATGTGGCGCAGCATTAAAGAAACTAGGTTTTGTTAAGCATATAATAGGAAGGTCCTCGGATGAAAATGTTAAAGAGAGATGCTACTTCGTTCTGGTTAGGCCACACCTCGAACACGCAGCGACCATTTGGGACCCTGGACATGAGGATTTAACCAATTAAATAAATAAAATATAAAGGAAAGCAGCGCGCTTAGTTAAAAACTGCTATGAGCGTACATATAGTGTCTCACAGCTATTAGAGGGATTAAGGTGGGAGCCCCAAGAGACTCGGAGGCTACACGTTAGGTTTAGGTTGCTTGATAAATTCAGAACTGATATTTTTCAGAGCAACATAGAGAATATTATCATGACTCCTCACTACATCTCTAGGTCTGACAGATGCGATAAAATAAGAGAGATACACTGCCGAACAGATAGATCCAAAAACTCGTTCTTTCCGCGAACAAAAAGCGACCACAATAACAATTGATCTCACTAAATACATTCCTATAATGCATGTCACCATTTCATCTCCAAAAAAACTTACACCATTACACGGATGGTGACCTAACACCCTGTAGCACAACGCGGGCCTCCATATTCTTTTCCCACCGCGTGGGAGAAATAACAATTAAACACCCACCATGTTTAACTTTTCGCGGTGAAACAATAGGGAAACGGAGGGCAGAGCCAAAGCCGACAATGATGTATTGGGGAAGGGGACGAATAGAAAAGCACGAACGGGGATTGACAGGAGAGTTCTTGAAGGGAACGGACGTGTGGTGGGGTTCTGTGCCATATTCCGGAGGAAGCGGACATTCAGCCGCGAGACTGGGGCCAGAGAGAGAGAGACCCTGATACAGGACTACCATTCGTGCAGATGCTGTGATCACATTACGCCAGGACTACGGGTTCCGGAGGCTGTAAAGCTAGAGTGACACCAGCCACGTATCAACCTGTATTGTCAACAAGAGCGTAAATATGGACTTTAATTCTGTATTTTATATAAGCCATACAAACCCAGTTTGGTACAACCCGGATTAGAGGTTGATGCTAGTTTTGTTTTATTTACATTGGAGTAATGAATGTTTAAAGAAGATATATGGCTTAATTCAAAGAAGTTCATTATCATAAAATGTTTAAAGATAAGTAAATCATTTGAAGTAACTGTATGAGGTGCAGAATATTACAATTGTCTGGGTCATGACCTTAAGTTAAAGGTAAAGATATTATATACTTTGTTTTTGTGTGTCTTGATTCAATGCTATGATTTTGTCCGATCAATTAAATTGCTAGTTATCACGTATCGCATGTTGTTTTGTGTTTCTCATGTTATCTACCGCAGAGAAGGCTGAGGCAATTGAAAAAGGTAGGAGACCGTGGTTAATTTATCTCACATTTATTTTCCATTTTTGATACTCACCACGTGGGCATTTTGAGTTAACGATAATAGAGATTGTTTCCATTTCTGACCCACAACGTGGGGCTGTCGGGTTGCATTGTTAATATTTTACAACCCCCTGCCACACGCCCATGTGACAGCTCGCGGGGTATTATGTATATGTAGATGTAAAGAGAGAACTCCATCCAAAATTTTAAGCTTCCCCTCCATTGCAAAATGTTTCCACCATTATGAAAGAAATGTGACCTTAAGGTAGTCCGAGTGAAATATCATTTAACTTAGAAATGAATGAATTTGATCTCATTTTAAAGAAAAATATCTCACCTATCCAATGACACCAAAAATTCTACCCCTTACTACATTTCTTTTGGAGATATTTGCCATAAAATACCAGCCCTTTTACATGGGAGACGGTACGTGCACGCACTCCAGAGAGACATTATTTACAAAATGAGGTATTTCTAACACTTAGACGTCGTAAAAAACTAACAGTGTGTAGTTTGTATGTTTTCTCAACTGTATTTGAAAATTAATCATATTGTCACTGCAGTAGGTTCTTGGGTATGACAAAAAACCTTCCGTTTTGAAGGAGTTTCAAACGCAGCGCGCGAAAGAACTGAGTTAAATTAAAGACTTATTTACGTATTTTGATTTAATTACTTACAATTTCTGTCATATAAAACTATATAATTGCACCATTAATAATGCAATATTTAATTCATTTGACCTAAGGCTGGTGTAATTAAAACGTATAATTCGAATATGGTCTCAGTTATGAATAGGGAACTATCTCGCTCGGACTACCTTAAAAGTCAGCCAGAGGGCAAACCAGGAGCGACGACTTTTTTTTACGAACCTACACGTATACCTGGTGAAGCCAATCATTCCATCCGTAGAAAATAGACCAGTGGGATTAACCCGGAGTCTCGACTTTTCTTCAGGTTTATTTCGGCTCGCTGTAATTTGACTCACAATTTGCGATTGTTTTCAAATAACTGTTCATGCGAGGCCGCCATGAGATCATTAGGGAAATGGTCGTCGTCCATTGTGTTGTGGAGTTGACATTCTCACGGCGAAAAGGGCAGGCACTCTGAGGCTCAGTAATAGTAAAACTCTCATTGGGGAGGTTGGCCGAAAATCAAAAGGATCCGATTGCTTTGAAGTGCCTTTGCCCGTTCTGCCACTCAACGGAAGCAAACTGGATAAAGCCAGGTGATAGCAAATATCACTACTAAAAACCCAAACGAGAACATTTAATGCAAATTGGGATGATTCTGGTAACTAATGAATATTTTATGACCGTATCAGTCATATCGTTGCCGAGTGATCTTCCTGGATAACAGAATCAGATTTCTTTGAAACTTCAGGCAGCAAGCTCTTTTGAGAAAAGTACATACAAGGAAAATATCACTATCAACAGGACTCAATTTTTGCTCCCAATTAAGCCCAATTTCATCCTATATGAACCAAGAGATGTGACACCTTTAACGGCTATGAGAATGAGTATGGTTTTATTGTTTGAAAACTTATACATACATTTATCCATATACTGGCATCTTACATTACTTTGTTTGATACTAACAGAAAATCATATCAATTATTTTATGAATATGAATTAACAACAAGAAAATTGAAAGAAGGCGTGAAATGGATAAAATAGTATAATAATACAAATGCCATTTTTGTGTTTATGAGAAATGAATTCCTACGGAAAATTTGATGAGATAAATTTATGTTCTTATGAAAACTTACTTGTGAAAACTTACTAGTACTAAGTAAATCATAACAGACGGACTCTAAATGCTTGTAATCAATATAAATAACGCTGTTGTCGGCTCTCAACCCGGAAAATACGTTCATTTTTAATGTATTCACTGAATAATCTCATATATCTACTGTGTTTGAAAATATCTAAGGCATGTCATTATTGAAATCACTATCTCTTAAACAACTCAATGAAAACGTGCGAATCTACACGTGTTTTGACTTGCGTAGTCCTAGTGGAACCGCCGTAACCAGCGGCAATTTATTCCCATCCTTAAGGATTGTTATTTTTTTAAACATCGCTCAGAAACAAGAGAGTAATGGGTAAATGATAGAGGAAGAAGCAGCAAGTCTCAACATTCCTTCCCAAAAACACGAACACAATCATTAGTATCGGAGGCTTTCTGACATTATCGCATGACTGCCGACTTTGGGAGACGGGCGTCGGGGTGACGGTTGTTTGGACGCTGTTGTGTCTAGCTGTAGCAATTAAGTTTTTTCTCAGGAACATTTTAAAGAGTTAAGGAGAGAATCCTGAGATGCAATTAAATCGAAAGGGGGTAGAACTAATTGCCCCTTGGCAACCAACTCCGGCGTAAATCAAACGAGACAAGGAACTGGACCGATTTCTAAAGTTTTATATTTAGAAGGATTATAAAAAACTTAGGAGCTTCGACATCCAAACGTTTTTAAATCCCGCCACGGCTGAGCATATCCCGCACAAGAGCCTCACTTCAACCTTGAAGGGCCAGGAATTGGCAGAACAATAACATCCGAGGACCCTCGACTCATTTTGGCCAGTCTGTGGCTCCCTCTCAATGCTGGAAGATTGAAGGACAATCTGCCAGAGCCAGAAGGCGACCACCTCTCAGGTTTCATTAAAAACAGTCCAACCATACCAGCCTGTACGCGATTTTTATCTGAGATTTGGGTCATCGAGGAAACAAAAAACTCGACCATTGGGCAAAAGAGGCAGCGATTCATACCTCCTTTTCACGGGGCTTAATAACCATCAACCATTTTGAATGAATAGGGTGAACCTTGTTTTTCCACATTGAATTTATTGACTTATGACCATGGTTTTGATGATTAACGTCATCATCAGGTTTACCTAATTCATTAAAAATGTTTTGCAAATTCCAAAAATTATCGCCGGAAACCACCAACTTTAACCATTAACGAACTGTGATATTTCATACAAGTAAAAAACTGCGATATTTAATGAACTGTTGGTTCCGGAAAGTGAGATTATCAGGCTTGGAATAATGACTAGATATTTATATAGGTCAATTTATTGCTCAAAGCTACATCTTTTAAGTAAAAATTTGGCAAATTCTCTAAACAATAACCAATACGAATAGGAACAGGTAGGTATTTTGAAGTTTTATCAAGGTAGAAGATGAGAAAAAGAAAATTCAAGGCTAAAATACGTCTCTGTGTGTTTTTCGTAGCATAATTTCTTCAATGTAAAAAATTGACCGAAAAGAAACCCACCTTTGATTGATTGAATAAAAATTTCAGATAAATTCAGGCGAAAATGGGTTCCCAATAATAATCGGACTTGTGTTTTCATATTTGTTAAAATTGGGTTTACATTAGGTTTTATATTTGCCTTATTAACTTTTGTGCTCAAAGAGCACATATTTTTCTGTTAATTTTCAAAAATTGAATTTTCATATGAAAGCATTTTTACACTTAGTTTACCTAATTCCAAGAATAATTGCCATAGTTATTAATTATAAGATAATATCGCGGATTGGCAATATGCCATTGGTTACATGCATATAGAGTTGTCTACGACATTCAAAGCATACTTATAATTCCACAGTAAACCTCCTTCATCGCTAAGTTGAAATAAAAAATTATCAGTAGTGATATGTTTTATAAAATAAATTACATATTCCAGATGTGCTTTGCTTCTTTTTTTAGAAATATTGACATTTCGGGGAAGTGGCTTGAATAGTTCTACAGGTAGTCCATTTAAATCTTGAATTATTTTGTTAAGGAATGAATAATTTTTTAATATTCTTTCCTACTCTGCTTCTTGATTCCTCGCCGTCATGCACTGAGTTCATTAGAACATTTCTGTTCTTCTATCAATTGTAAGATAAAGCTCTGAGTTGTAAAAGTCTTCTATTCTTGGAAGATAAAGGATAACTTGTGCCATGTAAATAAAACTGTAACATGTAACATTCAGGTCCCCAACCACGTGCGTCAGATCCATTACGAAACGGATGCCCTAATTTTTCTCTTCAATTCCACCTGGTAGTTTTCCGGTATCGATCTGTGCTTTCAAACGGTAAAAACTATCGCTACCCCACAGAGTCTATATTTTGATTCGGTATTTTTCCAGTTTACTGGTAATATAATTCTTGATTGGACAATTCCCTCTATTATCCACAAGCTTCTCATTTGGAGCAGCATTTGTAACAAAAATACACATTTACAACTTCGGGATTATTTCCACCTAATGCTCTCGAAAATCTCATTCGGCCGCTATTTTATCATCTGCTCTTCTCGCTCGTCGACAGGATTTGCTGTCGAAACGTGACACACGAGAGATGCAATGAAAAATTTTGAGAGGCATTGCAGCAGAAAAAGTTAACCTACCAATTTTTGGGTTTCGCAATGTCTTTGTTGATAAACTATGTGACCCATAAACACCAACCAGCATTAGAACACCAATGTGGTCTTCGAACGTAATTGCAAACAAATCTTCCCATTTTCATCATGCACTCTTCAATCTTCAATGTTTGCCATTTTCAACACGATGTCCATCAAGTAATTGCTCATTATTATTTCAAACGAAGATCTTACATCATTCACCCTGGATTTAGAATATCTACCGGTGACGTAGAATACCTCAATGGACCTGGTTTAGATTTGATCATAGTCTCAAGTGATGCTCTTCCACGATGGGGAGGGATTCTGCAGTCCAAGTGATTTTTCGGTCTTTAGGCTGAACATTGCCTTTTTCGTTCCAGCTATCTAAAGTATCGCTTTTAAACTCCAAAGCAGGATTAATGTTATCATCACTCGTATGATTCTCTTCTTATGAAAATTTCTCTTCTCTCGAGAGCACTCAGGACGTGCCGAGTAGGAATAGAAATTCGGGGAGGGGGGAGAAGGATCGTTTGGTCCCAGCAAATAACTTGCGCCACCAAAGGAAGACATTCTTTTTGAACCAGCAAGAGCTAGAGGAGAATGGCACTGGTCGCTCAACACATGCTGCCGACCATCCTTACGCCTTCTTTGCCTGGCCGTCCCTCTAGGAAACACCGACCCATCCACTAATTGGTCGCGCCTGCTTCCTTCTAGTAACAGGTGACTGGCAGAAAACGTATTTCCCCCAGATGTTTCGCGAAATAAAATTACAAATGGACACCAAAATCATCGGATCATACTGACTCAAGGAACATTAGAGTAACTTCTTTTGTTTTGAGAACCATATAATGAATTCATTTTTGATTTCCATACTTCAGGAAACGTGTAATATCAACAAAATAAAGTCGTGAAGATCAGAGTCAACAAATTTATGCTAAAAGATTTTATGTGGGACTAAATTTCTTTTCGGGTCATAATAACTCAAGGAGAAATGGAGGGTTAAACAAACAACAAAATCTTTTGACTCATTACTTATAAGAATATATTTGCTAGCATTGAATGAAGCTTTTTTGCAGCATTTCTTCGGTACTTATTTTCGGTACTAATGCTATTGATACCTAGGTACTTCAAGATGCTGAATCATATAGAAAACAAAATTATGTCGGAAATTTTAGGAGGGGTGAGTAAGAGAATGATGGCATGTTATTAAACACAAGCGAAAAGACTACATTGTGTAGATCAGAGTTCATATAATTGATCCATCGCAGCTATTATGCTCCCTTATTGAAGATGAAATAAATGACATTATAAATCTCTCGATTCTACAATTTTTATTTTCAATATTTCCTTAATCTTATCCCAGTGACCGTTTATAACCGCAATAGGTTGGCTTCGGCAAAACATGTTGAACCTCGGGCAAATTTTGGCCTGCTTCAAACAAGTGCTGAAGATTTAACCTATTTTTTCCCCTCGGTTAGTTAGAAACTCCAACCCTAACTTCTTAAACAATTTGGCAACAATGCTAAGTATATTTTAAAATTTTACAAACAATTCTGCTCCCCGCTGCATTCGTTCTATTTCTGAGGGTGATCCTAATTCGTCATGGTCTCATATGCAAGCGGCATACTCGAAGTGACGGCTCTAAAGAAAAAAATATCATCACTCTTAAAATTTCTCGTAATATATTCCAAAAAATTCCCAATACTCCATACACCATCGTTAAGCATGAACTCTGTCATTAGATACTGTGCACTCATATGTATCGTAAAAATACGCTAATGTTCCTCAGAAGGACGACATTCGTAATTTAAATGTAAATTTTCGTGACGGATAAATATGTGTTTGTGAGGAGAGAAACTAGGTCATGAAATGTAGATAAGAATTGGATTCGGAAAACTTGATGGAGTGATAGGAATTACAAAGTAGGATTCTTGAAGAAACTACAAAAAAATCATTAGCCTCTTTAATACCCTTGACCATTTCTATCTCAATTTTGTGTTCTCATGTATCTACATGGGGAAACACTCCTTAAATCCTGCGAAATGTGGATGTTTCTTTTCATTTGTCTTTTGTCAAATGTCTAAGGAGCTGGGCCTTGTATGGATATGAAACACAGACCAAATGAAATGAGAAAATGTTCAACAAAGTGTCTTTCAAAAATTGGAGAATAGAAACAATGAGTTTTGCTGCATGTGATATGATGAGATGAGAATGGGCTAGTCATGTTGTGGGAGACAAAAGAAGTCTGTAACGACGATTCGGAACAGGGATTTCAACAGGTGGTGGACGTGTTGAGGAATGACGGCATGCCAAAGAGGAAGATACACTGGAGATTATACAATGAGCATGAATAAGGAAGGAAGAGGATTTGGATGGCATCAGATCAATCCCATGGTGATACTTATGTATTAGTGGTACCATGATCAACGCTTTTACCTATCTAATTGAAAACTCATGCACTGGAACGCTTTAGAAGTATCTTTGCAGTTAAAACGGACATACTCTGCTACCGACTGGTTTATATTGGAATTGTAACACCCCGACAAGCATATATTCGAATGAAAATATTTAACTAGACTGAGATTGGTCTTTAATTTTGATGAACTGTCTAACTTATCTGATTTAATTTCTTTTGATTGGGGCACATCCAATCAAAAGAAATTAAATCAGATAAGTTAGACAGTTAATCTAAATTAAAGACCAATTTACTAGGGGCTATGCACTACAACTAATTTCTTGGATTCGATCTTTAATGTAGAAAAGGCACATTTAACCATTTAGCAGAGATAAAATAAGAGGCATCGATGGCAAAATTTACAAAAATGCTGTTACCTGGACGCCACGAATTTGCAGTATTTTCATGGTCATAGCAACATTGGCTCAATGAATGCCTGGGTTGCGCAATATTAATCTAGGTAAATTCCCATTAAATAGAAGCACTATTTGTCCATTTATGATTACAGCTCTAAATCAAAATATATTTGGAGTTCTCTTTCCAATAAAATGAACGAATTCGACGCGTTACGCTCTTTGAGTAAATCTTTCAGGACAACATTTAATATTTCATCGTGCCGAACGGTTGAGTACGTTGCCGAGAGGTCCTCCAAGTATACATTGGAGGAATAATGGAAGACAACTTAACCCAAGTGATCAAATGGTGATACTCAACCCGGCTGATGCCTAGCTTCCACATTCCAAGATGCTTTGTGACATCCGTTTGGCCATCACCAGATCACCAAAATTTCCCCATCCTTCTCAAAAATAGTTACGCATCGTGAATGTTTTGCTTTTTCGCTAAAAGGTAAAGGAGTTGAGCGCTATGCATTTGTATTCACAAGCAAGGTTCAACTAAATACCTTTAGATTGATGTACCAGTTGAAAGTAGACTTATTGAAAGCAAAAAAAAAATGCTCCAGATTTTCACGTATGAAGGGTCTTAACTCCGTTAATTATTTTTTCCTACATCTGTACACAAGCGAGCAATCTTGAAAGAGTATTCTTCATCCTGTCCACAACACCTATTTTCTATGTTCTCCTTCCCCGCTTGTTAAATACCTTCCCTTAATTTTGGCTTTGAGGAAGTCATTGTCCCTTATCACAACTTTCAGCCGTCTATCCTCCTTCCTGCGGCTTCTTTTTCTCACCCACCATACCAAACATCTCCTCGTTTGTCTTCCTTTCCATCCACAGCACCTTTTCCATCCCTTCCTCACGTCTATACCTCGAAACCCTGCAGCCTGTTCTCGTTCTTCTTACTCAGAATGCATTTCCTGCCTCAAAGCTACACTCCTCATCAACCTCTTCACCAGTATCGTCTTCAAATTCTTACCCATGGTTCTAGTTATCAGCTCCCTTCTGGTACCTAACACCTCCTTCACTTCTGCTTTTCTCCTCCTCTATTACCTGCTGCTATGTCCAATTTTCTCAAGCATACTACCGTAGTAATAATAATAAGTTTTATTACTTCCCATACAAAATTCGCACAAAAAACACAAAGATCATTCATACATTTTTTGGGAAGCTTTAGGTAGCTTCTAAGAAAAAAACTGAGGTGAGGATACCTTCATAGCAATGCATAGCTGCAAATTTTCTTTAAAATAGTGTTCTCATTTGTGATATCTATAGATAAAAGTGAAACAATACACCGTATCCTTTGCTCTTTTTGCACTTGAATACTACGAGGGTAATCCAAGTTACGAGCTACGAGGGTAACTTAAATTGCATTTACACACATGAAAGAATGATGTTTCATCCACTCACTCAATTTCCCCGTTTAAGGTAGTACAAGCGAAATTAGTCCCTAATCATAATAGAATAGATTGGAATAATACCTTTTAATTTTACCAACTGTGAGAGACAGGAATTAAATATGGCATTATTAATGGTTCAATAATATAGTTTTACATGACAGAAATTTTAAGTAATCAAATGAAAATATCTAAATAAGTCTTTAACTTGACTCATTTTTTCACGTGGTACGTTTGAAACTCCATCAAAACGGAATGTTTATTGTGATCACAAAGAATTTACTGCGGTGACAATATGATTAATTTTAAAAAAAGTTGATAAAGCACACAAAGTACTCACTGTTGATTTTTTGACGAGATCTAAGCGTTGGGAATGCCTCATTTTCAATATAAGTTCTCTCCCGAGTGCATACACGTACATACATTTCCCATATAAAAGGGCTGGTATTTTCTGGAAAATACCTCGGAAAATGATGTGGTAAGGGGTTGAATTTTTGGTGTCAATGGAAGGGTGATATAGTTTTCTTTATTACTTGAGATCAAATTCTTTGATTTCTAGGTGAAATAATATTTCGCTCAAACTGCCTTAATCTCATTCAAGGTTTATGCACCCATCCAGCAAATAATTATAGCGTGTCAATGCCCCGTCGGTACTAATCCTCGCTCTGTGTAGGGAGCCAGATTTTCACTGCGCTAATCATCTCTACGTCCTCCTAAGTAGTAGTGTGGCAAAGTATTTAATGTCATTATTCAAAATTGACTAGAAGAGAAGAGAAACTATGAAGCAATTTACATTCTTTCATGTCTTTCGTTCGTGCCAGACTGGTATTTGCGAGCCTAATCTTGTAGTCTGTCCTCTGCACAGCACACCAAATTGGCCAGAGCACTCAGATGTTGGATACGTTTGCGACGCGATAACCTGATAAGGCTTTGCGACCTATGGGAATGCGTCTCGCGATAACCGTTTCAACGAACTGGCTTCTCTTATTAAGGAATAAAAGCAATGTGGGGAATTAGTTTCTGGTCAACCTACGTACTTAGCACGTAGCTTGTCGACACATCAGATATATTTCATCATAAGATTTTCTTCTTAATACTGAACCACATTTTGTTTTATAGTATTGGTTTCTAACAAGTATCAGTGTCATGCCGATGCGAAAAGCATGTTTACATACAACTGATGCCTAAATGTCGAAGAAAGCGTCGAAAACTTGATTTAATTAAAGGAATAAATTCAACATTAATGCATGAAGAATTTCTATAACTGCAAGTATAATGAGATCAAACGCAAAAACAAATGTACTTAATTAGTGGTCGCAATTTTTTTTTCGGCTTATATGAAACATAGAAATGAGTACTCAGTGACCCATTATAACCGCTCCAGCCACGTATGCGTGTGGCATTAGAGCGGACCAAAAAAAGTGAAAGTCAAAATTTTCGAGTCGGGTAAGTCTCATTCGGTGCCACGGCGTAAAACAAGAATTTTGATACCCGGGTCGAGGGTCGTCAGAGCTCAAGGACGTTGTCACAAAACAATCTAACAAAATTTTCCATGTAACTGGTATTTCACCGATATTCTTTATAGATAAAGACCCGAACTTGTAGAGGCTTGATCAGGATTACATCAAAGGACTTAGTGTTGTGAAAAACATCAAAATTGTTAATGATACAGCGGAAAGAGCTGCACAATTGGTAACTAAATTTCTAAAGGGCAATAATTTGACTAATGATGCAGAGCAACATCAATTGCTCCTCTTAACAGTTGCAAATGATAGGTAAGTAAATGAACTTTGATCTTGTTTATGCTATGAATTACTTGCGAAAAATTGAATTTGCCCCAGTGAAATAGACAATACATTATCATTTCTTTTTTTAAATTTTTTCTTTTTTTGGGATACGAACTTGGTTGATTTTGATCCTACTAAAATAGACCATTTTGCACATATTCTGTTTCATGAAATTTTCTGTCCGACCGATATTTCGGTCCCTGACAGCGCATCATCGCTCTCATTTCTATGATTAATTAGATTAAATATTCAAGTGCCGCGCGGGACCTTTTCCCGTGGTCTGATAGGGTCGACCCGGGTATCAAAATTCATGTTTTACGCTGTAGCACCTAATAAGACTTACCCGACTCGAAAATTTTGGCATTTACTTTTTTGGTCCGCTCTAGTGTGGCATGTTACTGATGCCCTTAGGAACAGCTAGGAATTCTATGAAGAAATTTAGGAGTGCGGCACATGCAATGGCGTTTTCTCTCTCGTGAAAATCGGAGCAAAGGCTGTTTGGGCTGGGATGGCTACGTAGAGTGAGCCGATTCGACCCCGGGGCTCCCGCATCGCGTGACCATCGAGAGACGAGGGATGTCCACCCAACTTCGCCTCGCCTTCGCCATAGAGCGAGCACACCATGGTCCGTCGAGGTCACGAGGGGAGTACAGCGACGCTTTCGGGGCATTCCACGGGGGGTGGATGTGACCACGCCCTCTGGTGACCCCGCGGCCACACCCCTCGCAAAGTGGACGACCGATACCGGCGTTCCCAGGATGAGATAGGCAGGGTCGAGAGGTACAATATCGCTGGTCGTTCGATCCTAAGATTGATTGACTGCAGCCCTCCATCCATCTCTATCGAATGATTGTTCCCTTAATCTCCGATAGTTCATATTATGAACTATCTTCCCTCATAAAAAATTCTGTATAGGTTCCTTAAATTACTTCCAAAGAATTTCTTAAAAAGTTTTGTAGATATTCCTTAAAGTATTGAAACGCCATCTTACCGAATTCCCTACGACGTTCTGCAGAATACATTAGGATATTCTGCAGAATACCTTAGGACGTTTTGCAGAATTTCTTAGGACGTTCTGTGGAATTCCCTACGACTCTCCATATAGGTCCTTAGAAAAGGAACTGGGTCAACGGAAACCTCACATATTTCCGTAGAGTTGCTGAAGTTCTACAGAACAACTTGTAAGGAGTTATTTTACTCTGCAGAAAATAACTCTACAGAACATGTGTTTTGTAGAGTCAGGCTCTCATGTTCCGTACAGATCCTTAGAAAAGGAAATAGTTCTGAAGAAAAAGAGTCAATTTCTATAGAATTCCTTACGTTCTACAGAACAGCTTCTAAGGAATTTTTTAGCAGAGTTCTTGTTTCTCGTGGTCCTTTCATGGTCTACTATTCTGTAAACTACTTCATTTCTCAGTTAATCCGTTCAACTGATCATCAAAACCATTCTTCGGCACCAGTTTTTGAAAGTTTCCGATCTCTTATGGTCTGCCTTTCCAGTGCTCTGTTCTACTGAGCCACAGAGACCACGCTCTAGAGAAATGCTATTCCTCGTAAGTTGTTCTATCTTCGTTGTAACCGTAGTTGGCTGTTCATCTTAAACGCCATCTCAGCCTGAGCTAAAGTTGGACTATTCTTTGCTTGATGCCCGTTGTACCTCTTCCGTCTCACGTGATGGGACTTCCGAATTATATGAATGAATCTGCTGTCTCTAATTGCTCTCCTCTCAGTGTGACTTTTGCATTCATCATCTCTCCACCGCATTGTTCGATTTACGTTTTCTTATTGTTTATTTTCATATGATATTCCTGAAAAATTGAGTGATGTATATCCTTTACGATAATCGATCACATTGGCGGAATTTTGGAATTTTTTTTATAACCCCGGGTATTTCAGGTGATGGAGGGGGGAATTAGGATCTAAGCACAACCGGATGTTACATAGATAAAATTGAAAATAGTTTCCTATCCATTTTTCAGCCAACCGATAGCTATGTTTTGAGATATCATTTTAAAAAATAATCGGTAATAATAATGGACCCATTTATATCAACCAACCGTAGTGAAAATTGGTCAATGCGTGCGGACGGTAGTTGAGTAAGGGCGTGGGAACGAAGAGGGGCGGGGAAGGGGGAGAAACATTTGGGGGGAAGAGGGAGCGGGGGGAATATTTCGGGCGTCACGTGAGTCAGCGGGAGAGGGGGGGTCATGAGGAAGGAGAGGCGAGAAAGACAATAATAAGTCCGGTTCGCCCTTAGCCAAGCACGTCACTGAACGCAGTGCCAACATGCTAAGGTTTCCCCCCGTCGCAAACGATAGATCTCCAACTCTCAGCGGGATTGCGTGCAAAGTCTGTCCTGGGGTCCACGACGGGTATATCAGCATCTCAAGGCTCCAAAATCACGGGCCGAATATCTTGGCAGAAAGCAAACAAGAGACGCATAACTATACGGGTGTTCGAATGAAAAGGTACGAAACGTCGTAACAACCAAACCGATTGAAATTTGTATGTGCCGCATTGGAAAAACGTAGCGAAGCATCTAGGGACGCGAATGTAGTGTTCGACATGGTTGTGCGCATGCGGTGGGAGCCCGCACATGACGCAGGAGAGAAGCAGGCACTTGTGTGTTCCGTCCAATTGACGCGGTGACACAGTTTGGACAATTTTGCACGACAGGGTGGGTTGCCGGAAGGTGTGCGAGCTGTGGGTTTTCAAGATGCTCAGCGAACCGCAAAAGGAACTGCATATGGGCACTGGGAATGGGAACTGCATATATGCACACTGCAACAACTGTTCCGGCAACATGAAGACCCCACTTTCCTGGAGCGGATCGTCTCCACTTCGAGACAAAGCGGGACAGCATACAATGGAAGCATGCGTCGTCACCTCCCCTTAAAAAAATTCAAAGCTGTGACCTCAGCAGGAAAGGTGATGCTCACTGTCTTTTTCGACGTCCGAAGCCCGATACTCATCAAATTCCTCGAGCACGGAAAAAAACAATCTCAGTGACATCTACTGTGAGACACTCCATAGCCTACGCGAGTCCATCAAGAGCAAACGGCCTGAGCTGCTCAGGGAGGGAGTGATTCTGTTCCACGATAACGCGCATCCACACGCCTCCAGGGTCACACGAAGTTTACTGGCCAAGTTCAAGTGGGAGTAGCTTGAGCATCCACCATACAGCCTGGACATGTCGCCCTGCGACTTCCATCTGTATGGTCCGCTAAAAACACATCACAAAGGTAAGCGCTTCAACTTGGACGACGAACAGAAGGACACAGTGGAGGACTGGCTCTTGTCACAGCCACAGGAATTCTGGGAACACGGAATCCTTCAGCTCATCAAACAGTGAGATAGTTGTGCTCAGGCCTCTGGTGATTACTTTTGAGTAAAGACTTCAATTATACCCACAGTGTCGTTTCGTACCTATTCATTTGAACATCCGTATACATTTATGGCGAGGCATTAGGTGGCACTTATATTTTGAATCTGATGCCTCGCCCAGCCTGTGTACTAAAATTGAGAAATTGTAACACCTTCATCCAAACGTAGAAGTGACCAGAGAATATTCTTCCACCGACTCAACATATAATGTTATCGTAAAAAATCCTGCATTTGTAATTTTGAAGGAGGCCTAAAATTTTTGCCACTGAAAAGAGAACTACAGTAATAGCAGGAGAGAAAGTTCAAGAATTGTTCAAATTAAGCCAGAATATTACGAGACTCATCAAGTTCAAGAATATATTCCCACATTACACGGGCCAGCTTATTGTCATCAAGTTACACTAATCATCATCATGGACAGCGGTCGTTTGCAGAAAACTGCCTCTCACAGACATCGCTTGGTTGAGATAACGCAGATCTTAGTTGTCACCACCCACCGGGCTGTTTCCATTTTCCTGCGGGGAAATGGTCCTACAGGTACACTGGGATGAGGGGAGGGGTTAGGAACAAACTAGTCGCTGGTCTCTGTTTCGAAAGGCCAGTCGTAACACCTGGCTACAAGATATCTAAATTCATTACATTGGCAACTTTAAAAATTCACAATAATCGCTTTTATTGGTTTATTCCTTCTTTGGGCGACGGAACCGAAATTCGATTGATGGAAATGTTTCAATACCATTGTTATTTTCGTAAGGCCTTCGTTCATTAGATATTTCACTTATAGTTTATTATACATGCCCAGAACATTAACGCCTCTGAAATAATAATTGTCGGTACCAACTGCAATTTTTTACATCGATAATCTTAAGCATTAACCATGACAATTTTTCCAGATTGATTTCTGATAATTAATCATATGCAAGTTAGCATTACATATCACAGGTAAAACATGAGTCTTTAAATTTTCTAATGAACCTGATGGATCCGCCTTTTGAGGAATTATAAGATATTGTATTTTTTTAGTTAAACTAAATTACGCAAAGCGAAACTTTCGCTAAAAAGTCATTCAAATTTGTATGGCGAGTAGTAGGAGGATATGAGTGTTAGGTAGAACTTTCCGATTCATGTTAAAAACGTCCCTTTTTTAAGTAATCCGATATAAGTTTCTTCTATGACTTGTTTATATGCCTCCTGTTCGGAGACGGACTATATTTCCCGCTGATCTTGTGAAACATTTCCACGAAAGTTTTGATAGCAGCGATGAAAATAACGAGGGGCAATTTTACTTTTGCTGTCTTACTTTAAGGCTAAAAATATCAGCCTTAAAGGCTTTATATCAGCTTCTTACTTCTGATAAGTAAAATATCAGTTAACAGAATATCTACCTCTAAATATTTGTGCTACGGGCCATATTATTGTATCGTTTCCTCGTGGACTTAGATCTTACACTTACGAAAGCCAAACGTAATGAATATGGTCTCAATAGTGCGCCAATTTATTTGTCAATTTATTTAACTTATGGTTCTCTCGAAAAGGGCAAAATATCCTATCAATATTAAAAGTGTGAGGGTCTGGATTTTATCCATTGCATTAATCGGCAAATCGGGCCGCACCAATACGCTGGGGTCTTTCGTTAAATCGAATCGTTTCCGTCTTGGATGGTACTACGTCTTGCTCCGTATATCAGCGACACCTCTTTCAGCATATCTTAGGTCGATGGATACAGTCGAGCTTTACACACCTATGGACGATTATGCGAGTGTTCACTCTTGTCATCGAAGAATTTAACATGCTAGGTTTCATGTATGACTAATTAAGAGCTACATAGTTTATGCAAATCAGTTACGTTACAATGGAATATTCTGAAGTTCCTACCAAACTATGATCACAACATTGCACGATCTCCTAACTCATCAAACATAAATATTATTTATGAAAATTATGTGAACACAATGACAAACTATTTCATTTCCGTGGAGAAAAGATTTGGTGTTCTTTGGAAATAAGTCATCATCTAGGCAACGGAATGTACATAAATCAATTTTGCTCATAGATTTTTTTCGCGCTTGCTGAAGTCACGATCAGAGGACAAAGCCATGTCAAAACCGAATAAGCAAGGAGTCATTTTATTCACTCATTGCATGTCAAATGGAAAGAACTCTGGCTGATACTTTGCAACAAATGCGTCTCTCCATGCGAAAACTCATGTCAAAGCGGAATAATCCATTTCATAAATCGAATGTGTTATACCTTGTAAGTTCTTATAAGTTCCCATTCATTATTTCACAATCAAGTGCTAGAGGGCCGATTCTAACGGGGCGCATTCGATCCAAGAGTAATTTTTTTGGTGCATTGGTAACAGATTCTCGATTCTTTTGTATAATTCCTTGCGATAGCTTAGCTTCCAGGCGTATTTTTATCTGATATGTCTGATTTATCTTTACTAGCATTTGTGAACCACTTTAACTCCAGTTATCCCGTAGTATTTCCAGTAACATTAAATCAAACTGATATTAATGTTTCTTCGACAAGTGTTTTCCGTGAATCTCATTCTTTAGGGGTTTCCTGGAAATGTTTTACGCTGTAAAAAAATATTTGCAATCGTTCTGCACGCAAAATTAGATTCCAGAACGCATTCACACGTGGAAAAGCGCAAAAGAATGGCTCTTTCTGTCAACATTACCTATCTGTCTGTTTAATGCAGTTAAAAATTTTTCGCAATTGTTCAGCGGGAAGAATCGATTGCAATAGTTCCTCTCTCGCGGAAAACTCACATGAATTCTGAATAAAATTCTTTCATTTATGAATAAATATCATTCGCAATTATTTTAATACTTATATTACCAATGTAAGTATAAAAAAATTTGTCTCATGCCTTTGGAAGAATGTTTTAATTCAGGTCGGGAATAAATCTGTTGGCACAATGAGCCTCAATCACCCAGTGTGAATAGTAGGGTGACGCGTTGATGTCTTAAAAAGTCAATGTACCGTAAAAAGCCAGGCCTTGGCAAGGGTTGCACAGTGAGGGAAGATGGTGTAAAGATATGGATTGGTAATAAATGTTGAGCGGCTTTAGCGAAAACGGCCGGGGGGCAGAGGACAAAAGAATGAAGAGGGGAGGAGATGAGAGAATGTTGAAGAGATTAGATGGGTGAGCCGGGAATAAAATAAATAAAAAGGAATTTCCCACTTCTAGGCTCTTGGAAGCAAGGGGCCAAGAGGTGGGAAAAGATTTCTGTTGAAATGTACACTCCATTATTCCATTATTCTCATCCATCCATCACTCAGTTATTCCATTGATACATCAACACGAGTGAAGCGGGTCCAGGATTCCCAGAAACCAGACACCTATAATGTTGAAATAGGTAAGTTTCAACTTTCATTTATACATATTGCCATATTGTTTCTAGAATTGTGTCCGCTGTAAAAAAGACTGTAGGCTCAAACTACTCATATATTCATTACCGATCAATATTACGCTAGAAGTATCTGAAGTGTTTAATTTTTTAAACAGTGGCGAAGAAAAATTTCGATGCAAATGATTTTTTATTTGATGTATTTTTAATACTTTAGACCGAAAACGTAAACAGCATGCCGTACACTTGTTAACGACTCTTCCTGTAAGGACCACTTGATCAGCAAAGAATTTTAATAGGCCTTTTAAAAAATATTCCAATTACCATGGGTCAACTTTAATTCCAAGACATATATGAAAATCTTGACACAAGCGGTGTCGATGCTGAAAATTGTTATTCGTATGATGCTATCTACATTGGCCAAAAAGTACTGAAATATTTCATTAGAATTATGAACTACAGAAATTATTTTATTAACTTTAGCGTTTCATCCATGTTTGAAAATTATTTATTGGAGTGCGATCATACCAGGGACATTTAACCTGATATTTTGCATGTACAGGATAAAGAAAAAATATTACATTTCCTGGAGCAGTTAGAGATCGTAATTGCTAAATAAAATAACTTTTATCTTGAAAATGTTCTCACAGTTGAATTGCATACATCACTATGTCAATAATCTTTTAATGCACGATTTGCTTACGTCATAATCTCCGTTCAGGTCATTGAGCGTGTTTTTTGTCTTCCCCCCCTCCCACTCCAGTCAATTGCCATGAAAAACATATAGTCCCAAAACAAGGAATGACCTTTCCCCTCTTCCTTTGGTTCCCTTGTAATGCACAAAGTCAGAGTTTGTTTCAAGGAAACTAGACTTGTGACACTACTTCTCCATCACAAGTCCTGAGTGCTTAAGATCCGTTATTACTCCCAGTCAATGAAGCCGTTCCTTAAAAATAAAAAAAACAATGTGTCTTCCAGAGTTTGTCAAGGTTTGGAAAAGTAGAACAATAATTCCATTGAGATCGGTAGAAGTATTTCAATGAACTGTGAGTTCGAGAGTGAAAAATAAAGGGAACTTCATTTGCTCTCCGAAGTATTTCAAAAGTTTCGAAGGCTCAAAACCAAGTACACTCACTTTCCGCATACACAATATTATACATTGAGAATGGTATAACAAATTACATTATTTACATAGAGCTATTGTCCTGATCATTCTTGGCTCTCTTGAGACACTTCGGCAGAAAAGCCCACCTTGGAACTATTTTGGCCTTTCATAACCTGATGGCAGAACCTGTATGCGGAAGAAGAGTTAGGGGAGGGAAATTTCAAACTTATTGGCTTGCGAACCACTAATGGAATTCCGTTTTGTTGTTCTAGTTGGAGAATAAAATTTGAGGGTGTAAGTACATTCAACACGGATATCTCCGCGATTCATTCCAACGGGGCTAATTATCTCGTCACTCAGCAACAGCTGGATATTGGGGCGACATCCGCCGCCGGTGGGCCATACGTCACGCCCGTATAGTGCGTCATAATCCCCCGTCCCCTCCCACTCTGCCTGCCTTGGACGCCGCGAGGCTCGCGTTTATCATCGCTCCCCTCCCCCCCCAACTCCCCCTCTCATTGCGTCATCGCTACGAGATGACGAAGTCGATTACGTCACGGAGCGCGCGCATCATGCCTCGGTGTTCGCGAGGAGGTGGGGGAGGGGAGGCAAAGGGATGGCGGTTGGGGCGCAATTCGATGCCGTCAAGTGGGGAAGCGCCGTCATAAACTCAACAGGTTTGAATGTGGCGCCGTTCATACTCTTTTTCCATGTTCCAACAGTTTCCATTCTTCCCAATATAAATAGAAACCAACTACAGATAGCTCGCAGGTAATTTATTCAGCTAAAGGTCCGCCTTCCTGTTACTTCATGCGAGTGACTCGAAGCAAGAACTCTCTTAAGGTAGTTTGAACATATTATCATTTTCTTAGAAATCAATGAATTTGGTCTCATTTTAAAGAAAATAATCTCACTTATCCAAGGACACCAAAAATTCTATCCAATACCACATTTCTTTCGGAGTTATTTGCCATAAAATACCAGACCTTTTACATAGGAAATGGTAAGTGCATGCACTCCAGAGAGACATTATTTACAAAATGAGGTATTCATAACATTTAATATGTCGTAAAAAAACTAACAGTGTGTAGTTTGTATGTTTTCTCAACTGTATTTGAAAATAAATCATATTGATACCGCAGCAGGTTATTGAGTATCACAAAAAACCTTCGGTTTTGAAGCAGTTTCAAACGCATCGCGCAAAAAAATGAGTCAAGTTAAAAACTTATTTAGATATTTTCATTTAATTACTTACAATTTCTGTCATATAAAACTATATTATTGCACCATTAATAATGCAATATTTAATTATGTGTCCTTCAGCTGGTGAAATTAAAACGTATAATTCGAATATGGTCTCAGTTATGACTAGGGAACTATCTCGCTCGGACTACCTTAAGTACTTCATGATGCTTTCTTCCGTGATAAAAAAAATTCTGGTTTCAATGTAACCCATTTTAACATGGTTAACGCAACTCATTACTGTGTTTTGATTGCCGGGTGAACTTCCCAAAGGTAATAATCGCTACCTTTCCCATCGACTTGAAAAGACATAAATTGATAGCCAAACTTAATTCTTAATAATATTTATTCTTCATATACCTCATATCTGTAATATATTCCGCTCAAAAAACTCGCAGATTCACAACAACTCTCGGTCTCCACTCACCTAATAACTTCGCGCGCCTAGCCTTTCACAGTGCCTGTAGTCATGGAAGTAATTCCACTTTTACCGAAACTGGTGCTGAAAATACGGTAAATAGATTGCTTTAAAAAAACAATACTCCGGGACCGGGAATCAAACCGCGGACCTTTAGTTTCACGGGCCAATGCACAGGTCACCAAGCAACCTAGTCGATTGCGCTCAGGTCCGGTAAGCCAAATGTCCGTGGTTCGATTCTCGGTCCAGGTGAATTCCATCTCCATTCAATTTTTACGTCTTTTCTTGGCACGATTCAACTGAAGTAAAATATTTTCAAACGTAGCGGCATTAAACGTCTTATATGATTCATTCTCAATGGTTAGTTACTAAGCCTGTATGTACTAAACAGTATAATTTTTGGTCAACCGTGGGCTTAGAACGTCCAGTTCCCTTAAATCCTGTCTAAATCGCCTTATGAATCTGAAAGATTGGGAAGCGAGATGATTTGCGCACCAGAAATTCCTTGATCCGCTGTTCGATTTCCGGTCAAGGTAGATGCCTTTCATAGACAACTTCCACATGAATTGCTCACTTTGATCGTGCTCGTCTCCTGATGAGCCAGTGGCTTGGTTGCTCTATTAATGTAAATATATAGAAAAGGAGTGTGCTTCGTTATCTTGGCCGAATATTTGAATTGATTGAGACCTGAGATTCTTATGATCCACATTTCACAAGAGGTTAGAGTGATAAATGTGAGAGGAAGATGTAGCCTGCAAAAGTCATGGGTGGATGTGGTGGCAGAGACAATTAACATTAGGAAGGAATATTAGGAGTCTTAGGAATAAGGAGAAAAAAGAAGAGAGTGTTCTAAGCAATGCATGAGTGTACAAGGGACGATTATGGTTTGAAAGGCTCGGGCGTTTTGGAATAAATTATTAAATGGGAGGCAATATTGTACGACAAATGGCAATGATTAAATTCATTTATTTTTCATATCTTGAAAGGCGATTGCAAGTTGGGTAAGTATGCATGTAAGAATGATTGATTTAATCCCAAGTTGTAGAAAATTGAGTCCACCACATAGATTTCCAAAGCAAAAAAAGCAGTCTTAGAATGATTCCATCTACATACCTATTTGCATAAATGGATCACCGAACATTTGGTTTGATTGAGGCCTGAGACTCTTACCATCCGCATGTCACTATTTATACGCTAAGGTCAATGAACGGCTAACTGGCTCCGATGACTACGTTGGTAATAAGTTGGTCCGTACAACCAGAAGGTCCCAGGTAACGATTCAACCCCAGGCATGTCATTCGCCCTAGTCCAAGAGTTGGGGCCAAAAGTTGGACGGTACCATACGACAGAGGCAGTATGAGAATTTAAGGCCAACTATCTTCTGCGAGTCCAACGAAGTTTAATGATTTAAACGTGCCACAATTATATTCAACCATCTTTCCATCTACATCGGCTCATTCTGACTCAAAAAAACAGTATGGATTGAAATCAAGTTAATCTGGATTCCAGGGAACAATATTACTTCTCTATAGTTTATTTAATCGCTCCTTTTGGGGCCTTAATTGTTCAACTTGATTGTATTAAGCTAACTTCACCTTCACTATTCCCCCATGTTTGCAATTACATATTTTCCAAGACAACCGGAGGAACATTAACCTTCTAATGCTGGATGAGGCATTAACCTAAATAGGACCCATACTCAACCACGAGTAATCAATTGAGTTTGAAGGCTCAACCCTAACGTAGGCGATTAAACACAGCAAACGAGGTGGCATCTATAAGGCTCTCCGTATGTTTTTAAATAGCCCCCATTAGAAATCTGCTGAGAGAATTTCCCATATCTCAATTCCAAAGTATCCGCTTGAGAAAGAAACATATAATCAAAAATATATCGCTCATAAATACGAAAGCTAAAGAAAGACCAACGAGACAATCGTTTGTTTACGTATAGGTCAGCGATAGAATCCTTGAACCTCGGTGTTGACATGGTTGTTGCACCAGGCCCTACGAAAGTACGAATATATTTAGTACGCAGGGCATGTCATCAAAATCCTATCAGCGCCTAGCCTTGACAAAATTGACTCCTAAGTGAAACCTCTGTACAGGAGGAACCGCAAGTAATTCATTATGTTGAATAAATAAAGTTACCAGCCGATCTTGAATGATATGCAAGGCTATTTACAGGTGAAACACAATGATTAAATACGTTGTTAACGTGTGTAATCTTTGTGTAACACATATTGGTTAAACACGGTTTCAGTCCGATTCCCTCGTTGGTGCACTGAAAAATACAATTTATTGAAAATATTGGCAATACAGAGAGAAATATAAGCATATTCGTCATGGAATTTTACTGCCGTATATTTATTCCACGGTATTTATCAACCAGAATCAGTTTCAATGACTCAGGGTTTTGGCGTAGTTTTTTCCAATCTAATTAGAATCAAGCCGATGCATATTTGACTTGATTTGAAGGTACTATGACTGTACTATGAGATGTCACTTAAGGAAGTTTGATATTGATATCTTCGTATATTTCATTCAATGAATTTGACTTAGTCACAAAACATTCTTAACTTTGAGATTTGCAATAGAAAATAAACAATTAAAACGAACTTTCTTCATGACTTAAATAAGGCATTTGATAATGTGGATTGGGACACATTGTTGACCAAACTGAAGAGTATAGGAGCACCATTTAATGACAGAAGTGTAGCACGCCAGTTGTCGGACGTAGTAATAAACTGTGACTGAAATGCTGAGGAGGCAGAAGTGAGGAAAAGAGCGCGACAAGTATGTGCTTTGTCAACGATGGCCTACAAGATTCACATTGAAAAATTTAAAAAAAATCAAATGAAAAAACGAAGAACGGTAATAAAAGTTCATTGAGAAAAAACATCACGTCACACTTCGGTGATGAGAGAGTTAATCTCGCATTGAAGAAAGAACGTACACGTATGATCAGAACTACGAATGGACACACCTTAAAGATTGGTAAGATTCCCACTTGCTGATTATATATGTCCAAAATAATTTATTTACGTCAATTCCCTATCACCCACGTTTTGCATACATGATATGTTTCTTCGGGGCTTATCATCAAGGAAATAAAGTACCTTCTAATTATCTTATCGCACAGAGTTGATTTCAACAACTCTCTCTAAAACCTGACTAAACATTAACTTGTGAAAAGTCGGTGAAAGTTAGACGATGTAAAAGAATAATTTTGGTTATATACCACTAGAAAAAAGCACTTATATTAAAATAATAGGTTGTGGCAAGGAATGATCAGGATTTTAAAGACTGATTAAAATAAAACAAATATTATGCTTTCTGAAGGATATTGCGACGATACAGTTACTTTCACCTTAGGGGCCATTCAACAACCACGTGGTCGTTTTGGGGGGGAGAAGGGGTAAGGGGAGGGGTTAGGGAGTCTTGGCCAGGGTTGGTCACGAGGGGATATGGGGGATCTGGCGGCGTACCACGTGGCCGGTTTGGATGAACAAAAACCCGATGACGAACGCTGATTTTTACTCTGTGGTCGCCCACTCACTATGCCTTGACAACTATGTTTAGCTTTGTCATCGAATGCGGGCAGGGCGGCTCGGGGTCGGACATAGTCTACTTCTACGTAATACCCTGCGAGCCACAACGAGGGTGTGTGGCAGGGGGTGGAGATCACCAAACATCCACTAATGACATGCAATTAGGATATTTAATGGAGACATGCTAGATAATAGGGTCACATGCAGCTAGATGGTTAGTATATACATAATAAGAAAGGGATTATCGGTTGTTATTACATGCATCATGCACTACAGACTACTTATAATTCACCTACCTATCCCTTTGCTACGCTACCTATTGTTCTCTCTTATGGTACGCGGGAAAAATTACATTTTAAAGTAGTTATAGTGGACGAAGGCAGTGGTATCCCTGCCCACAACGCAACAAAGTAGACGAACGTAAGCTTCGTATCCTTGCCCGCCCGATCCAGGTCAGTCCATCCACAGGGTCGGTCGAGTGATAGTCGGGCGGTCAAGGTTTAGCTCCGGTGTGTGGTGCGCATCATCATTACGTCGGCATGTCCGATCCCGCCAACAAGTCGACGCTATAGCTTGAACATTTCAGCTTTATTTTCTTTGTTCTTCTTCATTTTTCCTCAGAGTTAGAGGTGAAAATATTAATAAATAGAGGAAAGGAGAATTTCTGTATATGACCACGTGACCCCTTGGGGGGGGGGGAGTCGAGACCATGGCCACGTCTGGTCACAAGGGGAGAGGGAGGGGTCGAAAAAAGGTCTAAAATTGGCCACGTGGTTGTTGAATGGCCCTTTAACAAATCCTTTATGACTACCTTTTCCCAACAGGGAAGCAGGACACCTGCATGAAGAAAGCAAGAAGGACATTGTGAACGAAATAGCCCCAGCAAAGAATGTGTTTTACCGCGCAAAGAGTCAACCGACAGCTTGTATCACCAGCCTAGAAGTAAGGGAGAACTTAATTTAACGAAACAACTGGAGTATACATTTATATGGAAGCAAAGCATGGAAGATAACAGTTTCAGAGACCAAGATTGGATTAAATGGAGAGGTTGTGATACCGATGAAATATGAAGACTAAATGGATGGAGAGAATCACCAACGAAGAACTCCTATGTAGAGGAGAGAGATGAAGTACCATATAGACCCGTGTAACACGCGCACCCTGCTTTCATATGCGTCGGAAAAAAATCGGCGGCTTTCTCCATTCTCCTATCGCGTTTCCGTCGGCGTTCTCACGATTGTTTCTCCACGATAAATTGAGAATAGAAATTGTTACCAGCTGAAGTAAAGGGAAATACAGGGAAATGAGGAACTCGTTGTTCACACACTCCTTTTCAACTATGATACCTGGGAAAAAAGGTATGCGTGGCACACGGGTTACTAATACGGTATAAAGAAAACTCTGGGAAGGAGGAAACAAATTCACTGGGCATATTTTGCTATATAATAGCTTATTAAGAAAGCAGCATACGGGCGAGTAGATGGGAAGAATTACAGAGGAAGACTACAAATGGAGAACATCATTCAAACCCAGAAGGACGTCAAAGTGAATAACTAAGCGGAAATAAAGCAGAAATGAAGTCCTCGAGTAATGTGGAATGTAAGGCTGCAGCAAACCATTCTTCGGCACGTAGACTGTTAATGATGTAAAGCCTTCGGTGGTATATGCTTTTTCAGAACACTGTGTTTAACGGATAAGTTAGTTTGAAGCATCAAATATGTATATTTAGGTGATTACTGAGGTGATTAGGTGATTGAAATTCACTCGAATAACAAAGTTTACGCGTCATTGATTGCGATACATCTACCCACAGCTTATTTAATATTGAAATTTAACCCAGCAATTTAATATTGAAATATAATTTGTATATGGCTTTTACAGTTTTAATAGAAAAGTTACCCTTAGACTACGTCAACCTTAAATATTGGTAATGGGACATACATCCTGGCACGGAGCAAAAGTCGAACTGAGGAGGCTAAAGCGACGACTAGTCTAGTCCCTTGGTCATTGGCTAACAAAGAATATCGTTCCATCGATTGACAATTAAGATCGTTCCACCGCAAATGTCTGTGTCAAAACAAGTACTTTGCCGTCCACATAACCTTCTTGATTATTATAGTTATTTGATTAATTTTGAAACAATCAACTTTTTAGTTTGTACGGTTAAAAATCCCAACTTTCGGTGATAAACTGTATTATCGACGAAAGACCAATATCATGGTTAGACATGAGCAGTTCCTTCCGCGAATATAATTTTATGGCACTTTTTTCCAATCATTCGATCCGACCGTGGCGCCATTTCTATGGAATTATCGCTTTTGCACTTCAAATATCGCAGTAATCGACTGAGAGCTCATACGATTACGGGTAACATATTAGTTATCATATTAAACAGCATAGTTATCATAAATAGCATACTAGTTATCAAACAAATATTACAGCTAGTTCCAAATCTTCAGCCATGCTATTCAACCATTGCCAAAAGAAAAAGGCGGCTGACGTCTCGCATTCCAAGGAGAGTGACGTCACTCTCCGCTAGAGGGGGACAACCAGCCACCTCCCCTCACCTTCTCCCTCCCCACCCCACCCCCTACCCCACCTTGGCTCATTTACTCCACCCTCCCCTTCCCCCCTAACACAGCCATCCCACTAAGTTATGTGTCTCCCGCTATTTCCGCGCGTCCCCCCCTCCTCCCCCCACTTTCGTCCTTCGATGGTGGAGGAGTGGGGTTTGAGGAGAGGCCCTCCCCTCCTTCAACCCGTGCCTCGCGCTATTTTTGAGAACAACCGAATAACGCCACGCCCTTTGTTTAACTCCCAGGGCCGCCGCCGCATCTTCCTCACTTAAGCCCTCCCGCTCTCCCCTCATCCTGCACCGACTATAGTCCCCACCTGACTTACTTCCTCCCTCCCCCTCCCCATCCCTCCACCCCCCTTCACTCTCTAAACACAGTATCCGCGCACTTCCTAGACATGGCTCCCTGTCTCGATGAGAGTAAATAGAATGCCTGGACAAGTTCAAAAATAAATAATTGTCAATTTTAATTTTTTTAGCATGCGCTAAAGAAACATTTGTTTGGATAAATTTTGATAATGAAGAGTTCATCTACATCTACATAATACCCCGCGAGCCGCCGCATGGGCATCTGGCAGGGGATGGTAGGTCACCAGTCTTGTAAAGATGTAAGTTTCTGGGAGGTGAAATGGCGACATGTATTATAGGAGTGTATGTAGTGGAACTCAATTTTTATTGTGGTCGTTTATTGTGCGCGGAAAGAACGAGTTTTTGCACCGATCTGTTTGGCAGTGTATCTCTCTTATTTTATCGCATCTGTCAGACAAAGAAATGTAGTGAGGCGTCATGAAAATATTCTCTGTGTCGCTCTGAAACACACCAGTTCTGAATATATCAAGCAGCCTAAGCCTAGCGTGCAGCCTCCGTGTCTCTAGGGGCTCCCAACTTAATCCCTCTAATAGTTGTGTAACACTATATGTCCGTTCGTAGCAGATTTTAAGTAAGCGTGCAGCTTTCCTTTGTATTTTTTTTTCATTTTTTTTGTTTAGCCATACACGTACATTAAATCAAGAATGGATATTCTATTGCAACCTGACTGACGTCAATTTTTTCTTTTTGAATAGTTTTTTAAAGAGTAGAATAGTTTTTTAACATTTAAAAGAATAGTTTTTTAATTGAAATTTTGAAAAGTTTTGGATTAAATTAGAAATGAGTTACATTAAGGTTGCAAGATGCGAGGACACTGTTGAGCCACTGTAGGACGATGAAAATCAAAATAAAAAGCTGACGCTATCGTGATAGTATTATCTCAAAAAATACATCCCATTAAAATGAACTTAAATGGGACGCATTAGCAAAATTTATTGCACTCAAAATGAACCTGCTATATATATTTGCCAGAAATTTAGTAAATTAAGGGATTGAAAACTTTGTATGGTCATCCCGTGGTACTAACGAACAAAACATGTCGAAAATTCAAAGCCCAATGAGTTTCTAACGGCATTTGGGATAGTAATTAGCATTTAAGCAAAAACCGACTTCCGATTCTTTTTCTAAATGAGAGCTGTACACTAAAATGCCCGTTCCAGAGACAAATTCTGACAATGAAATCAATTTTACGTTGTTGCTTAAACATTTTTGGAAAAAAGGCCTTTTTTATTAGAATTTAAAAAAAATGCCACTGCAAATGATGGAATACACCCTATTGACCGAAATTAATCGTGAGAATTGTGATAGAATGATTTGTTTTGAAGAAAAGAAGTCTTCACTAGAAAACTCTCAAGTTTCCGTCGTTTATTCTTCCATTAACAGAATTTTATCAATTTTTTATAAAATATGCAGCGAATATAGTTTGGGAAAAACTTCGCAAATATATCCATTATAATGAAGATGTGGCAATGTTTCGATAACAGGATCATATCCTCAAAAATATCATCCAGAGCGGAATTGCATTCCATAAAGATTCGGAATCCAATGAAGAAGCATTTAATGATTTGAACAACAATCGTGTGACCGAGATGGCTAATCTAACATCCATCCCACCCATTGTTACAACAAAGTTTGGTCTGCTACAATCCTTCACCGCAATCGCTTTTCAGTAAAATTCGCAAATTATCAAATATTCCTTATTTGGACATCCGTTATTATTTCCTTCACATTGGTCGTCCTCGGGATTTTCTGCAGGCTCATATCATAATAGGCTAAGAGAGATCGCCTGATAAGAGATTTGTCTATTCTACTTCGCCACCTTCATCGAGTGCCTTCTCTTTTCCTCTCTTCGAAGGACTTATGAGTCGACGATTCTTCCATTATAAGTTCTTTATTTTCCATAGTCTCCAACGCTCGTAGCTATAAAAGTGGAAGTTAATTCCGTAACAGTAGTCTTGTAGCTTGATAGTGGCTCAACGATGTGCAAGCATGGCAGTAGTAGCGATATAGGTAATAATTATTTCACCATCAATCACAGTCCGCATTTTCAAGGAAAATGGACACGATTATATTTTGCGTGAAGACACTAATTCGTTTCTTCGAGTAAATGACATAACTGGCTAAATCCTTATTCCGTGTACGCGAGAGTTCATCAAACATAGGCCATAGAACAACATAGATATTAATTTGTTGGAGGAGGAATGTAATATAAATATTCATACTCAGAATCAGATGCTTGCCGTTGCTACAGATTACTTAAAAGGAAATTCTGTGATAGTTCTTGCCTTGTATATTTAAAAAGATGATAATTATAACAATTAGCTCATGTATTCGTAGTTACATTTGATGCATATAACTTTGCAAAACTCACGGTATAAATTGTGGTAAGCAATGTGCTAACAAACGTTTCCATTTGAAAAATAGGGCAGATTCTGAAATAGACGTATAGTTTTCAACTGCCTTCATCGTAGAAGAAAATGTACAAGAATAAATAACATTAAAACATACAACCGAAATTCTAAGAGGAGAAATATATAATAGATTTTTTCACAAAGTTTATCCCTAAATACTGCTTACAGGTTCATGCACTAACCATTTCATCTCCACTAAATCACCTCGTACTGACATGAGAGGCGTATGGGGGGGGGGGGGAGGGTTGATAGGCTGACAAGGACCGAATATCTGCTGAATATTGCAGAGAATGTATTGAAGTCGAATCATGACGCAGAATTTCGACGCAAGGCGAAATGACATGAGGGGATTGAGTACCTCCGAGGTGTAATGACGGCATCTGCTTGAAAAGAGCGTTAAAAGACAAGCTGTTAGGAATGTGAGAAGCAAAGAGCATGAGTGAAGCAATACACGGACGCAAACAAACGCCATTAGTGAAGATCGAAAATAAGTGTTTTGAAGGAACTAAGAGAGAATTCAAATCTCTAAAAAGTATTCTTAATTTATGACAATTATGTACCGTCTATCCCTGAACGAAATCCAGCTGGAGAAGGTAGATGCACGCAAGAAAGAATGGTTGATACTATAATTGAATGGATCTCAGGGTCCATATTGTATCAACGATAGCAGAGACATTTTTAATAACTCTTAAAGAATTTCTGTGGAGATAAGTTTTTCTTTTCTATCGGATAGAAAATTGAGCAAAAGACTTGGAAGATTACTTGGCAGTTTCAGGCCTTGCGAATTTCTAAGTAACTCTAAGTTTCTGAATTTCTAAGTAAGCAAACTTGAGGATATTAATAATATTGCACTCTAAATATTTCTAGAGTTGTCAGTTTGCGCAAAAAGAGAGAAACGCCGCCAATCTGATTCCTTTTTCTCGCCTAACATTATGTCACGGACTATGCGTAAGAAAATGGAATCTGTTCAGGCAGTTATCATTGATACCGTAATCCTACAATTTCAAGTTACGTTAGCGATAAAGTAAGAGAGAAACAGTTCCCAAAGAACTGGTACCAAATTTCCTTATCGCCACACGCCATTAGTGACCGTAACATGAACAGATCAAGACGCTAATAAGCTCCCGAGTTGACTTTCTCGCTTTTCCCATTCTATTTCCCCTTCCCTACACCATCCCATTTTGGTGGCTAAGTCCCATCAGCCCCTGACATGACGCCCCGCTGAGGCTGGCGATGCTCTGCGTGGACCTAGATAGGTCATGGCCGGAAAGTCCTCGAGAAATATACTTACAATTACATCCGCACGCACTTAGCCTTCCGTCTCGCGTGATTCAGGTTATTTCGCTCGCTGAGAAATAATCCGACAGTTGAGCCTCCGTAATGACAGGTTCACATTAAATGGGTTGAATGATGGCTGAAGAAGCAATTTTTACATGCGTCCACAAGACGTCTTGTTTACCGTAGTAGTACTTGCGACCTCTTGTGATGAGTAAGGAGCCACTGAAAAACAATCTTGAACAACCTACGCGACTGCAATGAGTAGTAATAAGGATTACGTCACTTTATATGTACCAATAATGTTCATTTAACCTATGCATGCTACTTTTAATGCACATTCTGGCATTTTACTCCAGGAGAGCTTCAATTTTCCTTTCAGTGTGATGTTGTCATTTTTCCACTTGACCCTCTATTTTCTTTGCTCGTATTTCAACCAGACTACCGTTCATTCGTATTTCAATTACCGATTTATCAGGACAAGCTATGGTAATCCTAGCTTGGCAAACAAGTTTACTAGGGTTGGCGCTAACTTGCGTTTACACGCCAAAAGTCTCAGAATACGAGTAAAAGGCGGAGAAAGCCATTTATGCCAATGGGGCATCAGTTAACAACACTGAACTTCACAACTTATCCCATTACAATGAGAAAGAAGCTACGGCCTGTTTCCGTGTCAACAGCGCTCTCTCCCCACCCCTGCCCCTTCCCCACTCCACCAACAAGCCGAGAGAGAGACTGCCTTCTCTCCCATGGGCTCTTTCCCTTCCCTAGACCACCCGAGGAGGACCTCCTGGAACTAACCGCCGCAGATTTCTTCCGCTGTTTTGAGTTCACGCGGACCCGCACGGAGAGAGGAGTGGTTGGGGGTAATTTATGTGTACAAACAGATGTGTAAAACTTTGCATGCGTTTCCTCGGTAGCAATATGTATAAAAGAAAGTGAACTCAATTGTGACATGCCGATTTTGTTTATTTGCAATTGAGAGTCATTTTAACACTTACCCTAACGGCAAATGACATAAGCACTGCAATAATTCCAAGAATTATTCACAAATTTTCTTCTAACGGCAAAATAATACATATCTCGTTACTATAATTGTTAAAAAAATCTATCGAGGAGAAACGCCGAATCTAATCTTTGACAACGACATATTTCAATGAACTTTCGCTTTATTTCAAATACCGCGCAGAAAATACTAGTCATGAATATATAATAAATTCTCAGGGTTCACTTGGTGGAACAGCATTGCGACGGTTTGTAAATAAATTCACTTTCTAATATTCCCTTGCTAATGACTTAATGTATGAAGCAGTGTAGGAGGGTAAATGAGGCAAAAGAGGTTTGCAAGGATAGACCATTATGGAGGAAATTATTGAAGCAGAGTTAGGTGCACAAATATGTATTTATGAGTGATACTTTGTGACTGTGCCTACCCCGGAAGGGAATGACGTGATTGGTATGTATGTATGTGTGTATGTATGTATGACTTAACTTGGGTCGAAACCTTGGTTGGAATAATAAAAACCATTGTGGAATATTACACAGTGAATTTATTTACAAACCATTACCAGTCATGAGATACTTCGCTACTAGCTAAGGGAAAAAATAAAATATAATTCATATAATATTTCCATCATTGTCTGTATGGCTAGTTCTAATGCATGACATTGGCATTTTACAAATATTTATCACAAAATAATTTTTGACTTCGTCATAAAATTAATAAGATGTGCACTCAATGACCCACCCATCACCGCACCAGTCACCTCAAGGAGAGGTTGGGAGGAAGAGGGGAGGAGCGGAGAGGGTGGTCTAGGGGAAAGGGATGATTTGATGCAGTGCAGCGGGAGGGGAGTTTGATGCGAACAAGGAAATAACAGAGAACGAGGAAAGGAGAGAGGTGGGGAGAGAGAGAGAAAGAAAAACAAACGACCGCGTCTCTTGATTTACTCTCCCCATACGGATCAACCCGCTCAGTTTACCTTTCCCCACTTCCCAGACTCTCAATCTCCACCCCCCTCTCCACTCCCCCGGGCCGGCCCCCGCTGCTCCGCCGCCGCAAACGCCTCCCCCACCGCAGGCCGAGCGGCCGTGAGTCGTGGGGAGGCGCTCTTTCACGCCGATCGCCTTAGCTTCGACATCGGGAGAAGGGCGCCGGAGGCTTTAGTGGCACTTGACCTTAGAGCATGAGCGTTCGTGTATTCTAATCGAGGGGTCTGGCGCAATAACCAGACCACGAGTCCACTTGCCGAAAAAAATCAGGTGTAAGAAACGTAATAGTCCATGCTGCAGTGCGCCCCTTTTTGTGTGAGAATGGAACTGTATGGATACATCTTAAGGTAGTTTGAGCGAAATATCATTTTACTATGAAATCAAAGAATTTGGTCTCATTTTAAAGAAAAATATCTCACCCTTCCATTGACATAAAAATTCAACACCTTGCTGCATTATTTTCGGAGATATTTGCCAAAAAAAATGCCAGCCCTTTTTCATGGGAAAAGGTACGTGTATGCAATCCCGAGAGACATTATTTGCAAAATAAGGTATTTTCAATACTTACATGTAGTAAAAAAAACTAAAAGCGTGTAGTATGTATGTTTTATAAACTGTTTTTTTTTTAATTAATCATATTGTCACCGCATTAGGTCATTGGGTATCACAAAAAACCTTCCGATTTGAAGGAGTTTCAAACGTACCGCGTGAAAAAATGAGTCAAGTTAACGACTTTTTTAGGTATTTTCATTAGATTACTTCCAATTTCTGTCATGTAAAACTATATTATTACACCATTAATAATGCAATATTTAATTCAATAGTCTCAGCTTTCAAAATCAAAACGTATAATTCGAATATGGTCTCCATTATAACTTGGGAACTATCTCGCCCGGACTACCTTCATGGGATGAGCATATTTGGCGACTGAGACCGTCGTTTTACTCCAAGCAAAAACCAGATCAGTCCTTGACTTGCCTGGTTCATGTTCCCAAATGTTTGTAATTAAGGAAAACTAATTATTGACTGGAAAAGTGGTGACAACAAAATACTTTCCAAACTTTCTTTTTCTGCATAATTATCATTCGCTTCGTATTTCTGATGAAAAGTATGTTTCTTGTAATCAATTGTTGCTGACGTCATACCTGACCAGTCTACAAAGAATGACGGTATATTGTTCATATTTTACTTTAATTTATATAGAAATTTTGATCGTTTGTAAGAGGAACTTGAGAATTTAAACGATTGGTTCAAATATTAGGTAAGTCCAAATAATTTTGTGGATTTCAAAATATGAATCAATATTCTGGTTTTCATTCATATTTATAATGGATTACATTAATAATATAATATATTCTCCATGAAAATACTTTATAATAGGTTTAAAAAATTCAAGTCTTAAATTGATGTCAAGCTGATGTAAGTATTGGAATTTACTGAAAATATATTTTGCCAGATCTACCGGGTTTATTCACCAAACTCCTTAATTGTCGAAATAAAAATCGGTTGGCTGATTTAGCATTTGAGGAGATAACCACAAGGTTATTTGCGGCAATGGAAATAGCCAATTAGGATACTGCAAAGTAAATTAATTTCTACGTTCCACAGACGCATGAGAGTTGTATTTATTCTCAAATCTATGTTTCTGGAGCTAATAGAAGTGAGAAGTGAGAGATCTACATCCACATCAGTATAATACCCTGAGAGCCGCCTCATGGGCGTGTAGCAGGGAGTGCCAGGTCACCAGCAGTTTAAAGTTGTAAGATACTGTCTACCGGAAAGGCTTAAATAAAAATACTCTTTTCTTGCATCATTAGTCACTGCGGCGCAAAAAAGATGGATACACTCCTTTAACATCCCACTTTCCATTCCTTTCCCTTTTTACCTCCATTTTTTACGGCCGGTGTACTGAAATAGCGTCCCTTATTTATCTGTGGTGGCGGCATTACAGGTTGACATGAGGGTGAAGGGTTGAATAAAACCAGGCAAACCCAGCGTCTACTCTTATGCGTGCTTGGCATTGATGAAGATCATTAGGAAATGAGATCATAATCCAATTTTTGACTCTATGAAATAAATATTTTTTTAGAGAAGGATAGATTTGATGAATTGAATATCCACAAACTAATAGGTATCAACTTTTGCTATGGTAATCAGGAGGACGTGCAGCAAATCATAGCCTCATCACAAAAGATAGGAAAAATAAAATAAATTAAGGTAACTCGCAACTTTCAGAACAGTTGCTTGCAATTATTTTTAAGATAGCTGATTTTAAAAGAAGCTTCTCGTTAGGTTGCACGTATGGTGTTAAAAAAGAGCATTCAAATTCAAAGCATAGAACTCTACGAAGATTTGTAATTATGAATTAAATTTCATTGGCTAGAGTCTGTGCAAGATAATATCGCAGCTGATAAAAATACAGCCAATTAGCAAACATGCCGCTTGGGGAAGGACCGGAATCTGGTGACCGGAGAAACCATTATGGTGATTTTTGTTTAAGTCACATGGTCGTGAAAAAAATATTTATCTTTTCTCTCAAGGCCTAACTAGTATATTTCAAATGTGCAAATCTTGGACTGACTCTGAAGTACCTTGCTTCCTTCCTCCCCCTCCCCCCACGCTTGTAGAGGTCAGTAATGAATGATCTGGCACTTTTCCGGGGAATCAGAATCCATGATGACGACGCCCGTGTCGGACCTCGAAACGTCGGAGAAAATGGTTGAAAATAACCTCTCACTCGGAAGACTTTAAAAGACTTTATTCCATCTATTTTTCATACTATCATACGCAGGAAATTGTACTGCGGTATTATAATGAAAATTCATCGGGATATAATGTCCACCTCCGATCCTAATAAAGTCATCTTCATTGAGCACTCATGTTGCTTTATCATTTTAATAAAGTATCCTCCAATCTAAACGAGAATAATTGAGTCTATGAAAGAGTTTTCTGAGTAAAGGACGTCTTGTGATCCAAGGAATTTGAATGTAAATAATGATATGCGATACGAAAAAGTGAGATAAGCCAGAACGCAGCCCTGCTTCCATTTTGACTCGTCTTGGAGAAAGTGTCAACGGAGAGAGGAATACAGCTCACGACGCACGCTCTCTGGTCTAAATCGAGAAGGCAAAACTGCTTTTCCTTTATGATCACCAGCATTTATACACCTCATCAATCTCGATCGACCGCTATTTTCGGAACGAAAGTGACTCACGGGTGGTGCATGCCACGGTGAGCAATCCCCTCCATGCATATGTGACAAGTCAGCTGACGACTAACGCCGGCTAGTTAGGGGATGCGTCGGGTATTTGTATTGATCACTAAAAAAAGGAGATTTTACAGTAACTCTGTATCGCAACCTATAAGATATCTCAAGCCATCACTTTTAAGAGCATGAGAGAAAAATTTTAATAGCCCAGGGAGCATAACACTTTTCAACCGCCCAACAAGGTGTTATTTTTGTTATTTTAAAACTGACTGAAAAACAAAAACTGCGAGTAATTGTTTAACACGATATAAATATTTTACCACAGCATATATTCATCGAATTTCTTCGTAAGAACACGAGCGATAAGTTTATAATTTATTTAAATAATGGCATACTTTTTTTTCGACATGATTCGAATTCATTGGCCTCTAATGTTTTGCGAAAGACAACCGTAAGTTGGAGGCTAAAGGAAATATCAGCAAAAATTGGAATTCTATCAGCGAAATATTGATTTTAATCTATCTCCATTTTCACAAAATGAATTACTTATCACTTAATTGAAAATCAAATTTGGATTGACATTTCTCCTAAAATCCCACTCCAGAACAGAGTAATACTGCCCCAATATCCAATTTAATAGAGGTCATACTCATTGTAATGATATATACCTTCAAATGAAAAAGATAATTGTCTCATTTCAAACCTAGAGAAAAAAGAGAACACGCTTAATTCTAGGATTTTACGAAAAATCACTCAATAAAATTGCTCATAATATCATTCATAAATCACAAATCATACGTAACAATACGAAACAGGGTTGATATCAGAGTTAGATCGCGTACAGCAAAAAGGAGCTAGGTTTGTGAAACGATGCTACGATAAGTTGGCTAGTGTGTCTGAACTGTTAGAAGAATTAGGATGGGAATCGCTATCACAGCGTAGATTACATTATAGGCTTAACCTCCTAACTAAATTTCAGGAAAATCATTTCTCTGACGACGTAAAAAACATACTATTAACCCCCTCGTACTACGGCAGATTAGATCGCGCCAATAAAATTAGAGAGCTAGATTGTAGAACCGATATGCATAAAATGTTATTTTTTCCGCGTACCATTCGGGACCATAACAGCTGTGATCGTCGTCATGAATAGTTCGAATTGTGAAAATAGGCAGACAGTAAATCTTTTTCTTTATAATCTCTACGCTCTTATTTCTGCATGATGTAAATATTGATGTTCTTATTTATGCATGATATTTTGAATATGTAGTAGTAGTCCTTGTACCCCTTGCATGATGGAACGATTGACAATAGAATGTTTCTTGATTAGTTGATTGTTAATTGGCGCGTCGCATGTGTGGTACGCTGGTTTTAATGTAGTTTCGGTGTTCTACCGTATCATTCATGCATGCCTGGTGTGGAAGCACCCCCTGTCACACACCCTTTGAGTGGCTTTCAGGGTATGACGTAGATGTAGATGAATTATCAAATCGTGGTTGTTATACATATTGATGGAGTAAACGCCTTTTTTCCACCATTTCCATCTATTTTAAATTACCATAAGGAGTAAATTTTATCAACAGAAGTTGCTCTCATTAAAAACGCTTATCGTAATGTTCTAGTCCTTCTCGATAAAACGACCGTCTTTCAGACCTCACTCAATTGCGATTGAACTTGGATTGTCTAAATTAGATTGTTGATGTTGCTGTCCAGTTGAAGCTGGATTGCAACGTACGTTAATGCTCCCTTGAGACCTTTTCTGCTCGGCGTTTTTTGGAAGAATAAAGTATGTATCATCGAATTTCCTTTAAGAGGGCTGAAAGTGCGCGAATGTGTGAACATTTCCTTGGATATGAATATATGATCCATTATCCTAAAACGCATTGTTATTGGTCAGCGAATAGATACAGGAAATAAATTGAAAAATATTGCATCATCTACGACAAAATTTAAAAATTACCATAGTCATGAATATTCCCTATATTTCTGTAACATTGAGTTCAAAAGTACATACGCCAGGGGAACCGAAAAGGACTTAAAACTGGAAGTCGAAAGGTTGAGGATGGCTAATTTTATCATCAGCTCATGAGTCCCCTCTCTCAACGTATGATTGACATTAATGAGACCACTTTTCACGCGGATGATTAAAATACTTTATGACAACGATTAAGGAAACGGTCAAAAATAGATGCTGAAATAGTTACTGGGATATAAAAATGAGAATAAAATGATGAACTAAGCTCTCAAGGTCCCAAAAACGTCTTTCATCACCTTTAATAAAAACGAAACAAGCATGAGAAACTGACATGGCTATTTTTAAACGAATTTCACGGAGACTATACGCATTAAGCAAAGGTAACTAATTTAACCTTCCAAAGATTTTTCCCACTCTTTGAAATTCCATTCACTAAATATTTTTGTAATCTGTAAAAATAATGGCCGAGCCTTCAAACGTACGTACTTGGGATGGGGAGAATTATATTTGAGTAGAAGTAATTAACCCGGCCGATTTATTGACACTAACTTAATGAGATTATAAAAGCCTGCAAGATAATTGTTGTTAAAGCTAGAGATCACGTGCGACTTTATAAAATAAAAATGCAATACCATGGCACACCAAAATTTATTTTTGAAATTAGTTTTCAAGCAGAATAAATCAGTGCTTTACAGGATAGCTTTTTATATAAAATTATATAAAAAATATATAACATAGCCTTGCCATTTTGTCTTCCATTTTTTCATAGCAGCCGATATTATAGAAATAAAATAGAAATTTGGAGAAATTTAATTTTTATTTTCTCAACATCAATCTTAAGCCTCTGAATATTAAGATAAATCGTAATTGATTTTATAATACCTCTTTACGCTGCCACAAAACTCAACAACTTCCATAATGTCAACATTCGTCGTCTATGGTTAGCCCACATTTCCTTGGACTGATTGATTGATGCTCTATAATTAAGGATCTATGATTGCAACAAATTTAATGACTTGTGTTAGATTATGCTTCATTTGAATGAAAAACGGAAGTATATCGAAAACTATTACAACTTCCAAGTTGCAAGTAGCAAAGGAAACTTAATGGTGGAATATTTCGGTTCTCTGCAATGAAATTCTAAAGTTTTGCGATGGCCCAAATACCTTCATGATATGACAGAAAAAACTCCCATTTCACATCTCTTCCTCCTTTACCTCCTTCACATGCCTTCCTTCCTAGTCTCTTTAACTCCCCACCCTCCCGCCACATCTCGTCCACTTCCGAAAACAGCAAAGTTTGCTTTGGCGTTTTGGACTCTCGTCTCTGCCAATGCATCGCGGACGCAATCCTCACAAACTGCTTTCCCCTTAGTTTTGCCTCACCACGCACATATGAAATCCCACCGTATTTTCAGTCATAATTAAAATTCATGTATCGACTTTCAGCTAGGTCGGTGGTGAATTAACGTCCATAAAATCATGACATATTAATAGAAAATAGTAAGAAATCTCACGAAACGTCTATTTTGCAATAAAATAAAAGAGCAACGGAAATGTTTTAGGAAACAGTAGAAAAAATAAATATGCATCATGCGAAAAATATAACAGGCGATCTTAACTAGTGCCATTCACATCGCAATCTTATTTTCGCGGCTCGTTCCGATGCGATGGAGAACAATTTTAGCGATATCTTTCGTAAAACTTATTGTGATATAGACCAAGAGGTCAAACGGTACTTGATGGATGGATTTTCTAGCTTTTCAGAATTTTCAAGTATGTCACACTTTTTCCAGCCAGCACTCTCCTTCAATTAGTCCAACAATAATTTTGATATCGTAGAAAAAATATCAGCGTATATCAACCGAATGGTTCTGATAGGATGCAGAGGTACACTTGGAACTCTTGAGATAGGAGTCTAATCCTAACTTTACCCTCACATTGGAAAACAAAAGGCCGTCACATGACCAATGCCATCAACTTTTTCAACATAATACCTTTGCTACTTGCGGAATAAAACTAATTGTCCCATACTCTTCGCCACGATAATACGCTTCCTTTATTTCCGGGATGGCCTCAAAATTGTTTTTAAAGGTTAAAGACTATACTACTTCCACGTAGATGCTATAAATAAGTTTAAAAATGTGTCTCATATGGAAATATTTTAAGAATTAATAATTTGTTTTCGGTAAATGGCGTACTCGTACATTTCCTGAACACAACTGCTTCCGTGAACGCCATTCAAAAACGTAAAATTTGGTCATCTAGTTTTCTATGCATAATGTCAAATCCATCACAATATCATGAGATCACTCGTCCTGTCAGCATGATATAATAATCTTTTATCAGGTGACTGCATCTCTTAACGTTTTCTACGGTAATTAACATTTAGAGATTTTTATACACACAAGTAACGCTCTAAGCAACCAACATCTTTTGTCGCTCACTCCTAAGACTGGTTCACTGCAGCCTTCCATTTTCCCAATCGAATGCTAGTTCCCTTATTCTCTACTAACTTATATAGTTCCTTCATTATTTGGTCTATGAATTTATCTTAAGACCTAACTCTTGGGATTTTCTCTTCTCTTTCTCCATCAATTATCTTTCCTTATAAGCCCATTGTGCTTAATAATGTGTCAAATCCATCTAGTTTTTTCATCTGTATGGTTTTCCATAGGGCTCTCCCCACTTCTACTCTTCAGTAAACTTCAGAATATTTTATTTTGCCCGTAAATTTCATCTTTAGCACCCTCCTCCATCATCAGGTTTTAAAGGCGTCTAATCTTTTCTGGTCTGATTTTCCAATGGTCCATGCCTGCGATCCACAGAGTGCCTCGCTCCACATGAATGTTTTCATATACCGTATTCTCATATGTAGTCTTATCTTCTTTGAATCCAACCGTTGTCTTTCACAATGAACACACTCTTAGCTTAGGACTATTCTCCGCTTCATAGCCTCAAGTCTTCATATCCATATATAGTACTAATTCGATCTCAACCGATGGTACTCCAAAGGTATGTAAAGAATCCACTTGCGCTAATTAGCAGTGAAATGAGAAAATATCATCGGTCAGCAAAAATGGCTGAAGCCTTCTTACTGAGAGAGTTCTGATGAGAACCCCAATTCTTGTAGTAGTTGCGCTCTGAGGCTTCCTGTTCTTTCAAAGCTGCACGAGCGCAAGTAGTGAAGTATTTACTCTTCGCACTTGGGAAAATAACTATTTGAAGTAGTATCCAACGGTAACGCCCTGTAAGGAATAGTGTGTGTTTTACTGCGCGTAAATTGGGAGCAACATAAGATTAACATGTCAAAAAACACCATGAAATGTTTCCTCCTTTCATTCAGGTTGATAGAGAGGACTATGGGGTGGGTAGCTACATCTCACGTCAGAGTGCAAAATATTGGCCATAAAATAAATGACTTAAGTGAGGTACTGAAGCAAATTTCAAACCCAAATGAAATTATAGCACCCAAATAAATTCTTTTCTCCTTCCGATGCAAAAAATGTAAATGACACGGCTGGAAGAAAGTCTCTCTTTCATGTCGATGAATCGATATTTCGATGCATTTCTCTATTTTGGACTCAGAATATTTCGAGAAATCGGGCGTTTCTAAGCTATAAAGAATTAATATTCAGAACTTCAGCTAATTATGAATAATTAGTGCGGAAATATCTCTCGCACTATCTCCCGTAAGATTAATTTTTTTAGGTTTCTACCTTCGCTGCTGACATTTCCAACCCTACGCATGCCTTATCATGATATTTATATTGGTTTTTCTTGGTGACCAAGGGGTATATTGCAAGAAATATTTCACGCAGTTTGGAATAACCACCACCTGAAGACGTCAAATCAGACAGGAAAGGCAATTAGTTCAACAAGTTGTTCCGATTTCTCGATAAAACTTTCCGATGAGCAATAAAGGTCCGTTGTTGTGTTACTGAGCTCACATACTGTAGTAGGTTTATCACGTGGACGGGCACTTCAGCGCCTCAAGTCTTCAATGCCCTTCAAATCAGGCTGTTAATCAATTATGAAAGAAATATTTATCTGCCAATGTTCCACTTTTAAATATTAGTCTTTGATGCGCTACGGGTTTCAATGTGTTTCATCATCGTCAATCAATGGTTTGAGTTATAAATAGCTTAAAAATACGATTTGAGGGCGAGCTTGTTGGATGAAGAAATGAAAGATTCACGAGGATGGGTGGAGGGACTGGCGGAAATGGCAAAGCGAGGGAAGAGGGAATCGTATGAAGAGAGTGGAATTGCAAAGTGTTTTCGATCATAAGGGATGGTATTTTTTGCTATGAAGAACTATGTCAAGTTGTTCCAAGGTAAATTTTAAGAACTGCACAACTACCGCGCAGTAACTGCTTTGCAGTAAGAGAGTCATCCACTCATGGTCCTATAAGGCAGTTCCACGGATTCAATTTGTTTTGCCTTCTTCTTCTTCGTGCAGGAGTACTGGTGAAGAGTTGTATTGAGTGTAAGAGCGGAGATGTCTTCTCCTTTCTTCAGGCATCATCTGCGTTCTTTCAATCGTGTGGTGAAACACTGTTTTGATCCACATACACTGCTGCGAACAAATTGCAACTCACGTTACAGCCTCTTCTTAATTATTATACTAATCTATCCCACTTAGTCTTTCGGATTTCGTTGCAGCTTGGAGGAAAGCCACAAAGTAATTTTTCGCCGATGAATACTATTTTTCCCATGCTTCACCCATTCTTGCCTTCAAAACCATGCAGTTTCAAGTTCAATAGCATAAATATAGCATGGGAAGATACAATTTTGAAGTCATTATCAACAAAAAGACGTTTTCCTTTAATTAGCCAGAACACGAATCTAAAGGCGTTTAAAATATTTTGCCACAGTGAATCATAGACAGTGAAAAACACATCAAAACAATAAGAACTTTACAGTAACACCCCTAATCAATAAAATCGGATATTAGCAGCTTAGGTGGTTTGGCCATTAGAGTCGAATGATAAGAGTCCGAGATTGAAAAGGGAAGATAAAGGGAGGGCAAACGTGGAAATAAGAAGAGTAATGTGGGACGGAGCCAGGGTGAAGGCTCACAACAAAACTGAATGGCGCGCTCTTTGTAAAACCACGACACCCAATTGGTCGAAGATGATTGACTGAGTAAAAGAAATAATAATTATTATTGTTATGAAATTATTATTGATTGGACACCGATAGATGTGGACTAAAACGAGGCGTCAACCCATAAAGAGTTTCGGCAATAGATGGGAGATATGACTGCGTGGCGGGAAAATCCGAGCAGGCGTACTGCCTCTCTCAGCCTCCTCTAATTTCCCACGCTTCAAAGGGCAATGACACAGACGAGCATACGCGAGCATGAAAGCATGTGGCTGTTTACGAATCCTGACACCGGCGGTGGAAGCGAATAAAAAAGAATGCGCGTAACCCTGTATCCGTTTCATCTTGGCCAGCTCCTTTGCTAACGAATCGTGTTCCGTGCACATCCCCTCACCCCTCCACTCGTGCACCCCACCCCTAGGCGGATAATTTTGCTTATTAGGCGTCGCCTCGACTCCGCAAAACGGCCGAAGACTTGTGAAGCGTTTAATGTGATCGCGGGGACAGGGTTGCCGACCGATCAGAGACGGCTCTTCCTCTCACCTCTCCAAACGGCAGGGGCGGAACTCTCTCAACGATACCTCTAGATTGACCAAGTATGGGCTGCCCAACCAGAAGAGACCTATGCAGTACAATGGGAGGAGAGTGAGTAGGTAAGCATATTTATGTGGGAAACGATTCATTGCCATAGATGTGTATTTAAGTGAGTTTGAGCCATGCTATGCCATCATTTGTGGTATTTTATGTGATACTTCTATGTCTATGCCACTTATTTTCCGCAATCACCTTGGATGTCGACCTTGGTCGAGGGCAAGTGTTGTCCGTACTTTTCTAAACCAGAGCTTTACGCTCAAAGCTCAACCCACGCCACCACTTCACAAAGATCATCATCACCACGACATGTCTATGAACACGTTAACAACATTTTTACAATCAAAATTTCATGCCGATAACGAAGTACGGATGGTAATCAATAGGAGGATGTAATTCTTCAAGTTAACTTCAACAATTTAAAAAGAACGACACATTTTAATGATCAAGATATTGACTATGATTTATTCTGAGTGGTAATTTACCGACTATTATTGAGATCGCATGTGAGTATAATTTTTAGGAAAGTAAATTAGGCTTTAGTTTTGCCAAAATGGACAGAGTGCATGCGACTGTACTTTTGTGAGGCCTAAGATTGTAAGTATGCTATTCAAAGAAATTGCGAGTGTATATCATCACAGAAATTTTTATAACGTCACCTAAATTATGTCAACTGGCCAAGGATATCATATTTAATTCATTTGATAAAATAATTAATGTCCATCATTTGAAGTACTAGTAACAACTTGCCATACATGATGTATGTTAAGCGATTTTTTTTATTTCTCAATAAGTAGTATGAATAGTATGTGATGACAACATAATACAATGTGACACTCCAAATAATTAGCAACGTGTTACAACACAACGCTGCTATCCGCATAAGAGTCTTCACAAGTATTTCCTTCTCACTCCGACTAAAGAGAGCCTCGCGAATATTCCCGTCTTTTAGTTATCGGCTCGTTGTCTTCTCCACCCAATTCTTTTTTAAAATGCAACCTTGTTGATTGGTCGATTACTTGCAATAAATTTTTCCGCCAAATTGACCATACTATCATGTATCAATTATTTGATGGTTTTCTTGTCCTAAATTCCCTGAAATAATATTTAACATTTGAAAATCATATTCACCTTTTATTGCGAATAATACGGCTGAAAAATACGATGTCTTCAATGACATTCCTTGATATATAATAATGGAAGTCAATGTGCATTACATGTTGGAGGGTTCCTTTAAAATTAGCTGAGTATAGTCCATAATTGCAAGTTTTTTAAGCGTGTGAACGTGTTTGAATTAACGAGTATCTTACTATCCGTATCTCCAATTATCTATCATTACAAGAGAAGTTTAATTTGCCTCCTGGATAAATGTTAGTCCCTGACCAACCATGAACAAACGGACAAATACGACGGAGGGGTAAGGGGGGGGGGGAAGATTAGCAAGCGCATTTACCACGGCGAGGGAGCAACGTACTCATAAAAATTCTCTAATCAGAGTCTCCTGCATTCCACTCTTAACACTAGCGGCAAAAAGTTGGGTAATGATATCATTTAGGATATAAGCCAAATTCAAATGGAATATATGTCATACTCTATTGATGGCGAAGCCGTCATGGATATCACTGACCAGTTAACATCTCAACATCAGTAGTATAATGTATACGTTGCTGTAAGAGAATTTAATAAACTTTTCTTTCTCTGAGAGCAGGTGGCTTCCTACTAAGTTCTTTCGATGCACAGCACGTTTTTAAACTATGTGTAAAAGTTATAAGGTGGCTTGACGACAAATAAAAGATGAGGAGCACTATGTAATTAAAAGCCAAATGAAAACTTTAACAAAGGTTTGGGACAGCATTGCAGGGAGATGAGAGGAGGTAGCTATTCTGCTGAAGATTTTCCATACCTAAGGGATGAGGAGTTTCCCCAACTACGCTATTTTTTAAGCTCTGAATATTGCGACTTAGTAGTAAAAGACAAGGTTTTAATTGCAACTGCTTGAAGTGCATCAGCAACTCAGAAATGCCTAACCAAGTGTACTATTGACTGTATAAGCCACTTATCACAGGTAGGGAAGAGTTCCACTGCCAGGACAAACCATATAAAAATTAGCCATAAAATATATCCCGGGAGGAAAGAAAACGTTTAGGGGACCAATACAAAAATATTAATTAATGAACCATTTCTTTCTATTGACCCAATGTACCTAGCATAAAATACACCTCCGTCGTCAATGACCAATTTCATAATGAGATAAATACTTCTGATCTCTTTCAAACCCTAACCGCTTCGCAAACAAACCGCTAGAGATACTATTCAGAAGTAAAAAATTATATTGAGCAGCTACTCAAAAGTCATTATTACTTACTACTTATTTACAACTACTTATCATTTACGCGGCAGGTGTCCTAACACCCCCAAACACAATCCCATGTGACGGCTGTCAGGGTAAATTGTAGATGTAGATGAAGGGATAACGCTGGAACTCAAAGCACGGGCTCTTCTATGGGGCTATCTCTGCGGGCACGATCAAGATTGTAAAAAGTGTGGAAGGCAAAAATATGTGTTGCACAGTTGGTTTTGTGGCGCACTAGGGTTGGGAAGATAATTAATATCGAGGTAGTTCGTGATAAATTGCTCAGTGAAATTTCTGTGACCAACAGAAAAGGAAGTGCAGAATAATAAAGAACTGATTAGAATCGCAAAAGTATTGCTTTATTCCTCCTCTGTATATGTGAGTGGCGGCGGAGCGATGCCAGGCGAAGGTTTAAGGTGGCACAGGCAGCTAGCGGGCTTAGGCCTTCAGTGTTTTACATTTTGTAGCGCACTGCCTATCCGCCGCGGAGATCATTATAGTTTGATAGAATTTCTAACTATATTCTAAAATATTCTTTAAAACCTTCACAACATCTATATGTGAGCTCATGCTGTAGAGTAAGAATTTAAATGGCTCATCTAGCAGCCTACGTCTTCCAAAATTCGATTTCATTTTTTATCGTTACGCTTTGCTGATTAAGCTTCAACTCTTGGTGGGAAGAAAGAGGATACAACAAGAATTCTGAGCTGTATGAATAAAAAAATCAATGTCATGAAATCTAAGGTCATGATTTGTGGATTAAATCAATATGATAAGAGTAACTGTTAAACTTGGGCAGGAGTGACTGGTGTAAGTGGAAGACCGATGTTATTAAGGAGAGTTAGATAAGGTCACCAGTGGAGGAAGAAACCAAAAAGAAATGAAGTGAACCCGGGCCGAGAATACCAGAACCACTCATCTTCTCCAGACGACGCGTAAGGTATTTCCTCACGCGTGATACGAAATGCGTGCGAGGAGAGCGTGAGACGAGTCTCCGGCGGCATTTGATGCGCACGCGGGTGAAGTCTCTCGAGCGACGGCGTGTAAAAGAGCACGCTCGAGGAGTTCCTCCGCTCGCCGTTCTCCGCCTCAAGCACGGCAAGAGAGCGAGCCGCCTCTCTCCCGGCAGTCCAATGTATAAATAGGCAACGCGCGCACACACACATAGATTGCCGCACAACCACAACAGCGCCCCCTTTCGCCAACCACCTCCAATATAGAGAGACTGAGCGTGGACGGCGGAAGAAACAATAGACCGTCGCCCGCCCCCTTCCCTAACTCCCAACCCTAACCGCGCAACGTGCCAAATACCAAGGCTTTTGAGGCTCTCCACCCTTCTTCCCCGGTATCGGTTTTAAGAACAAAGGCTGGTAACTTCACAGTGTTGAAATTATTCCTCTTCATTAAGGATGGTAGCAACATGTTAGTAGAAGGGATAAATATTGGGAAAGAAGGACTGCATCAGATTTGCTGTGATTTAAAATTTCCTTCATGCCACGTATAGCTGTAGCAATCAAAAAATCAATCTTAAATGCGGTCTACGTCATGACTGGGGAAGAATATCTCTCAAACCGTCTTCACACGAATCTCATGACATGGTGGCACTAGCCGGTGATACTCGGACACTTCAGAGAAAAGGGAAAAAACTAAAGGTAGGAATGAAAGAGTGCGGAATGATACCGACTGCTTCAAAAACAAAAGTACTTAAATAAATGACAGGGAAGATATAAGCTTAAAGATAAAAGAAGGAAGAATAAAACAAATTGGGATGTATCTAGGGAGTATACTAACAGAGACCAGGATAAGTGAAGAAGAGATTAAAACAAGGGTATCCGAGGCAAAAGGGGCCTTTCAGAAGAGGAAAAGACTACTTAGATGGCATGTATGGAGTGTAATGATGTATGGTTGTGAAACGTGAAGCTTGGAGAATAGAGAGGTGGAGAGAATTTAGGAGTTTGAAATGAGAACACTGAAGAGTATGGGCGTGGCCAGCGTTTATGTTGGTGGTACAGGACACCCACCCACCATACTCTAAAACACATGGGAAATTTTTATTGAACACACAAGTTGATCAACTTGAAGTAAGAGCTTAGTAATGCCACGCCACTGTGGAATTGATTGCCATGTTTAAGGGATTCGAAAACCAATAATGATATATATTAACTTTCTCTGCGTTCCTCTTATTTCTACTTTTTGTCGGGTGCTTCAATTTATTTACTTGATTTAGCGGGGAGCAGCTGCGTCAATGAGGACGAGATTAGAGAAGATGCGATGGACACAAAGAATAAGGAATGAAGAGGTGCTCAACTTGGCTGTAGAGGATTAAAAAACTCCTAAAAACCATTGGGAAGAGATATGGATCAAGCGTGTATTAAAAGGGAAGAGGATATTGACTGCAACTATTGTGGAATCGGCAGGAGGGGAGATGAGAAGAGGAGGGGAAAAGCTGGAAGACAGCTAGAGAGATATGTAATTTCTCATAAAATTCAATGAATTTAGCCTGATCGAGGAGAAAATGATCTCATATTTGTAATGACGACAAAATATCAGCCATTCATCACTCTACTTTTCGAGCTATTGCCCAAAATGGATCAGCCATTTTCCATGTGAAGTGGTTAGAATATACAGCTCCAGAGAATATATTAGAGAAATGAGTTCTTTCTGACGCATTGATCCCATCAGAAATTGAAAAGTGCGTAAAATGATGGTTGATACCACTGTTTTTTATTATCAGCCACCTACCGCAGGTATTTTTACTGAATAGCAAAAATATCATGTTTTTAAGATATTTTCACTGTACAGGGAGATAGAGTCTAGTAAAAGATTTATATAGATAATTAATTCAATTACTGAGCAATTCAGTCATTTGTTTTACACTCTATACTAGGGGAAAAGTTCCCAAAGGAAGGCATAGGAATAATTTCATGGAAAAAATAAAGAAGAATCTATATAGGAATAGATACCAGGAGGTAAGGGAGGTAGTATTAGATAGGGAGGGATAGAGGGCCGGAGTGTACCAATTTTAGGGTTGGTTGACCAATGGATATCTTTAATATTTTAAAATTTTATTCATGCTTCGTATGACTAAAAACATTTTTATAAATTTGAATTATTTTCAAGATTATGACAAGGGCAGAAACTCTCTCAAACCACCTTCATACGAAACAATTAAGAAATATTATGGTTCCAATAGATTTATTTACTTGAACGTTAGTAAAAGCGGGATTGATTGTAATATTTCCTATTTATAAAATGAATCTTTGATTATTATTTTCCACGACAACTTACAAGAAGGCAGTAAAAATTTATTTTAAGAGTTTTGATAAAGAAACGCTTCCTCATTCAGATGCAGCTAATGCAGATAAAATACAAACAATTTCACACGAATTGGATTAATTTACCAAAATAAATCTCACAAAATTAATGTACCATCAATGATATTGACTTACACTCAACTAGTCTAGTATCCGACTCCGGACTATAATGTGATCGTTATCACTACAATGTGATGGTTATCACATTGCAGTCCGGAGAAGACAGATGACTAACAGTAAACGTAATCGCAGTGCGCCAACAAAGTATTAACGAAATATCTCATAAGCAGTGTATTTTAACGCACCGTATTTCACGCCACAGGCCGGTATACACTGGATAAACTCCATCTCATTAAGCCGTGGTAAACTCAAATCTATACCATTTATGTTGAGATATGCTCAGCATAAATCAAGAGCAAAAGAAGTTGACAAAAGAAATAAGATAGATGCTAGTGAAATATGACAATTTCAGATGGGCGTTTGAAGTTATCGATATTCATGATGAGTAAAACATTGCAATTTTCCAAAGATTTTAGAAATCTGTGGAAGATTGCAAATGAATGCTATTCAGCCATTAATTCATATCCAATATGCATTCATCACTCATTGTGATATGAGTATTGCATTTTCTAAATTTAAATATAAAGCCGATGATAGATTCAAGAGAAATTTTGTAATTCTAAGCCAACAGAATCTACAGTAGGTTTGATATTTTCTGGGGTCCATAGTAAAACCAGTTGAAGATAAATGCCAGGCAGAACGCTGTGAAATCAATAACTTTGTAGCATATCACTAAAATTCATGTGAAAACTAGTTAGTATACCAGTTTTCCAAGCACGGCGACCTATGGCGAGACATAGGAAGTAGCAAGAAAGAGGTAAGACATCTCATAAATAAACGCTTTATAAGACAAGTAAAAAGCACTAACAGAGAAGCATTTGCAATCTTTCTACGCAAACGTTTTTTGTGCTGAGCTGGAAGAGACTTCAGACGTGAGTCTTCAAATATGATAACTTCATCATAAACTCTCAAAGGTAATTCTATCTCACACAAAACCTCCACAGTCTTTTGTATTGCGTCAACACTGCGTTTTGTATTGTTGAGAGAACAATAGGCAACGTAGCAAAAGGGATAGGTAGGTGAAACATAGTTAGAATAGTCTGTAGTGCATGATGCATGTAATAACTACCAATAATCCCTTCCTTATTATGTAGATTTTAACCTGTACTATACCGTAGTAACTAATATTCTATTGTAATAACTACTGCAATTACTTTCAATAACTAATAATCTACTGTAGTAACTAATAAACTATGACCCTATTTTCTAGCATGTCTACATTATATATCCTACTTACATGGCAATAGTGCATGTTTGGTGATCTTCACCCCCTGCCACACACCCTCGTGGTGGCTCGCAGGGTATTACGTAGATGTTACGTAGATGTAGAACACAAGACTCACTGAAGTACCAATATGGAGTGGTCTCAAGGTCTCAAGCAGATAAGACTGCTGATTTTTTTAACAGCTGTTTTGAAAGTGCGATCACGAGCCATGAATCAAAGCCAACAAGTAATCAATATACCTTATGCTATTTACTCTCATCATCACTAACCTTAGGGGATTGAATCAACAGATACAAAGCTATCACTTTCAAAAGAAAATCCATAAATCGTGCGGCGCCACTTTCGCTGTGGTTTAGTTCTCCCATCCACGAATTATCCGTTCCTCTACATTCCAATATAAGTAGCTCGCCCAATGAGAAATATGACGGCACATTATTTCTATCCAAAGTTGACCCGCGCCTTTCAATGCTAGATCAGAGGAACACGGAGTCACCAGACACCCACTTAAGGGACGAAATTGATGCTCCTTCACAAACTGCTACCTAATTCTGCAGTATTTAATCACTGAGTGCTTTCGTGGCTGATATGCGTTCTGGAAAATGATGTAACCCTTTAAACACTTCTTTGGGAGTAATTGTACTACTAATTTTTTTACAATTACATATTTTTTACACAATTTCAAAGTAAAATGTTTTATAGATAAAATTTTTGTGTAAAATATTTGATACCTCGTAGAAATTAAGGGTCTTTTAGGATTTTGTCTTTAGGACTTTAAGGATCACCCATTAGCGTCATTTTGTCCTTTATAATTTCAAAATGTTTCTGGGATTTTGGGAGCCAAAATAATGTCTGTCAGTGATTCTTATCAGACTAAAGACAATCCCCAAGACATTACAATGACATATCTTTGGAAAAAAACAATAAATAGCTGGAAATTGAATACAATAATCGTCAATGTGCAGCCTCTAAACAATGATTAAGTTTTTTCTGCCATACATAGGAAGGTGGAAGGACCTTATCTGTTATCCTCAATCCTAATTTGATCCATCCAACGTATATCGCCTAGAATGCAATTCAGGTTTAGAATTATGTTGCATCAAGAACATACGGTAGATTCTAATATTGGAGTTTGCAGATATTCCTCCTCAGAATTAATGAGATAACCAGAAGGAGACCCAGAACAGCAAGTTTGGCACCATGCAAATCCCATGGGTGGCTTACGTTAGAGAAATTTCAGGTGAAAAAATCAGAAAATCCGTTCCGGAATAAAAATCAATGGATGAAGAGTGCCTTGTAATTTTCCATCATCCCCGCTGCTAATCGCCATTACGGCAGCTGACAAAGTGATATGCTTACTTAGATTGATTGATTAATTATTCCCATTGATGTAATTTAAGTATCCATGAGGTCCTTTTCTGTTTTAAGTAATAACACTGAGATTAAATATGTAACTTTAAATTAAAAAGGGAGGGTATTCAAAGGATATCCGGATATTTTATGGTATGATTCGTAAAAAGTAATTCATCTAAGCAAACTAAAAAGGATCCCTGTCTTGTAGATGACAGTACATAAAAAGATCATATAAAATGTAGCGGAATTTGTACATAATGAAGAAATAAAACGTAAACTTTTCCTAAAATTTACTTCCGACCCAGGTTTCGACGTTATCGCATCATCTTCAGTATAAAATGATCTATTGCAGACTAATTTCTAGAAAACCGGGACGGTTAAAGCACTCGATCTGATATCAAGGAACTCGGGTTCGAGTCCTGATCAAGGCGAATGATTTTTCCTCCATGGAATCTTGCGCCATAAAATGGATTTCCTCCCACACAATCTACGGTGACTTGATTCTTCTATTCCATGGTCTCTCTCTCTGATTTGCCTAATTATTTTTTTTTAGGTGTCACAGACAAACGATCCTCGACATAAATCTCGCGTTACAAAAGGTTATATTCTGAAATTTTTATGCAAATCGGCGGCATAGAAAGAATATTGTTATGAACACAATCCCAGACAGTCGCAGGGACAAATAAGCGCGGTGGCAGGGAGTTTTATTAGCAAACTAGGCACTGTGCCCGCCTTTACCGCATAAAATTATTTGATGTTCAGTAGTCCAAAACTTTGCCTGAAGTAATAACTAATATGGCGTAAAATACTAAGTTTTGATTTAAAATACGGCGATAACGGCGGCGGTGCAGTTCAGCTACGTAACATTATGGTACGGCTTCAGAATCAGATATCTCCTAAGCTGAACTGATCATGCAAGTTTTAAAACCTATAGAACGTACAAAACTGGTTCATTTTGGCCAAAAATTTAGAATGGGCTCCAAGCTCCAAATCACATGGCTCTGAGGGTGCAATCAGGGATCAAAAGCCTCGTAGATCAATAGGCTGGGTAGCAAAAGATAGGACGTTATTTTTTAGCGCGTGTACCATGTGTCATTGCCATTAGGTAGGATTTGGTGGGGGTGGGGAGGTGGAGGAGGAGCGGAGGTTGGAGGTGGGGAGGGTTTACTTTGGGGACGACGGGAAAGAATGGGGAGGGGGGAAAGGCAGAGGAGAAGGAAGGAGCTTCCTTAACATTCTTGACGGCCGTCCAGGAGCGATGAGGAATTTGTTTGCCGCCCGAAATGCCACATCTGCTTCGAGTACCGGGATCCTCTTCTCCCTTAATTGAATGCGAGGCACAATTTGGACGAATATCTTCCCGGGGCGAGAAGAGAATACTACCAAACTGACTCTCGGCTGAATGGTACACGCGAGAGGTTTCTGCCGTGTTTACCACCTTTCAATTCGCCATTAGCTCCTCTTCCTTTCTCTCGTTCTCGCTGCTCGAGTGCGGCGCCATTGAAATGAGAACTACAGACTATTGCCGATAAAAGCAGAACGATTCCATACGCGATTGCATAGTCAACGACAATTAGAAGTGGGAGAAGGGAATGCCAAATCAATCGACTTTCTTTCACCTACACAGCCGATGTGGGTATCGTCAACCAATCTATTGTGTTATCCATCTCCACCCAATATTGTCGTTAGTATAAGCATTTTCTCGCGACATCGCTTCGTCTTCTACTCCTCAAAATTCATAAAATCAGCATTTAGAGGTATTATTTTGGGAGCGCAAGATAATCGGAGGCTTATGCTAGGCTTATGTGCTTGATAAATTCAAAATAAGTGAGTTTCAGAGTGACAAATAGAATGTCGTTTTAACGCCGCGCTAGAGATATATAATTGAAAGAAATAGGCTAAATATTTGAGCAAATTGGTACTTAAGCGAAACGCTGAAATATTAGCATCCCTGGGAGGATTCTACTACGGAATAAGGTGCCTGAATTTTGCTCGATAACTCTCAATACTGACCACGTGGCTGTCCTCCACAGTGTTCGTAAGGGCACTGATCCTATGCATATTGAATTGTGTTTATCAATAATTAAGAATTCGACGCGTCAGGCGTTCGGGAGATTTGTGACTCGTGCCGACGGCGGCCAATCTTGCCGTCCGTCCATCACGGACCGTCCTCCCGTGGTTTTATGCCTAGGTCAGCCATCTTGGCCGGCCGATGGTATATCTGCACGGGCGGGCGCGTCCAGGGCAGTCGAGTTTCAATGGTTGACCGAGGTAGGCACGAGTTCCCAGCCTCTCGTCTGGGATCCAGATACAATTTGGGTACGAGATACAATTAGCTTGAGTACAGAAATGGAAGGGCCATTCGGGTTGATATTGCAATGATGAAACTGCATAGCTATAGAAAGAAAGGCACAGTATATTCAGGGTGTCTTTGTGAATTGTCCTCGGTGGATTTTGAAAAGCCGCTTGACAAAGTAAATTGAAAAGAACTAATTCAGATACTCGGTAGAATGGGAATGCACTGGCATGACAGGAGCGCATCCGAAACTTATATATGGCCCAGAGTGCACAGGTGACGGAAGCTGACGTTGAATCGAGATAGGAGGTCGCGAAGTAAGGAAAGGGTACCCCTTGTCGCCTCCACTTATTAAGGATTACGCATAATAAATGAAAAGAGACACATGGGAATAACTTTTTGAGGGAATTAAAGTTAGAGGCCAGCAAATAAAGTCGGTTAAATTCTCGGACGATCTAGTGTTGATTAGTCGCGGAATGGAGATAACCCATTATAAAACGAAGGTAATGAGATTTGGTAGGACAAAGAATGCGAGGATAGTCATAAAAATAGGAGGGCACAAACTGGAGCAAATAGAGCATTCTAATTACTTGGGTAGTACGCTAGAAAATGGATATGGCAGCAAAGATGTAAGGAGGAGAACAGCGTGATCGAAGGAAGCGTTTGGTAAGGAAAGGGAGCTGATGACGACCTTGGGAAAGGATATAAAGAATAGGCTGGTAAAGAACTTGATATTGGGGAGTAGCGTTGTATAGGATAGAAACGTAAACACTAAGATAAGACAAAGAGGTCCGACTGCAAGCTTTTAAGATGTTGGTTTCGAAGAGGATAGAGAAGGTGAGGTGGATGGAAAGAAAGACAAACAAGGAAGTGTTAGTAACAGTAGTTGTGGAAAAGAGGCATTTTGATGAGACCAAGAGGAGAAGAAGAAGGTGGCTCAAGGGTGATGAGGTTACTCCAAACGTGAGAGTGGGAGGGATGTTCGGACAGCAGGGAAGGGAAGATAAGGAATTGGTTTACATCTACATCTACGTCATACCCTGCAAGCCACCCAAAGAGTGTGTGGCAGGGGGTGCTTCCAAACCAGGCATGCATGAATTATACGGCAGCACACCGAAACTAAATTGAAACCAGTGTACCACACATGCAACGCGCCAATTAAAAATCTACTAACCAAGAAACATTCCATCGTCAATCGTTCCCACATGCAAGGGATACAGAGACTACTACTACATATTCAAAATATCATACATAAATTAAAACATCAATATTTACATGATGCAGAAATAAGAGCGTAGAGAATATAAAGAGAAAGATCTACATTCTAGCTAATGTCACTATTCGCACAATTCATGACGATGATCACAGCTGTTATGGTCCCAAATGGTACGCGGAAAAAATGGCATTTTATACCTATCGGTTCTACAATCTATCTCTCTAATTTTATTGGCGCGATCTAACTAATCTGCCGTAGTACGGGGGGGTTATTAGTATGTTTATTACGTCATCAGAGAATGTTTTTCCTGAAATTTAGTTAGGAGGTTAAGCCTATAATCTACGCTGTTATAGCGATTCCCATCCCAATTCTTCTAACAATCCGGACACACTAGTAAACTTATCGTAGCATCGTTTTACAAACCTAGCTCCTCTTCGCTGCACGCGATCTAATTTACGAACGGGATGAAGAAGGGACGGACCTAAGATGAGAAATAGTAATGGGAGGCTAGATCCTTAGCGTGTGAAAACATGGAGAATTTTCTCTGATTATCAATAAAACCTACATTTAACCTGTAGATCAAGAATAAAAATATCTACACCTGTAGATGTAGATTGGATGCGAGCGATAAGAGTGATTCATTTCCAGATAGTTGGGTGCAAAACTCGTTCTCTCTTCTCACAATAGGTGACCAAAATAAATCCCGAGTTCCTCTCAAAACCCTCACCAAGATATACCTACCTATAGCCTTCTCCTTCACACCTACGCACGTCTGGTGTACCAAACGCCCGTTCGGTGTCCCTCGGGATAAGCTTTAGGTGTAGATGAAACTCCCCACCCTTTACTTGCGCTCGCGTTGCATTTGAGGAGTGCCACGTTCGAGTTCCACCCACAAGCAGCTCCGCTCTCCTCTTTGCATATCTTCCCCCTTAGCCTCCCTCGCGACACGGCTGCGTAACTTCTCCGTCCCCGCGCGTATTTCCCCTCCCAAGACGCGCATCCGAACAGAGCGAGGCATCCCGGGAATGCGTGGCTATGCTCCCGCCCGCCATGTTTTTAATCAATTTTGCACTGCACTCGTTGCCAATGCGTGGAATGCTTTGTAGTTCGTGCGCGGAGGGTTGTGCACGCATTTGCAAATGGGATCGCAGACGGAGTTCGCGTAATTTTATCTCTAAAATGGTCGTCCAGTATCACGCAATGCAAAGTATCTCCATTAAAATTCGATCCGCTAGCGGAAAAGCAGGAACAGGGTCTGGGAAATGTATCGCTGCCAATGTTTCGCTTATAACGCTTCTTTTCCGCGGTCCTTCATTATCGCCTGTCTAATTAAATTGAGTACTTATAAAAATTCTTCTCCACAACTCTCTTCTCTGACCCACGTTCTTTCATCAAGGTCTTAACAGGTACCAGTCAATTTTACTTTTCAGTCTCTGTTCTTAGCTATGATGTTTTTGGATCGAGGCAGTTCTTTGACACTAGGCACTCACAAGCGCAATTGCACACAAAAAAATTACGAGAATTTGAGCACGTATATGAAACTGGGGCTATTTTCCTGCCTTTCATGTACCTATGTATTTGAGCATGCGTTCTAGCAATTAACCGCTTTACACGACGCAATTTTCTATGCACCTACATGCATACATCAGATTGCGAAATTAAGTTTCTAGTGCAAAATTCCACAGAGAAAAAAACATCCACATTGACAGGGATTCGAACCCGGATCCCTCGATTTCCGGCCGAGCTTAACTGGCCATGCAGACTCGTGTTTACTTAAATGGCGCCCAGGTTCACAGATGGTCACCTCGTCCCTCCGATTCTCTCGAGCCGTCTTCTGAGTGAATTGACAGCTTGATCGCTTCCCTTGTGTACACACATATATTTGCATTCAATGACTTAATTAAATTGCGCTATTCAACTTTGATATGTGAGTTGAGTATCTTAATCAGGATAGGAGAGTAGGGTACAATCCAGCGGTTGACAACGTGAAAAAGAGCTTTTGTATCTGCAGCCATGTTTACTTGACCTGTGAATTCTCCGTCACCCGAAATGCGCCTTCAGTGTTAAGGGTAGCCATAATTATCAGTTTCGGTTACTAAACCAAAACTCTATGGTAATTCTTAGTGCAATTGCCTATTTTCATGCACGAATGTCGTTCATTGAGCAGAATTTCCCATTCTTCTTTCGGGTAAGAAGCATGAAGTGACGTCATTATAATTTCCGCAATATTAAAACAAATTGAAGTTTCGAAACAGATATTTGATGATTTATAGCTGGTTACCCGTCCGCAGGTTGGGTCAGAATGAAATTGGGGTGGTTCTTAGCGTAACCTCAGAAACACCACGGGGAGGTGACCGACTTAGTTTCCCATTTTTCTTGATATATCCCATTTTGTATTTTTGTTTTTTATTTTTCGTTTAATGTTTTTAAACACTCATCAACATTAAAGCATCTGTATCAACTCATTAGAAAATGGACTTAAACACTATATTTATAGCTTTTACCTCAGGAGTGTTGATGAAAAGGTTGTTGCCGGTCGAAACGCGGGAGTAAGCCACGTCAAGTTGCCCATGCGTGAAGCAGTGACTTTCCAATTGAAGGCCAACCACTTGAAGGGTCTGCCCTTGTGACTTATTCATTGTCATAGAAATCAGAGGTGTCAAACCAGGAAACCGGTGAAATGACGCTGGGAAGCGTGTCTCGTAGCATCCTGCTCCCTTCGCGGATGCCACTCTTCGGTAGTTACATTAGATCGCTTGTGATCATGTCTTTGAGAATCCAAGTCTAATCTTTGTCGTATTTCTCACATAGAAGCCATTCTTCTTGATTTAGAAGAATTTTTTCGAAAGGTTACACTTTTTCAATTAGGCATGTAGATGGATATATTTTTAAGTCCAAGGAGGGGAAATACAGCGGCGAGTGTGAGTATTGCACCTCGATGAATGAGGCACCTCGATGACTGAGGGAATGTAAGTTAACTGCATTTTATCACTTTTAAACATACATAAATAACTCTTAACGTTTACGATGTGGGAGTTGGTCTAAAAAACAGTTCACCATCGTAATGAGAGGTAGATGGTTCCACTACGTGAAAGGCATCTGAGTATTAAACAATAATAAAAAACGCTGCGTTTGTTGTAGCAACAGAGGCATTATTGCCATTATTATTCGCTGCGTGTAAGTATTCTTCTACATTTAACCTCGTTTATAGTGTGATTAATTCCTTCTTGTGTATCGTTTACTCCGTAATGATCTCTCATATACATGAAGAACCCCTGAGAGAGCTATTTTGATATTAGACGTTGAAGATTATAGTCGTAAATATGCATAGAATTTATCGATTACCCCCCGAAGCAATATATCATGGAGCCCTTAGACTGTAAAACCAGAAAAAAAATCAATTGAAAGAATTAGAAAGTTCATTCATTGAACAACTCGATACAAAATCCCAGCCCTTTAAACCTTTCACAAATCTTGAATGAAAGTACTTTTCAAAAGTAAAAAATGAAACCACTGCACCGAACCCAATGTTTAGCATGGATAACTAGGGGGGCCTTTAAGGGCTCTGAGGTATTTTTAAAATAGCCTATTTTACGACCAGATATATTTTCTAGGCACATGACAAATTTCAGATCAATCGGTTCAGTGGTTTTTGCGTGATGGACCAACAGACAGACACCATTACATTTTTACATATTAGTAAGGATTATCTTTACAAGTTATATTAAAAGGGTTTTAAACAATGCAAACATTTCTGCTAGAGTTTTTTCACTCAGAAAGTAATAACTTTATGGCTGGCTGCTACTCACACACTCATTGCTGCCTAATCAACACCAAAACAATAATGCGCCAACCACAAAAAACATTTTTTAAATAAAAAGAAAAGGTTTTTATGTGATAAAATTAACAAGTCTGTCATTTATTTGTGGAAAAATTACAATAATAAAGAAGCTTGTTACATATTTTTAAAAAAGAAAGAACCTTTTCGAAGAGATGAATGTCAAATTTAGAATTAGACTGACAATACTCAACATCTTTTGACTTTGCTCTATGGAAATAAGATGTTATCCCCGCAGATATAAGATGGAAGAGAGACAAGAAAAAAACATGGTTTTATAAAAAACTTCAGCTGATAAGATATTGGGAAAAACACTCAGGTAAATGAATGCATTAGAAAATCATTGGGAGCATCGAAAGAGCGGGAAATATGATTTTACTAAAATCTTTTCCTCTTGCAGTTATCAATCCTTAGATTGGTTTGAATACAGACCTTCATTCATCTCTTTTCTAAGCTTTCCTTTTCATTTCTTCATAGGATTATTTTTTATTAGGATTATTTACCAGCAACCTTCTTTATTTTCCAGCATTTACCGGCATCCTTCCTCACTTGCACCAGATATTGTCCCCTTGACCGCCCTCTGTATCGTATCTCCTCCACGATTCCCTTTAACACACTCCTTAAGAGACTTTTGTGTCTCAATGCATGCCCCACCAATTCTGATATTCTTTTCACAATACTCTTCCATAGTTCATTCCCCGTCTCTCTCACTCTCTTGAACATCACTTCATTTTTAACTCTGTCCATTAAACTGATTCCCAGCATTCGTCGATAACACCACACTCCTAAAACATCCAGTCTTCTTCTTCCTTCCTTTGCAATGGTCCAGGTCTCACATCCGTATAGAGCAATTCTCCATACGCAAACTTTTATCAATTTTTTCCTTGTGTCTATGCTCATGTTTCTTGCAGTAAAAAAATATTATTCTTGCTGAAAGCTCTTTTAGCTATGGATATTCTATTTCTAATTTCTCTTTTGCTTTTTGCGTCACTTGTCATTATTGCCCCCAGACATTTGAATTCCTTGACCATTTGTATGCTTTTGCCTTGTATACTTAATTTACAATTGGCATATCCCTCTTTACTGCCAACCATTCCCTTTGTTTTTTTATTGTTAATTCTCATACTGTATTCCCTTCCCATTGCATCTACCATATTTTTCACCATACTTCAGAGTTCTGCACTTTCTGCTAAGATCACTATGTCGTCCGCAAATTTTAGCACGTCCAATTTAATCCCTTGTATCTTTACCCATCTGCTTATCTTCTGGAGTATCTTTTGAATTGTTTCATCTATCTACAAGTTAAATAGAATCGGTGATAAGATACAGCCCTGTCTCACGCTTTTCTGGACCTCTGCTTCCTCCCACTTCTTCCCATTTCTTACTACCGCTTTTTCATTTACATAAAGGTTTCATATTACTCTTCTATCCCTGAATATCACCCCTATTTTCTTTAATAAATTAATTAAGTGTTCCCATTTAACATTATCAAAAGCTTTTTCTTTGTCTATAAAAGCTATGTATGTGTTTAGGTTATTGGCGATTCTCTTGTCTAGCAGTTTCTTAAGGGTTAGAATTGCCTCTCGAGTTCCCATCTTATTTCGGAAGCCAAATTGATCTTCACTTATTTCTGTATTTATCTTACCTTCAATTAAGTTAAGTATTATGTTATTAATGATCTTTGAAATTAATTCTATGGTATGATCTTTAAAGGCTGTTAATGATCTTTGAAGGCTAATTGTACGGTATTCTACGCACCTCGTCGCAAGGGCTTTCTTTGGTATTGGTACTACTATGCATCTTTCAAAGTCATTTGGTATTACACCCCTTTCATATATGTCCTTGACCATTTCAAACAGTGCATCTTTTGTTCCAGTCCCATATGCTTGAATCAATTCTGCTGGTATAGAATCAATCCTCGGCGATTAATTGTTTGTATATTCTTTTCAATGCCATTTCAAATTCTCTTCTAAAAATTCCATCCCCTAAGTCGTCATCATTAATTTCTTCTACCTTTAAATATATTTCTCGGGCTTCGCACCGGGTAATGTTTTCATAATCCGCCGACTTTTCGGAAAACAACTTGTTTTCCATTTTCAAGGCATGTGTTATTTCCGCGGTGACCACTATAACACGTTATAGTGTTATAGTGGTCACCCGACTTTTCACTATACGTGTATAACACGTATAGTGAAAAGTCGGCGGATTATGAAAACATTACCCGGTGCGAAGCCCGAGAAAGACATTAAATATAATACACCGGGAAAATCTTAAATAATTTACTCTGCTACCTTCTCTAGAACGTTTCCTGGTTTTTTGTATTTGTGCAATCTTCCTAAATAATCTCTCTATCTTTTTGCAGGTTTATCTTCTTCGAACTTTATATAACCATTTTCATTTCTTATGGATTCTCCCTGGTCATTTCTTCTTTCTCCAAAGATGTTTTTGATCTTTTTATAGGCTGTTTCTATTCTATTCCATTTCATATCATTATCAATCTCCTCACAAGCACCTTCCAGATATTTTTCATTTGCTTTACGTACTTTCCTATTAATTTCATTTCTTATCATTTTGTACTTCTTTTGGCCTTCTTAATTCCTTCTGTTCTTGAGTTTTCATCTTTTGCCTATTAGGTTTCATATCTCTGCGTTGATCAACTTCCTTCTATTTCTCTTTTTCTCCTTTTCTCCTTTTCTCCTTTTCTCCTTTTTCAGCACTTCATCAGCGGCGTTAATAATTGTTCCTTTAATTAGTTCCCATTCTTCACTTACATCCTCACACTCCTTCAAATTTACCTAATAATTTGTTTTCTGCTCGTAAGCCTTTCTGTATAGTTCCTCTTTAAATTTCTCCTGAGGCCAATTCAATTTCTTGTTTTTTTCAATCCTCTTAAGCTTTAATACACGTTCCATCATGACCAGGTTGCGGTCGCTGTCTACATCTGCTCCAGGGTAGCTCATACAGTATTCAACTTGGTTTTAAAATCTATAATTTAAATCTGGATTAAGACTAATATCTTATGAAACACGTAATGAAGCACATTATCATACTTCGTCATGTAAGGCATGATTGAGAGTGCTGGGGTTTCCGGGGGGACCCAAATACTACAAGTAAGAATAAAAAAAGTAGATGAAAATATCTAAATAAGTCATTCACTTGACTCATTTTTTTCGCGCGGTGCGTTTGAAACTCCTTCAAAACGGAAGGTTTTTTGTGATACCCAATAACCTACTGCGGCATAGATATGATTTATTTTCAAATACAGTTGAGAAAACATACAAACTACACACTGTTAGTTTATTACGACATTTAAGTGTTGGAAATTCCTCATTTTGTAAATAATGTCTTTCTGGAGTGCATACACGTACCATTTCCCATGTAAAAGGGGTGGTATATTTTAATATAACTCCAAAAATAATGTCATAAGGGGTTAAATTTTTGGTATCATTAGAAGGGTGAGATATTTTTCTTTAATATGAGACCAAATTCATTGATTTCTAAGTAGAATGATATTTCGCTCAAACTTCCTTAATGTCATTATATTCTTACTCCAGATACGCATTGAAAAACATGTCCTATTTCTGATTAAAACCACAAAATCTTGTCTTAGCGCACTTTTCTCGCAAATTGGACTTGAAATTACGAGATGTTTGATGGGATAATGAAAAAAGCACAAGGAATAATTGTATTTTTCTAACTAATACAAATGCCATTTTCATAAAAAAACTGTATTTATGAAGAAAAAGCTCTCTAAAATGTGATTAAAACCAAAATAGATGCATCTTAGCGTACTACTTTTGGTGGTCTTGGCAAAATACTGAGCAAATTAAAGTCCAAATGTGTTGATACCTAAGACAGTGTGCAGCAATCGGCGTCCATGGATACAAGGACAGTGTTCACTGTTACTCAATTCGCAGAATAATCTGCATAATTTTTACCTTGATTTTGGCATTCAATTATGGCTAACGGCCGATACCATATGCGAAAGCAAGATTTTTTAAACCAATTAAGCAAAGTGTTGTTATTTGGTATTTGTTTTGACTCAAGCAGTTGCAGTGAAACCTCCCTACAGTGGCTGTTATGATGTTATGCTATTGCAACCTGGACACTGATAGTAATTTACAGCGTTAGAAACTCTTAAGGAAACAAAGCACGTCAACTTACTTAAACACATTGTGCATATGCCCGCGTATTCTTCCTCTCAGTCGTGGATTTCTTCGAAGATCAACAAAAGACAGTTTTTTGAATTACGGAATGGGGCTGTCATTTCACAGGTTCGGTTAATACCTCGAGATGATAAAAATAATATAATTGCCGACAAAAGTGGCGGCTGTGTTGAAAATTTACTCAGTGATATGAGGTAATGCAGTTTCTAGTGCTCCAAAGTGTTCAATTATTTCTCTATGCTCATGATTTATTCAAGTAATAACTGCCCAAAAATTTCGGGCAATAATTCAACTACTCCATCAGAACCAATAAAAAATTCCCGAAATATTAAATATTGCTGAAAGTTTATCCAGATGTAGTTTCCCAGTATAGTTCTAAAACTATTGCATATTTTAATAAATGGGGTAAGATAATAGGATATTTGAGACGTCGTCTGCTGCAGACATCCCGGAGAAACTCAGCGCCCCCCACGAATTGAATGATGGATAAGCAGCAGTCGCAATGGAGAGAGGAAAAAATAAGGAAGTATAAAAATGGCTCAAGGGTAGTTCATTTTGCGCATCTTTGAAATCGTCACAAAAATCCATAAATGTGACATAAACTGCGAACAGCTAAATGTATTTATGACAGAAAAAACCTTTCAAAAAACGTTTCTCTATTCAAAAAGGGTCCGTGTCTATAACGGTTGGAACGGATATGATGGGAAAAAAGGTACTGACATATATTTTCTTTTCATTAGCCTCAACCCAAGACATGAGAACGGCTACTCTACCAAAAAAGCATACTCTGGTGGAGCGGCACAGCAAATCTTTTATCGGCCATCGCGCGGGGGTTGGGGAGGGAGGGGGGAACGTACCTCAAGGATATTCACATACGGTCTCACGAACGGCTAAAACGACGCGTTCAAAATTTACGGTACATTCCATATATTATCAGCCTGTTCGGTTGACTCGCTGCGATTCGACGACAGATTAACAAGGTAGCGGTTTATTCAGCTCCGTATTCATAACGATCTAGGCTGGCATAACTTACGCTCGACCAAAGACCACCGACAGGGCGTCCCCTTGACGCCGAGCCAACGCCGGCCATTGGACGGCGATGCATCAACCCTGTAGAGCGACTCTTTGCCATCCTTCCTCCCTCGTACTTGGCTCGGGGGCAAACCTTCCGTCCCTCCTTAGCCCCCGCCCCAAACGGAACCCGCGCCACTAAATCCCGACGGGAAATGACGTAATGTTTCTGCAACCGAATATCAAAAGGACCGAAATGAGGAGCCACACCCCCTCATCAATTGAAGACTGTCGAGAGCATTAGTGCCCATCCCTCCCCGAGGTGAGCACCCCCTACGAAACAGCTCTTGCTTCTTCACCCACATACTTTGCGAAACAATTTTCCGGAACGATTGTCCCGAGATAGACCCACGGGACAATTTTTCCGGGCCTTCTTGCATACCTGGGATTTCATTAAGAAAAAAACCTCGGCCTGCCCATGATTAGGTCTCAATTAAGGAAATGCGAAACTTTTGTGTTTAAACCAATTGTGTTTTAAGTCTGTCCAAGGCAACAATGCAACAGTCGGTCAGTCATAAATCGATCCAATCAGTAAACACGCTAATACGAAGAAATTTCCACGGGAAGGAAAAATCGGCCTGAACCGGGAATCGAACTGCAGACCTTGAGCTTGCCGGACCAAGAAGCAGTTCACTCGCTACCCGAGCCCGGGGCCGGCCGGCCCAGGCCGGTTTCTCTCTCATGGCAATGTTTACATGTTTCATCGCTGTTTTTGCGGTAGGCTTGAATAACCTCCAATGCACGTTCAATGCCAACCTGGGAAGCAAAACACGTGACAGATGAATCCAAAATAGCGGCCTTTGTTGGTATCATTTGATCGTGAAAATATTGTTTATTTTAAGCTACTTCCTTAGACAAATTTGCAACTTTAACTAGTGCATGTCGTCATGTAATGGCATTTTAGTTAGCGCATTGTGTTTTCGTAAGTAATTTGGCGTGCTTTTCCCCCGTAATGACGCTGTTTATATATTTGGATGTAGAGTGGAGTCTTTCAAAAGACAAAATGGTTAAATTGGAATTATATCTTATCTCCGGAAATCTTTGCTACTCGTCCTTGATGGCACCGGGACTACGTCAAGTCTGCCACACTGAAAAACTTTTGTAAACCAGTACCTGACTCGACGTAGGTTTGAGTGCAATGCTGCGCTATTATCCAAGACAAACTTCATTCAGTATATTTTTGAGCATATTAGCTGAGTCAGCTATCAGAATAATGAAATATGTTGCCAGCTTTTACTGAGTGACTGCAAAAAGTGGAAGTAATCAGTCCTAAATCCGCGAAATAATAACAGAAATTGGATGATATTGAAAACGTCGTTTGCGTAAGAAAAGCCTGAAGTTGCAATTGAACAATACGTATGCATACAGGGGCAGACAATCATCCTCTGGAAAAATTGTCAATGAAAACGAAGACAGCGGACGAGCCCTAGTAACTAGGCTAGAGCCATTCGCGACGGTACAACAATTTATAAATGCTACAGCAAATTCATCATAAATTATTCAATGATAAATGATTACAAAATATTCTCCCAATTTATTTCGTTAGCAATTGTATTTTTTAACGTTGCTCACACGGTTTTCGGTACTACAATGACGTAGTATTCAAATGTACCTCAGCATTATCTCAAAAATTGCATCAAACCGATATCGACATTTCGCGATTAAATAATTCTCAGGTACATCATTGTAAATGGTACCATTTCAAGGTATTACCAAGAGCTAGTTTAATTGTGATAAATATTAGATTCCTCCGGCTCATTTTTTTACTGTACACATTCAACGGTTAATGGCGGTTATGCTTTTAAATTTACCTTCGGAAAGTTCTCAACCCTCGGAGCGAACCTCTCCGCGCATCAACTCTTCAAGAGTTGGTAGCCCTGAACAGTCCAAAACTCCAGGCGAACATGCACATCTCGGAGTGCTCTCAAGTCAGGGGCACACCAGAACGTTGGAAAGTAAAGTTAATAGTTATATTTTGGTCAATCACAGTATTGGTACTAGCGAGCACAAGCAACTTTTTTAATGCAATGGTTCTTAAGTAGGCAGAAGTGGTAACCGTGGGTCATTGAGTAATGAAGCTCAAATGATTTCGTACTGTCTACTGATTTTTATTTCACCTCTTGCTACACGTGAAATATAATAAAATAAATTACTAAAAAAAGAGGTGAAATAAAAAAATAATTAGTAGACAGTACGAAATCATTTGAGCTTCACTACTCATTATGCTGTTCTACGATATCTCGCCTGAGAAAGTGGAGTTTGTGGGTCATTGAGTGGATGTTTTAAAAACTTTTTAAGTTAGTCTACAAAAAACTGGACTACATATCGTGAAAGTGCATCTGTTAATACACTGAATCTCACCATATGTGTAGTAATTAAAATGATACAATAATATTATCATGCGTATTTCCGATAGAAAAGCAATCTACGACTATAATTCTCGGCGTGGTATTCAAAATACGGGCGAAATGTTTTTAAAAATATGTATTTTTAAAATCATAGATTTCGAGTTACATCTTGATATTTTTTTAACCACAAAGTAGTATGAAATGAGCTATTTCACGTTAATATTCAAATTAACACATTAACAACATTATCAAATTAACTTCAAATTTCAATTTAGCATATGTTCATAGGCAGTCGAATTATTACGAAATATATCTCGCTTGATTCACGGTTAATTGCTAAAATTACATTTTAATGCGAAAAATGCAAATCGGTATCAAGCAATTTTTTCACCTTTATGTATCAATACATCACAAATGAGAACATGTAGGCTAAGATTCTTGAAAATTTGTGAACGAAAATTGCTCCAACCACGTTAACTGTTCTGTCGGAGGCGAGAGATTATGCAGGTCTTTGCAAACAACCCGGGTGAAACCAGCTAGCGATGATCTTTTCCAGGCAGCTACCTAACCAGCTTCCTCCCTCGAGCGGTGGCGGGCTGACCACCCCCAATCTCCGACTCAAAAACGAGAGGAGCTTCGGTGAGGGGGAGGGGCAGGAGGGGGATGGGGGGGGGGGGCGGCTCATGAAGGTGTAAAAAGCCAAGTTCAGGCGCATGCAAGGACGCGCGCCAGGTTACAGCAACTACTCCAGTGCGAGGCAAGGAATCTTGCCAGCACACACTAACGAACTGATTTACACAAGGACGTGAAACTGTGCCGCGATTGTCTGAGATGATCCTCCTGGCAAATGAAAAGGAATACGCGAAAGAGAGGAGAAACAAATTTTCGCGACGGGCAAAGATGAATTTGGGGATGACTGAAAACCGTGACTGCAAACATTTGGCCACGATTAAAAGTCCCACAACGCAATCCTCGCGTTTCGAGACGAACGTAAAGAGCAGTGGTGGGGGACAGTTGGAAACGAAAAGTAGCTTTACTATGAATCTGTGTATTAGCCCAGTAAACCAGAACTCGACTATGTAAGAACTGTTTATTTTACACGCAGCCATTATTCATCATTTTTAGTTCACAATATCTCTCCTTAGTCTTTTCCTTGCTCGCGTGAGTAAAGCCATGAATATGAAAATGTAAATCAGAGAGTGGGAATGACATACTTCATCCTGATTTCAGAATATACTCTACGTTCAGATTCATAAAATGGGACATTTTGATTAAAATATCTGCACCTTGTTAGTATGTATTCCTTTCTCCATGGCTGTCAAGTCCGCAATACAGAGTAGTGCTTGGACACTCCAAGATCCTCATTACCTTTTCATAACACTATCATGAATGAATATGCTATACGTAAGCGTCATCTGTTTCAGGCATGGAATAGTGTGTGCAGTCAAGGATGTATTAAGTCAAAAATAAGACCGCTATGATTACAAAAGCACCGTAATCACTGGTGGAGATAAGTGTACAAATCACAAAATGCAATCAAATATAATCTTGGAACGATCGATAGCTCTGAGAAAATGTCTCTAAAATCAAAAAAATGCCATATATTTGCCCATAAATTTATGATGGGCCTATTGCTCTGAAATATGCCATTCATATGTAACTTATAGATAATTAAAGCACTTACATACGCCATGGGCGCCATTTCTCCTCATTACATATTTCCCTCCTCAAATCCCTGTGCTCTCAGCCTCTCTACTAGTTGTATAGCATATTCTCTCGTATTTCATTAAAACTCATTTTCAAACATATGCCAAAGTAAGAAGACACACTTCAATTTGATTCTTTTGGAGGGTAAATTTTAGGAATCTTTTTCATCATTCTGGACGAAATAAGAAGAAGGAGGCAATATGAGGAATTTGAGAGGGATCTAATGGCGGATTAGGTATTAGACAGAAGGCAGAACGATATACCAGAAATTAGGACGTTACAATAAATACTGTCCAAATACCCACCAATCAACTGGTAGAATTTGAAATGTATTTCATTATATTCGAGGTCAAATCTGAAATAACTTCATTTAAGAAAAATTAGCAGTTATTTACTTCAGTGTTTTGGTGGCCTGGTTGTAAATGACATCACTTGTGCATAGCATTGACTTTTTTCTCGTTAACTATTCCATTGACTCTAGCTACACTCATCTCAGTGAATTCCACAGTGACTTTCTCTGATATCTGTTTCTTACGGCAATTATTCAAATACTCCTCATTTGAATATAATTAACAATATTATCATTATCTCGGCCTTAAACCTATATACTCACGCCTTAATCATTCCTTTATCTTCTCCCAATTTTTCGACCGCTGCGATACTCATCCATAACTTACACCAGCCACAATTTCTCCATGTACCAAAGTCGCTCTATTTCATATGTTTACTTCGCTTCTTCAGTTTTTGGCTATGTTTATAAGTTCTAAAGTTTATTTACACTCAGAGCTCCGAGCTAAATCCTTTCTGTTTCTTCTTTTCACCCACATAGCAAATAACCTCGGCAAAAATACTTGTCTTTTGGATTCATTCTGTATTTACAGTTCCTCCTCGTTCCCATCCATCTCAATATTACAATAGCAAACGGAACGCGTATGTATAACAGTCTCATGAGGCAAGGAGGGCCTTGCCCATTTCAAAACTTCAGAGTCCTGGAAAATGCTTAATTCATTTTTGTCATAGACTAACTCAAGTGCCCGCTTTAGCACGACAAATGTTGCATAATTAGTACATTTCCGGAATAGTCTGCCTTCGGAAGAATAATCTGCATTTTTTTATCTCACAGATATTTCCAATAGGCAATTCTCGTAAAATATTAGTAATGCTGGGGATATTTTTAGATGAAAATTGAAAAAAAATTCTATTAGTAGTAGGATCTATAGAACTACCATTAATTTCTCGATGAAATAATGAAAGACGCATTTTTTACTTATTATTCAGACAAACACATATCTTAACGGTGCCAGAAGCGCCGCAAATGAAATGGCATCGCAGCCTATGGTAGCATTAGCTCCGGCCTAATGTCGGGTTTCAACTTTCCTACCATCAAACATACGTCATAACACTATTCCCTCTCAAAGTCATAAAATTTAGTAATAGCCTTTAGCTCGAGAAAACTGGCTCCTTTTTAACAATGTACTACTCAAGGCGATTATCCTAAAAAAAAAACTCTTGCATCTGCTTCTCTTACCTTCATGCACTGCTTTTAACACGCTCTCCTATTTTTGAACTCATAAGTCTCTATAGTCTCTCTTCTACAAAATCCCCCCTGTGAGTTCCGCGGTCCACCTCTTCCTCTCACAGCATTCAACTCAATTATGATACATCTTTATGGTTTTTCGAATCTCACCCTAGATCCTCGGGATTAACCCGTTCCTCAAGAGTAAAGTTTTTCATGGGCCTTATTCAGGAAGTACTCGACACAGAGGACCTCGGGAAATCTTTGGATGTAACGTAGACGCCTACGGAAACTCTAATCTTTTGAACAGCCTTAGAGAAAATATTCGCGGCTGTGACGTCTAAATTTCATCCCTGCTGAGACTCAAGAATTCCGAAGCCATACAGATTAACTCCCCTGATAGATCTCTTCTGACCAATGGGGGGACGCGAGATACTTCCCACTGCCTGCGAAAGCAGCACGCTCGAGGTGTGGATGCCTCGGACTGCGGACCGGCACTACGCTTCCTTGAGCTATCGACGAGCTTGCGGAGTTTTGATGACAAGATCCTAGTGGTGATACAACAAAACACTCCACAATACGACCCTCCACTGGAGAGCCACAACATCTTAAATACTGCTTGAGGTTGCAGGAGCGCTATTCGTGGTTCACTGAGTGCACATTTTAATAAATTATTAAGTAAGTCGAAAAAACTTCTTGAACCGCTCTTCATTTGAGTACATCGGTTTATAAGGTGGAAATAATCATACATACATTTATGCAAATTACGCAAGAATTAATTTTTTAAATACCATCTTAATCAAAATTATAATGATAACACTAAACTTTGTCCACATATTCCACATATTCCACATATCTTTATTTTCATCGTTCGCCGGGCTTCATTTTCACCGGGTTTCAACTTTCGACGTCATCTTCAGGTCACGAAACCCGGATCGTAGAAAATAAAGATATGTGGAATAACAAAGTTATCTAAGTGTTATCATTAAAATGTTAACAGATTCCGAAAAGTTACGCCTGATACTACCAATTGATTAAAATTCTTATGAATTAAAAATCTTTCTCGGTCTTCGCACCGGGCAATATTTGCTAATTGCGCCGACGTTTCGGAAAACAACATGCCTTCCATTCTCAAGACGTGCGTTATTTCTTTCGTGTTAGATCTAACACTCGCTCAAGAATTAGAAAATATTACCCGGTGCGAAGCCCGATAAAGATATTTAAACATATTACACCGGGAAAAACGTAAATCTTTTGACATGAATTAAGTTTGCCACGTCGAATTAAAAATTTTTGAGAAAATAGAATGTCAATACGTGTATGATAACTTGCTATTTTTTTCTACCATCATCATAGGATGAAACGAAATATTGCACGTTAATGGGAAATTCAAAAGAGATGTAATCGAATCATAATCGAATATATTTCAAGTGCCTTAAGCGTCCATATAGCATTAAATTGCCAAGAAACTAAATCGGTAACATACAGGTTTTTTCACTCTTTTCTATGTGCATTTAATAATAAGTACACGTTCGTAAAGTTCCACGCAAATCTGTAGAAAGACGAGAATCGCTGCAGTCGTCTTTGCAGGCATTTGAGGCGGAGGGAAGCCCTCGAGTTTTGCGACGGGGACGCAAAAGGAAAGGGGAAAAGGTTGGGAGAGACTGGAATGGAGAGAATGTTCAATTACGTTGCAGGGAGGGGTGTCCACCTCCCCGCCCCCCTCGCCTCCCTTCACTCAACTCACTCCGAGGAATGTGCCTCACCACTCTATTACGCCATTCAATGGCTCCTCTTCTTTCAAAAGAGGCGCCACCCCTGCCGACCGCGTCTCAAGTTCTCAAAGTATATTCCCAAAAATCGTCTGTCTTTGCCGGTCTTCGTGGGTGAAGAGAGTGTATAATCCCGCAAGCGAGACGGAGTGGCCAAATTGGAGGCCAAGCTGTTATCGTCAACCACTGAAAATCACGCGTCGTCAAAACTTGGGTTCCATTTGGCCCTGAAAGACCGTTCGAGGAAGAAATCTAGTCAACGCGGGAGCGCGATGATCGTCACGTTTGAAGTGGATGTTGGCGGGTTGTAAGCAGAACTACCGCGGTTCAGCAGGATCCATGATGAGCGCACTCAACGTAAACGTGTGATTAGGTAAAATCAATGCGTTAAAATAGGGTAGCAATCGAAGCGCTCGGGGCAGCACGAAGGAGGCCGAAGACACATCGACCCAGAACTGGAAATCTCTACAAGTGAGCTTAATTTAAGAAAATAAAACTTGGTAATTTTCGCTAAGTAATTCTATTGTACATCGCGTTTCGACGCCAAGGCATCATCATCAAGTGCAACATGATGATGACGCCGTAGCATGAATTACTCTGTGGATAATAGCAAATTAAACTGACTTAATTCCACCACGATATTCCATCACATCTCGCCCGGCTTAGTTGAATATACGAGATCGTATTTACAAAAGAGCTGTTTTATCCCGAACCCATAACCCGAATAGGGTTATCTCACTGGAGCAAACATATTTACATCACCATTAAAAGCATTGAAGAGAAACAAACATCATGCATACGTTTCATCTTAGCACATTTATTATGAGCATACATCAGGAAAAATATGCGGCATAATATCTCTAGGACAAAACATTTTATTTGCATGTGCCTTATGCTGCAAGAGAGCAAATGCTGGACTATTTCATGACGTGACTCACAACTAGCTATAAACTCCTAAGAACTGCTAACCAAATTGATACCCTTAAGGCAAAAATCGTAATAAAATAATACGGAATACTAATTTTCTCTTTCCGCGTTTTATTTTCAATTATCAAGGACCTTTTTGGAGACAATGTGCCAGTCGAAACGGCGCGGTGTATTCGTGAATTCCATTTGCGCTCGCTAAAATCGGGAGTTGGAGCAAATAGACTCTGAACCAGGACGTAGAAAAGATAAATCGGTAAACGTGGAAATAGTCAGAATCTGTGCCGAGGATTTACTACAAACCCTTCCCTTGGAATATAAACTTTTAGAAATAGCATTTTCTTACTTATACACACAAAGAAGGAAAAGTATTTCCTGTCCCATTCTGGTTGGCTTGGCATGGGATGTGTTAGATATTTTGTGTTAAATTCTGTTATGACTGAAATTTATTAGGCCAACCAATTTTTGTTGATACCGAGACAAAAATAAATATAATCAAAAGTCCATCACTTTTGGAAATGTATACGTAGGTCTTGTTACTTACTGTATCTAGGAGATAAAACACTCATATGAAGTGAGGGAGTGAATTTACCCTCAGAGTCAGTGGTAGCTAGATCCTTATTGTCTAATCTGGCCTATTCCAGGCCGTCTGCATATCAGTCACTTTTAGCACAGTTCCAATACAAACCTACTCGTAATGATTATTTTGAAAATTCCACGGATCATTGCGAACTTAGCTTTAATTACCAAATTAATTCCAATTGCGTTTTTACTGAGGAGAGGTGATATGTCAGTTTTGCCAGTTTCAAATGTTATGCATTACAGTGATCTTGCTTGACCAATTCAATATTTTCCTACGAATGATCATATGTTCCTTGTGGTAGGGTGAAGAATTATTGGTCAACTCGATTTTTTTTCCGATAAATAAATAGAATCGGTATCGTTAAGCGGAAATGTAAGATGTAATTATTTGATAATGAGGAGTAACTCTGCCGAGCTCTCCATCACAAAACCTTTCACAAATCACTCAAATCAACTGAGTTTCCAAAATCTGAGACACAAGCGGCGATTGACCAGTAATTTATTCCCAACCAGACATAACCTCGAACAACCCGCTGAGAAGAAAGTAGCTCTCTTGAGCCTCTGCCCTCTTATCCCGAGGACGTCCGTTGAGCTTTTAAAATACACCGGAGGCCTCTCGAATGGGGGAGGCTAATGGGGAGGAGGGAGGATGAGGGAGAGATTCGCCGACCGAGTGTTGTTGTGTTCGAGGGGGATGATTGCCCGAGACGCTAATATAAACTTCCTCGACCCCGGAGCCGCTCTATACAACACGCTCAACCTCACACCTGAGGGCGGCGGACCCGCGCCAGTCCGCACGCCCGCCTCCCTGCCACTCCATCCCCCTCCCCCCGGTCAGGTCCCCGGGAGATCGAACCCCCGCCTCCCCTTAAGCCTCTCGCCTCCCGCTCCCAAAGCTCCCTTCCCGTCCCCTTCTCTCCAACTGCCCTCGGCACGCGCTTTATTTCTCGTGAGTCACTCTCCAAGGAGATGAGGACCCCCGCCGACCCCTATCCTCTTGCCGAATTAAAGAGAGTTAGAGCGAGATATTTCCCGAGCCATAAAAGAGACTGTTATTCGAATTTTATTTTTTCTACCTTCGGCAGTTCCTAAAATATTAAAGTATTGTACCAATGACGACGAAGTGTAAACATAGTTCACTTGAAGTTCTCCGAAAATAAATTAACCTATAGTATAATTTTACTATTTTTTCATGCCCTGCAACTATGCCTTTACGTCGAAAGGATTTTTTTCGATCAGTAAAAATTACGGGAGTGGTCAATTTTTTGCAAATAGTCGAGAAAACATAGAAAATATTAATTTTCAAATGTCTGACAAGATCCATGACAAGACATTCCTCATTTAGATAATTAAGTCTCTCTGAAGAACATACGCGAACCATTTCCCAAGGAAATTGGATGCCCTTTTTTTGGCAATTATCTCGAAGAATAGAGTAGTAGCAGTATTGTGTTTTGGTACCTTTGGAGAAGTGAGATATATTTCTTACAAATGATGCTAAGTTCTTTGAATTATATGCCGACTAATATATAGCTCGAACTACCTTAAAGTGATTCCACTAGCACGTTGTAAGTCAAAACAAATACGCTAATCAGGAATTTTGATGGCTTTGCTATTAAAAAATTGGTTCCACTGAAAATATGGCTTAGACTTTAAAAACAAATCCGAGCAACAATGTATGCAGGTCATTCAACGAATACAATTTTCATGAGCACTTTTTCCTCGCCTTACTGCGAGCCGACTGCGGTGGCATTTCTGTTGAACCATCGTCTTTTGACTTCAATACCAACAGTTATTTGCTGATATACTAGTAGGTTAATGTAGTAATGTGGCAAAATTATATTTTCATTGAATTTATCCACAAACGCTGCTTCTAATTTAACAGTCTTTGCGAAAAGGTGAAAGAATATAGGGAAGGAAAATACTTTTCCCCCTTGCTTTGTCAGTTCTCACATTTAGCACCATGTAATTTCAAGTTTGATTTAAAAAATCGAATTGCGTGTAAAGGTGTAATTATTATTTGCATCTATCAGTAGGTGAGATGCTATATTGGTGACCTGAAGACGACTTTAATAACATTTAAGTCATCGTTTGGTAAAACCACCTTAAAAGAGAAACGCACGTCTAATGCAAAAACACGGGGTTTCGTGTTGCTCGCACAGCTATAGTCGACGCAGAAATTACTTACAGCCAAATTTGAACCTTATGTATAAATAATACGGTTATATGTTTCTTACAAGTAGTATCACCAAACTCGACCGAATTCTCTGAGAGACTTCCAAAATTAGCCTAAACCGTTTATAGTACACCGCCATCCGGAATTAGGTATGGCCCATACACTTTCACACCACAAGGCATTTCTTCAAGGCGCATCTTTCCAGTTAAAATAAATTGCCAATCTGAACAAGATATGTTCCACGGACGAGTGCGATTTCTGGTGATGTGGCCTTCGAGTGATTCTCCGGTGGGACCTTTTCCCGCTCGTTTCCCCAGCGAGCGCCTTCCCTTCGCTCTTGAAAGAACTCGCTGCAACGCTCAGGTAAACGCTGAGCCAAAAGCGCTCTAACGACAGCTCGCATCAAAATCCACACTAGCATGAACACTTGCAAAAGCCTACACGGTTGAAGGTAGTGTTCTGATCGATATTCTGAATGTAGTAGTTATTAAGAATATATGTCAGATGATTTCGAAAACCCTGTTGGAAAAAGAGCTAATTTTTCAAAGCTATATCTCCAGGTCGAGCCAAAGAGTAAAAAAATGAATACCAAACGATAGAGGTCATAAATAAAATTGTAGTAAATTATATTTTATGTCGCCGCATGACGAGGAAAACAGTTTCAACGTTAGTGATAAATACGTTGGTGATTTGGTCCCGAGGGAGTGCCCGGATTTTTCATTCTTGAAATGGAAAACTCCGGGAATCAACTCTACAGGACTTAATTTCCATACGTACTCATTCAGGGACAGTTCTGATGACGGATCAAGTGAGGCCATTGTGAAGCGATCATTTTCAGGTACAGCGACGATGATAGCGATCCCTATGTCTTTTTTCGTCGATTGCGAGAATCCTTTTTCCTTGTCTGAACGAGTGCATTCATCTGAGCCGAAGCGCACGGCAGTAAATTGAATGTGTAGTGCCACGTGTGAGTTGTAAAAATATAAGAATTGGAAAAAATTAAGAAATGAAGTTCGTGGTCGCAACAAAAATAAACGAGTGATGGATGAAACGATACGGCGGCTTAAACCTATCATTGAAGAGATGCGGCTTAAATGATCAGTGGAATTTTGGTTGACAGCCTAGAGCGTGGTTCAGGATGTATTATGTCTGAGTAAGACGTTCGAGGTTTTTTTTTAAGTTGTACCCGAGGTGTTATTAGGGTTGAAGTTCATTGGGGTGTCCTTCGTAATCCTTCGTGGGCATTGGGGATTCTTCATCGTCATACGTAAGATTTTATAGTCGAGAGAGATCGTATTGGTACCACTTTTTGAACAATCATGGGACAAAAAGTCTTAGTTTTAAGAAATGCAACCAGCTGGTCCCGTGAGAGGAAATGCCATATTTTTCATGGTGCGTGCCAATAATTTTTAATAACAATAAGTGCATATTTTCAGTAAATATTTCTCGCCGTACTTACAATAGTTGAAAACTATGGTCATAAATTTTTTTTGCTTAAACTTGTTATTATTTAAAGCCTCTCACAGGAATAACTTCTGCGTCCACCAGTTGCACGGGTTCTCATGCGCACTCCTGGCGTCCGAATCGCTTTCTGTCAGAGGAAGGCTAGCGTTTGTTTCATCGCCGCTCGGCATCCTTATCTTGTGACCAGTAATTCAGTTGGTGGCTAAAATTAGCGAAACATTTTCTGAAATGTTCTTCAATGAGTGCGTTCCCGAAAAGCTGCTACATATTACGGATGACTAGGAGCGAGGGTACATGAAATCTTGCTCAACCCCATAAAGTGTGGGCAGGTGTTTAAAAAGTGACATCTATAACTTAGCACTATAACGGCTCCTTTGATTTCAAATTGAGGAATCTAAAATTTATTTTATGTCGATATCCGGAGCTTTCTCACCATTTTCCTTCTCGATTCCTTTTTCCTACACCTTATATGCTAATAATTGGAGCCATAACACTCCCTGACTCGCACAGGGTGGATGTGGGGCGCATTTAAACTGTTTCCACAATTTTACACGCCGATACACCCATCACGTCATTTCTTTTAGTTGTACGCAATGTGGAATAATTTAGTGACAGCCCCATAAAACTAGCTCCATCTTAATAATTTCCTCAATAGCGCTCCATCCTTACAAGCCGCCTCCAAAGACAAAAAACTACGGCTATTTACATGTTTGTCTGATGATTTTAAGGATATATATTAAACAAGGTATACATTACGGACATGGAATCAAAATTGATGAGTTTGATTACTGTGATTTTAGAGCTAGTACAGAACGGAACGAAAATTTCATCATGCATAAAAATAACTATGACTGGGTAGTTCAGGTGGAAAAGAAATCTACCTCTAAGGTCGAGAATCCTATGTTCTTCATTTATTCAGAACAACGCGTATTAACGCTCAAGCTTTCTCATCCGATGCAAAAAGAATTTTCTGTACTTTTCTGAAATAAATACTCAAAGGAGATAATCTCTCTCCGCATCTTTTCTTTCACAACTTATTCTCCCTTACTTCAAGAATCCTCTTCCTTTCACTCAACCTGGCTTGATGCAATTGATTTTGTGTTCATTTGAAGTTCATTCAAGGTTGGAGTTGATGCTAAACTCGTAGTAATGAAACGGCAATTACTCAACAATGAATATCAGATTCATTGTAAGGTAATCTCCATTTTATACACTCATGGATAGTTAATTTGGCTTTAATTTCTCTTCAGAATGTCTTTGGAGACTTCATATGTCCTCCAAAATCACTGCCAGTGAAGGTAGAGTATTTTGACTTCCTTTCCAAAGGTAGTCCTGAAATTTTCATTTTTGGGTTAATTATACAATTATTTTAAGTTCGTGAAGTGTGCCCGTGTGCGTGAATGCCCTCTCTCATGCTGAAAAACATCTGCGAGTTCCTTGTAAGTTATTTTAAGCATAAATTGATGATTATAAATTGAATTTAAAAAGGACCACATGTATGGAGCTATAAAGCGAGAGTATTGAACGACAGTTCAAACTTCCGGTGGCGTAGTTTGAAATTTAGATGGAAAAAAAACAAATTTTAGCCTAATTATGGCTCTCTCAAGGATAATATTTGTTCAAACAATTTAAGCCCCTTCAGTAGTAAGAGTATGCTGACAGGAACAGAATGCTTAGGATTTTTCCTATAATTCGGAGTAGAAATACTAATCCCCATATAAAAAACCCTTCATAGCACGTTTAACATGGTGGGTTGCAGTATACAGTAGACAAGCCAGCGACCGTTACACATTCCATAATGTAACTTTTGAATTCCACGTACAGTAATATATTGAATGGAAGCAGGCTTGGCTCGGTGGTATTCACACATGAACGCTGCCTATAAATGACGAATACTACTTTCCTCACGCTATAATGTTCATCAACTGTCCATGCTTACTACCGCCCTACATTTCAACGGAAACGTTCGTTTTCCTCCCTCTCCTATATTCACTCCAGTTCTCGGAAAAATAATATCCTTCACCGGCCCTTCACCTCTCTTTCCTCTTCCACGAATCACAAAGAATTATTCCTCCGCTCTCGAAATTCCTCTAGTTTCCACACACTCCCAAATGCTTAATAGCTCTCCTCTGGTCATCAATTCTTCCTGTCCGCTTAGCCTTTCCGGCCTTCTTCTGAAAGGAATGGCGTAGCTAGGGTTTTTTAGCACCAGGGGACGAAGTCACTTTTCGCGCCTCCTCTTGGGCCCCACGTGACAACGGGTAGGTGATGGCACAAACAACAGGTAATTTTTATATTTATTTTTATATTTGTTTACTTATAATTTTTTTAAAACAACACTGAAAATGATTAAGAGAGGGATAACATTTCATTCTGAAAGTCACTGATAACAATGAAACGTCAATTAGGAGCCCACAGATACTGTGCCCAGGGTCAGATCCTGTGCTCTCGCCTTTACCCTAACTACGCCACTGGCAGAAAGATAATATTTCTTTGTCACTAGATTGGACTAAGTGCACTTTCGAGCCTCTAGATTAACTCTCAATACCCAAAATTAGGTAACTATAGTGTAACCACTATTCACATATATATAGCCACAGAGACGAAAGAAGATCTAGAAAGGATGCTCAACACAATGGGTAGGATTTTCTGTAATCAGTATGGCAGGAGAATAAACAAACGCAAAACCAAAGTGATGGCAGTAATGAAGAAAAATATGAACCTCCAATAATAAGAATTGGAGGAGAGAAACTAGAAGTAACAGAGGAATTTGCCTACTTGGGAAGAAGAATAACAAGAGATGGTGGAAGCCAGAAAGAAATTGTGAGGAGAATACATCAGGCCAAAATTGCATTCTATCTATGAAAGAACGAAACGGAATATGCGCACGCTTAACTGCACAAACGGAAGTATTAGAGGAAAAGGTATAACTTTTATTTGGTGTGAATAAATTATTTTCGAGAAGGTTATGAGGTGGATAAATCCCTAAAATGTATAATGAAATCAAAATTATAATGCAAATATGCCATTGTAGAAGGAGTCAATTAAAGCAATTTCAATAGATATAGTCCTGATTTGAATAGAATAGATATAGTCGTAAAGTGAACTTTTCGTGGATGTTATTGGAGTTATATGGAGAGTGGGGAGAATAACTGTATGATAAGGGCGAATGGTGAAGTAATTGAACAAGTGGATGATTTTGTATACATAGGTAAGATGTTAGCGAAAGATCGACGGATAGATGAGTAGATAAAGAGACATGCGAATGCTGGAAGGCAAGTGGTAGGTAGCATGTGGATCATATCAAGGAATGAGTGCCTGTCTAAGGAAGCGAAAATCGCCATGTAAAAAAGTGTACATCTCCCCACTTTGTTGTATGGTAGTGAAACATGGGTATGTCAGGATGGACATAAGAGTAGACTAAACGCCGTGAATTTAGTCTACTCTTATGTCTGAGGAGTGTTTGCGGCAAAAATAGGATAGATAGAGTCAGAAATGAGTGGGTAATAAATGAGATTGAGTTAGATGCTCCAATAATGGACATATATGAAAGGAGTGTGCTTCTTTGGTTTGGCCATGATGAGAGAATGGATGAGAGTTGAATAACGAAACAGATACATAAGAGTGAAATGAATGGTGCGAGAGGTAGAAGTAGGCCGAGAAAGTTGTGGTTGAATTTGGTTGAGGAAATTCTTAGGAGGAGGAATATTAGGAGTTTTAAAAACAGGAGGGCATGTATGAAGCAGAGTATGGGGGTGAATGAGGCAAAAGAGGTTTGCAAGGATAGGTCAGTATGGAGGAAATTATTGAAGCAGAGTTAGGTGTACAAATATGTATTTATGGGGGAAACTTCGTGACTGTGCCTACCCCGGAAGGGAACGGCGTGAATGGGTATGGATGTATGTTATTGGAGCTATCATTGGATTTTGGTTTATATGAAGTATATCTATTGTTAATATGCATAAAAATTATGAACTAATGCCAGTAAATTACTCATTAATTCTATCGCTGACAATAGTTTTATAACAGGAAAGGAAAAGTGAGGTATCAAAAATATTTTGACCAATGTATTCGACAGCGAAAAATGTTTGTGGATTTCAGGGCCGAAGATTACAAGTAAAATATATCTCAGTGAGTGTTCCGTTTCTAACGTACTATTTTACCCATTAGTATTAATTTGTGCGAACAGGTATGAAATTAAGGGGTGGGGAAGTACTGTGAGGGCTATAGACCTGGGCCTGGCTTCGTCCTGAGGGCTGGTCACGGTTCTTCTGGAGATGGGAATAATTATCATTTGATAATTTGAGATAAATTTCTCCTGATTTGCCCTTAAAAAGTTTTAAATTTAATAAAAATACGAAGTAAGTAACTTAAAATTTAGTTCTTATGCAAATACAAACAATCAAGTCTAAAGCAATGTCCCTCTTAGGCCTCCTATATCGTTTTACCGAAATTAATGAGCCCCAAGCAGTTATAACTTTTTCTGTTTCATTAGTCTTCCAATTCTTAACTATTCCTGCCCCATCTGGTCTATCTCTTTTCAAACTAATCTTTCATCGCTGGACTGTGTCTGCAACTTCTTTGGTAAAATAGTTAAGAATAGATTACCACAGTGTCGTAATATGCCCACCAAGGCTATTCTATCCTATCTCTCCATCCTAAATCTCCCCACTCATAGACTCACAGCAGACTTAATATTTATTTATAATATTCTTAATTCCACCATCGACTGCCCTGAATTGCTCTCTTTTATCAATTTCAAAGTTCCATCCCGCCCCACCCGTTCTCACCCTTTACTCCACATGCCCATTCCTAGACTTTCGATCACTAAACGTTCTCTTTTCTCCCGCCTCTCCTCTCCATTGAATTCCCTCCCTTCCCACATCGATCCTTTTGCACTTTCATCTAAATCTTTTATAAGCCTTTCTCTTTTGTATCTTTCACCTAAGTAGTTATTCCCCCATTTTTCATTTTTTAATATATTTCCATAATTTCTGCTTGCGACCAGTTGTTAAGTTTGCTTGTATATGTCCTTAAGTGTGTGTATTGTTACATGGCCACTATAAAATGGCACCATAGCTGTATGTGGTTTTCTTACTTTAAATAAAAAAATAAATAAATCAAATAAAAAGGCACAAAGAAATACCGGTTATTTAACATATGACTTTGCAGAAAAACAAAATAAAAAAATATTTCAAATTCAACTTATTTTTAAGCTATTTATTATATTTAAAAAATGTTATTTGCATGAATACTCATTTAAGGTAGTCCGAACGAGATAGTTCCCTAGTCGTAATAGAGACCATATTCGAATTATACGCTTAAATTCCACCAGCTGTGAGAGACATCAATTAAATATTGTATTATTAATGGTGCAATAATATAGTTTTATATGAAAGAAATTGTTAGTAATTAAATGAAAATATCTAAACAAGTCTTCAGTTTTTTTACATCTAAGCGTTGGAATCACCTCATTTTGTAAATGATGACTCTCAGGAGTGCTTACACGTACCATTTCCCATGTAAAATGGCTGGTATCTTTAGGAAAATATCTCCGAAATTAATGTGATAAGGGGTAGAATTTTTGGCGTCATTAGAAGGATGAGATATTTTTCTTTAAAATGAGACCAAATTCATTGATTTCTAAGTAAAATGATTTTTCGCTCCAACTACCTTTAAAGTGTGAATTCATTCAATGCAGTGTAAGTTGGCTATGCACAGAAACCTGGGGCCCTAAAATCCGCTGTAGCCCTGGCCGTCTAAAACCTTTAATCCAGTCCTGAGCGCGATGAATGATTCACACGCGTTCGCAAGGGACACGAAATGCGAGTAGGAGGACACGTAAGCACATGGTGGGTGGGTGAGGAGGCTCGGCGCGCGCCCGTCCTCCGGCTTCGCCTCGAGACCGATTTGGGTCCGCTCTGACCTACCGCAAAGCAGAGGACCGCTCAGATTAAGAGGAGAAAGAGGGGCGAGGGAGGATGGGTGGGGGATGGAGTTTATTGTGCCGAGGAAGGGGAGGGAGGTGGGGGAGGGGGGCAGCGGGGTATTTCGGCGCCCCAGGCACAGTCGCCTCACCCTCTTTCCCCTCTCCACCTTCATCGAAATCTCTTCCTCGAGACGAAGGCTTAATGAGACGTGGGGAAACGTATTGACTTCGCACGTATTAAAAAACAATACGAGCAGGTCACACTCCGCGTCCCACGGAAATAATTAGGGAAGAGTTGTATGCGAAGTGGTTAGCATTTGGTTGGATAGGATATTTGGGGAGGCGACCGACGGCGAATGTCATTCGCGCCACAGGGGATGGGTAAGGGAGGAAGGGTGGATAGAAACCCGGTGTCGGCATTAGCCTGCTCTTAACGAAAGGCGCCAAGGGGACCACGGCTTAACGTCTCATCCGACAGACGGAGTACTGTACTTGAAGTGCCCTCCACAAGACACTCAATTAGGGATCGGGTATCCTCTGAAAAATATCCTCCTCTGCAGGGATTTGAACCCTGGCCGTCCGTGTGGTTAGCCAGTACTCTAGCTACCACACCAACCCGATCCCCTTAACATTTGGTGGTGATCTTGAGAACTGTGATTGGAGGAATCCAACACCTTAGTTGTCCTGAGTTCATGTTTGGATTATTGCTCGATGGACGTTTGTGAAAATATATTTCAATGAACTGACTCAATCGGGCAAATAAAACGCACAGTTGAGGATGGGAGTAGTTACTATTAAACAGGTGAGCGACAGAATGCTAGTGATAGAAATAAAAGCTCGCCCGACAAATTTTGTATTCGTCCATGTGAACATGCCCACAGGTAATCATGTGGAGGAAGAGGCGGATGGTGTGTATGAACAACTTCAGGAGATAATCAAAGAAGCCTCAGGCAAGGAAAACCTGATATAATGCAAGACTGGAACGCGGTAGTGAGAGAAGGGAGAGATGGGCATGAATTGGGAGGGTATGGATTAGAAAAGGGAAATGATCACGTTGAGAAAGCAGTTAAATTCTGAAGTAATGCATTAGTGGTAACAAACACATTAAACGTCATCGCCTTCCGACGTATACACTGAAAATTTCGGGAGACACAGGAAGATATTAAATGGATTACATAATTGTCCGTCAAAAAATCAGAAATAGTGACATGAACTCGCGGAGCTATCCAGGGTCCTATGCAGACGCGGATCGTAATTTAGCCCCCTGTCTATGCTCATGGAACTGGGTGCGTTATACGCTAATCAAAAATTTCTATCAAGAGGTAAGTGTGGGAAAACGGTACCAAAGATAAATTTAGCCATAGAGGATGAGGGAACACTAGATGAAGATAATTTCGGGCTAATGACACTCGATAGTGAAATAGAGAAAGCATTGAAAGAAATGAAGGCAAGAAAACCTGTAGGAGTAGATAAGATACATTTGGAGCAAATGAATTTACGAAACAAAGGTAGGATTGCTTTATTGGAACTTGTTCGTAGGATCTTCTAGGAGGGAGTATGGCCTGAGAACTTCGTGTAAACAGTCCTGATTTTTTGACAGAAAAGAAGAAAGCATCAGAATGCGAGGACTAAAGAGAAATGAGCGTGGTTTCATATACAGCAGATGTTTTACTCAAAATGATCACTAAAAAGTAGGAGAGTAAAGCCAATATTCACTTGGTCGATGACCAGTTTGGCTTCCGAAGGGAAAGTCAACTCGGGATGCAATTGCGGTGATTAGAACACTTATAGAAAGAAACAGAGTATAACAAGTATGTTTTCCCTTCCTTTGTGTGTTTCGAAAAGACTTTTGACAGAGTAAATTAGGAAAAACTAACGATGATACTCGGGAAAATGGGAATAGATTGGCGAGCCAGGAGAATAATCAGAAACTTATATAGGGCCCAAAGTGCTCAGGTGAGGGTGGCTGACGGTGAATGAGGGTGGGAAACTATAGGTCGATGTCAGAGGATGACAAAAATCAATGGTCATCCTATGTCTCTGAAAAATTGCTGTATGAATGCACGTAGTTATGGAATGCTGTTTTAATGAATCAATCTATGTTCATGTTATGTCAATGCATGTCTTTATATACGAAGACAATCAGTTTTGGCAATCAATGGGGTTAACATCAAATCACAAATCACTTGGAATCTTAATCCGACAGATTTATTTCAGGATATTTGGTTTTTGAGTGGAATTACACGAACTGAAAAACGCCAAATGACTACAAACCAAGTCGCCCGAGAACAGCAACTGCATTCGTAAAATCAGCTTATATTAATGCGAGTAAACTTCTTCTTACCCTACGAACGTTTATCCTTCAATGTCTTCTTAAAAATTACATGTTCTTAGGTTGACGTCGTTCCCTCACGTTGCATTCACCGATCTTGATAAACATATACACACTTTCAATCCAGTTCGGGCATCACACCCATCCAAGAGCTGCCACCTGCATTTCCTGATAACTTCCAATAGAAAAAAATTATTTGTTTTAGATAATTCTTCTTCTTGCCCTTTTATGTTTAATTTTTGAGTTATAAGTGGTCAAAGATTAATAATTCGGATTGGATATTTGGGGAGGCGACCGACGGCAAAGGTCATTCTCGCCACAGGGGATGGGTAAGGGAGGAAGGGTGGACGTTTGGACGAGGCACTTAATAGCGCAATGGATTGCACAGAGATTGAGGAAAAGCGGGCAAGTTTAATGAAGGGAAATAGAGTAGGGGCTGTTTGCCCATTCGTTGTTTGGGCATTTGACCATGCATTCTAGCTTTACACGACGCAATTTTCAACGAATATTCATGCATACATCACATTATACTATAAAGTACATCGTACAAAATGGCCTTTTGGGAAGATTGCATGCGATCTACATGTGAGCATTACCTGGAAAGTAAAACCTTACAAGGCTTATTTTTATGGTCATCTCTAGATATTACTGGTGCGGGTGATCAAAGAATATCGAAGATTGCTTGAATTCGAATCAGTTTTCAAATCAAATAATATATTTATTTTATCTCAAAATTGCCTCTACTATACTGAATTTCTGCAGCCCTGCATTCAAGGGGCGTGTCAAAGCATGCCGAGGGTACTTTTGATCAGTAGGTTCCGTATACTTAAATCAGATCGTCATTCAAAAAATTAAATAAGATTTGATGTAATTTGGCGGAATTTTATTCACATTTAGGAAAAATATAACCATTTATAATCTGCAGTGATCAATATATTAATGAGGTCCTTAAGCATTAAATCAGGATTTTGCCCTTAATATTTTATCATTGTGGATAGCAAAGGTTATTTATATCTACGCAATCTTCCTAAGTGCAGGGTAAGAAAGTAAGTCAGTCACAACTATACCAACGGTTGGCTCTAAAATGAGGTATGAATTACATATATACAAAAATAAAATGAATGAGGAATGAAAAATGAGGTAAAAATTGGCGTGGTTCGAACAACCACGATTGTATAACTGTCATGGAATTACATACGCATATATATGTGCAAAAAGTAATTTTAAGTCTCACATTTCATGAGAGGTTTCAAGCAGTTATTTACTTTCAATGAGTCAGCCACTAAGCGAAATATGCCATGATTTTATGCAGTCATGTGGGAGTAAGGAATATGTAGCAAGTTTGATCAAGGTCAATGAGTGTCAATCCAAAGAGTAGATCATAATAAAATGCCGTTATGATCCAAAACGGAGGCAAGAGACGAGCTTTCGAAAGATAGTTTTTGATCAAATGCATATTTTCTTTTGAGAAATTCTCAAAATAGTGGATTGAATGAGCACGGTAAATCGTAAAACGGACAACAGTAAGCAAATATTATTACAGGATGATGGTAATAGTACAAGTGCAGTAAACATTGTCTGATATTAAAACTAATCCTATCCCGTGAGATTACTTCTCCTAAAAATGTCTTTAAAAAATTTTAGCACTAAAATCGTGCATACATTTGCCTCTTCATCCCTCTAAAATCTGAATAAAATAAAAAAATACCCCATCCAAACTTAAGTACACCCCTTGCTCGCTCGCATAATTGCTTTGCACGCCCGGGCTTTTAAAAGCATTTTGCAGGTAACATTGGCATTGTTTGCTTCCGAAGCAAATGCTAATGGTGGTAGTGGAAAATTTCCGAAGTGAACAGCAACATTAAAAAGTTGGGGTTAATATTTCTAAAGAGAGGATATGAATGAAATATTATATATTTTTAAGCTACATTTTTCATAAATTTAAGGACATTTTCCGTGCTTGACATATTACGCTGGATCAGCTATGTACTGGGAAAATCGAGGAAGAGAAATGAAGTATGCAGATGAAGGCCGATGCGAATGAATATGCGAATTATGCGAATAGATGCAGCGGAGGACGATACTATGCCCTAATGACTGAGATGTTGTAGCATAGGTAAGATAGCGTTTAGGAAGACACGCAGCGATTGAAAAATAATCCCTCCCTCAGAAGACCCACTCATTCCTAATGACATCTTCCTACCATATTTTTATGGGATCTTGCCTGCCAAATAGCCTTTAAAGAAAAATCATCTCTATCCACCAGATGTACCACCAGACGGTTGAGACGAAATTAATGCGCGGGGATGAGCCTTCTGCTTTATTCCCTGTGAATATTTCTGCGTTATCTGCATTTTGTTTATTGAACTTTTGAGAAGATAATAAGAATTTTGATAAGTCATGGTAGTGCAGGGATTATTTCCGTTTCTTAGTACATAATCACTTTTGTATCTCCCGTAGTAGATTTCTCAATTGACATGAATTGACCTCTGGGGTGCTTTCAAAGGAACTATGTATTCATCATATATACCTACATTAAATAAAACTAAAGCACTTGAAAAAACACCGGCACACGTAAAAATTACACCTAAAAAACATTACGGGGCGTGTCGATGATCAGGTCGTCGGAGGAGATGTTTGCTGTGCTCCCATGAGGAGAAAACGGACGAAGAAGGTGGGAGAGAGAGAATAGGCAGTGTAGGGGTGAGAGATGGCTGGCTAATATTTCAGTGAACTACGCTCACCTGGGCTTTATAAACGCATTCGTTACCCAAATATGTGCCATCTCACGGGTCTTCACGTCGATATTAATGGCGGATTCGGGGAGGGCTCCCATTATAGCAAGTGTACAGCAGCCGCCAAAAGTTTGGCTGCGGGAGGCGATGTGGCATGGTGTTGATAATTCCTTCGAATATTTGAAGAGGATATAGATTTTCCTACGTAGAAGGCAGGAAAGGAATTATATGCAAGGCGGTAGATGCTTGATATTATGTATTAGACATATATTTTATCAGACATTGTAAATGTCATATTTGCCAAAAAAACTTATATGAGAAATATTTTTTCAATAAACTGGATGGCAGTTAATACTGATCAGCTTATTCTCTTTTACGTCATAGCAAATTTCTGCCATAAATACAGTCACAATTTCGTTTCGTAGATCAAAATGGCATTGCGGCCGGATGCTTTGGTCGGAAAAAGAAGGAATGAATGAATAATATATATTCGCTGACCTCCATAAGAGGCATCTTGGTATCGCTTCCCATTCGCTTTGTCAGAAAGAATGTCAGAGAGAACAGACTTTAAAGTGGTAGAATAAAAATTTTAAAAGTAGTAGGATGTGTCGAATAAGTCACTGAGGTAGTTTTAATGAAAACTTAAAAAAATAAATAAAAACTGATTGAGGGAAAGACATAAAGAAAGTCAAGAATATTTGATCGGCTCGATTAATTGCTTCGAGGAGTGTTTCAAAGACGACTCAATTCCTTACCTTCCCTTGCCATTAATTTATTTTGCTCCAATTGGGTATTATCTAACATCAATTCATGTAATGGTAAAATACAAATCGCATAATTTTTCATTGACGATTAAATGACTTCATAATAATTCAGCAGTGAATTAATTACCAAAGTAAAGGATGACTAGGTAGTTAAAATTTCGCAAACGGGAAAGATTATTTTTTGAGCTTACTGCAATTATTATTTTTGGCACAGCTAGTAGCATAAATAGCTAATAAATAAGCCTAGCTACAATAAATATGTATAATTATAACATAATATAGTATGCAAAATGGCTTACTGGAATGGATCATCAAAATTATCATGACATTCACAATGGGCACCTGTAGACACGTGTCTCCCCTTTAGTACGTGCCGAGGGAATAACTATGAATTTATTTACACAAAATTGACTGTGCCTATTAGACCAGAAATAAGGTTAATGTCGATAACAAAGTGGATCCCTTTATTGTCTTTAGAACTGCGTACGGCTTAGTAAAATGTGAACCTGAAACGGAAGAGATTATATAATTTTTTAGTAAAAACTACAAATTTCATTGAAATATGCAACTGGTAAAATTTAATATTACCAAATTTTATATCACTGTAAAGAGGTTGTCCTAGTGATAGGATTTCCGGTTAAATCTAAGAGGTAAATCTCATTATCAGTCGAGAATACTGACAATGAAGAAAGTTTCCATAACTTTAAACTTATACCTATCTTTTGTTCCACATAAGATTGCATCTTATTTTACATGCTACAATGCTACACTCGTTAAATCCGTAAAATTTCGATATGATGTGCAGTTAGGAAACATTGTCACTCTTATACGAGTGTTCGCTCCGGCGGCAGCAGAAAGAGCAGTTCAAAGAGGAAAACTGCAAGGTGGGCGGAATATTTCACTTTACAGGACCCATTTAGATTTGGACGCCAACTTCCACTTAAGTGTTAAACTCAATGCTGTCGGGAAGGTCAAGAACCAGAAAGTGCTCAGTCAACAATATTGACAATGAAGGGGAAAGAGCATCAAGAGGAAGACAGAGAAAATGTGACCTGAAGAGAGATACAAATTGATATGTTTTCCTTTCTTCTCTTTTTGTTTTTACTGGTGAATGGCTCGGGGAAAGATTCTTTTTTGAACTTAAAATGCGAGTACAGGAACGACAGCTCGAAAACACCACGCAAAGGTAAAAAAATACTCAAAAAAAGAACAATGAGGCTGAATAAATCCCAACCGCGATTTTCATCACGACAAAAATAACTTTGAAAGAACGTGATCCAGTCCACTCAGCTGTATTCTGTGCATTATATCAGATGATGGCTAAGCACGCTAAAATAATCAGCATTTACGTAGAATGAACGAGATGCTTTCTTAGTCGTAAAAGAGTCCACACTGGAATTTTATTTTTTTTATTTCAGCAGCTATAAAATTAATAAAGCAAATATTTTTCTATTTACGGCGCACATGTGCTGTTTTGCGTGTCTGAAATGTTTTATTAATTCAAGCTGTACGATGAGATAGCTTTCAGACCGGAAGGATTTTTTACGATTCACTAAATGTTACTGCAGTGAGTAATTGATTTATTTTATATAAATTATACAAAGTACACTCTGCTTCATATTTCATGAAATCTATGACACATAAATTTCCATTCCATTTTTTAGGTAAATTATTTTTTGAACCCATTCGTGTCCATCTTCCAAGGAAAACCGCTTATATTTCTTAGCAATTATCTCAGAAAGTAGTGCCGTAAGTGGCTAATTTTTATCTCTGTAAAAGTGAGATATTTTTAAAAAGTGATCCAACTCTTGGATTTTTAGGTGAAATGATATTTCTCTTGAACTACCTTAAAGTAAAATCCGACGAAAAAATTGCAATTAGTGCCATTTTTCTTCGTATGAACCCCTCCTACCAAACCCAACTTATAAAGAGTGAATTGAACGTCGAGAAGTGGATATAACGCTCGCAAAAGTTTTTAGCGCAGGGGAGTGGACGATTTTTTTTGACAAACGTTGCGAATCTTTCAAAATTCTACGAAGCGGAGGAGTGAGTTTGTTTCGGTGAGGAGAGTACGAAAATCTTTCTAATTGCTGCCAACAGAAGCGCTTTCGTAACCGGGATGACCCACCGCTGCCTGCCATCCCGTTTTGACTCGTTTCACAATGAGAAATCAAGATAGGGTCCCTGGTAAAGCCGTAATAAAACTGCTGATTTCAACCTCTTTCCTTGCGTATTTTTTTCAAAATGATTCGGTACCCCTGCTTCATTCTCTCTTTCGTTACCTCCCTCTCTTCTCATTCGTCCTTTACCTATACCCCCTACATTTCTACCGCCCCTCCTCGCTGCGCTGGTTTGAGTCAGAAACTTTTACGCTAACTATACATGTACCAATTGCTTTAAAAAATTACGGTATGTTCTCAATGTTTTCAAACCTGCACAATTTCTCAATACTTTGTGAGCGTACCGCGCGTTTCGGCCTAGTAAGACAACATCAGGTGCTCAGTGAGCACTGCGGGCAGAAACTCATCTACAAGGGCTCAGTGGGCACAAATGCGGAAAGGTACAAGTTTTTCTGCAATGAGTACAGAGGGTATTATGCTGCAATATTGGTAATATTTTGATTTAAACAAATCCAGTGGCTATTGTCAACGTTTCATCAAAGCTACTGACCAACTCAGGGCAAACAAATACGCATAAAATGAATTAAATTTATAAATCCATTGAAGTGGTATTCCGTTCGACTACATCTAGAGTTCAAAGTGAGAAAGAGATTCAATCAAAACGCGAGAATTGTTTACATTTTCTGGCGCAATTTTTGAAGTGAGGCTCATGACTAGAGTTACGGGCTTTTTTAAAAACGCGCCTAACCACTGAGTGAACAATGTGAGTTTGAAAGACAGATGGACATGTGGAGAAATAAGTATTCTCTGGATGGCGTGGGGTCATGGTCCCATTTTCTCTGAAGTTTCCTGCATTGTAAGCAGAACGATTTTTATTTAATCTCATCCTTTGGAAGATGGAGGAAACCATTCGATATAATAATAATTAAAAGGAAATTATAAAGGTAAATCGATAAGATTTTCATAGACCAATGATTCCACGACAATAGAGAAACTGAAAGAAATTCATTTGTGCTTCAGAATTCACTTCGAAGAAGTTATTAGTATGTGCGATTTAAATGTACTTCTTAGCATTGTTCCCCTTTTTGTCATTTGCGGAAAACCTCGCCACGAAACTAAGAAAAAAATTGTAAAAATGTGTAAGCAATTCATTATAATTGTTAAATAAGTCACAAGTTCCGAAAATACTCGAAAAAATTCAATTCCAGGTTGTATCTCTCGAGTTGATAGCCCAAAGAGATATCAATGGGCGACAGAAACAAGGGCATTCCTCAAAAATACGTGCATCCCAAAAGAAGAATTTGCGGGAGCTGACAAAAATACAGACAAGCCACTGCATTAATTTGATTCCAGCCACAGGGAGCTCTATTCAAATCTCCATATTCACGAGGAAGGTCGTGTTCGACCTCCCCGCGTAGTGATCACGACACGCCGGCAGTTTTCTCTAGAATATAATGGTAGACAGTAATTCCATATGAATCATTAAGAAAACGGCAACAAACCTGCACAATGTAAACTTTTCGCGACGAGCTAAAAGAGTTATTAAAACACGATCATTGTTGTCATTAAAAGAGCTAATTGGAATCGATTGCACAACTGAGGATCGAGAGCTGGGTGAAACCAGTCGACTGGCATGCAGCAATTGACCTTGCCCTCAAGATGGGAAGGAATTGAATACGATCGGTTAAATGAACAAGCAAGTCATCGCCAATGAACTACATTCGGCACATTTCTTGGAGAAAGACGATTTCCAACGTCGAATGTGGAAGTGGAACGAGCAGAGCACGAAGCATTAAGGACATCATTACTCGGGAATCGCTTCAATGAAGCATATTCAAAATAATTATTTAAAATATAAACAGAAAAAGATAATTGAAAGCATTAGCATGTTGATCTAAAAATTAAACTCGTAACTTAATATCGTCAATGTCGCAACGTAAATTTAATATCGTCAACGAAAGATTGGATCGAAATATATAGACATATTTGACAATGACAAAAATTTTCGAGGATAAAATTCCACAGAAATTCATCTTACACCCGCTGCCCACTTTCATTAATTTCCTCTGCTATATTAAAAAAAATATGTCACCATTGTAAAGAGGTATAAGGGCAAATTTTACTCTACCAGTGAGGTCCTTAAATGAATGAATTGCCCGTCGGTTTTTGCTTTCACGAACAGGTTGGATTGAACAAACTTCCGACTCATTCCATTCAGTCATTAACTAAATCGTTAACTTTGCGAATCGGTTAGCTAGACCTCTAGAAAACCACAACGAAATTATAAATTCAGGAAACTCGTTGACTCGTAGAGAGCGGATTGGAGTTGCATATTGGCCATCATGGCCATCGACAATATTAGGCTCTTAGCCTTAACAACTGAAAGTGAAAATCGGTTGCAATAATTTTCACTGAAATATATCAAGGGATAAACGCTAAAGGTAAAATCGTTTCTTTATTCAACATTAAGCATCTTCACTGAATCTGTTCTGTTCTCTTGACACTGTTGGTACACATGGTGACGTTACTATATCATTATCATGTTGCCTGACCTGATGATTATTAGCAATGTTGAAACCCGAGTTGGAAGTAAATTATTTTTTTTTTTGGAAATTGCATGCTTTCTTGCTTCAATACGTACAAATTTCTCTCAGTTTTGCGTGAATCTTAAAGAGTTTTATATAGGCGCTATCTTCAAACATGATATTTGGTGTAGTTTCTCAGTTTTAAATAGATATTACCTCTCTGAAATTGAAAAACATGGCCATAATCAACCACTCAGATAAATAATCAACGAACGTTTGTCAATTCTAGCATCAAGAAACGAACTCATTTATTTTGGCACTTGAACGAACTGAACAAGCTTATCGGATCGGATTCAGGTTGCTCCTAAATTATTAAGTGCGCAATGCAGATACAATTGTTTCCAGCCTTTACTCTGAGAATTATGACGGCTCGCGAGAACCATCGGACAAATGAACTTGCATTAGGAGCAGAAAAGTAAAAAAAATGTCTAATCGTACATAAATGAAATATTTTTCAACATGAATCACATTAGATGGTGGTTAAATAGTTTTGGGTAAAAAAATATACATTGAAGAACCCAACTAGCCCTCATTCATCTTTATTAAAATAGCGCAGTTGACAGAAATTTAGTCAATCAGGAATTATAATCAACGCTTTCTAGGAAAGTGAATCAAATCACGTAACTAAAGAATTCAAATATGTGGACTTTGTGTGCATCATATGATCATGGAAATATGTTTAATTTTCATTTTTTACCAAATCATTATATTTCAGCAAATTGCTTTAAGTATTGAAAAATTAAAAAGTTTTATCGAAAATAACCGGCCGTATTTTCTCCGTCATTGTGACGCTGATTTTATATTCAGTGTATCATGGTGAACTTCGGAATTCAACTCGCCACATTGCAAATTTCCAGTTTCCGTCTCAGAGTGAAACGAAAATTGGGATTTCACATTTTTTTGTCCCAACGCGAACCAAAAAGCACCAAGGGGGTTTGATTTCCACCATTGTTGAAATTTTGTTTACGGGAAAGAAACGAAACCGTTAGAAACTTATTTAGATTTTGTTAACCTTCAGTCTAAAATAGCGTGGAGGTGGGCGACGATAATCAACATTTTCCACCTATGTATGTGTGACTTCGGAAGGGAGACTGGGAATAAACACTGAGTAATAGTATTAATCTATCTTCATCATTGTGTTAATGAATAATATATGATTAAATTGCATGGGATTGCCATGCAACGTCCGTTGTGGGCATGTGCCTTCATAAGGCTGTACGCAGTTTCATTTAGCCAAATGCACTGACAACCTCTGCAAAATGTATCGTATACATCAATATCTATGAATCTCGGTTTTTTGTAAACAATTGAGAGTACGCAATTTCATGAATTGTACTTTGGTCTCGAAAGTAATGAGAACTAAGGCACCGTACCAGCGAACATATAATACAATTAAGGGCAGGAAATGTGATCAATTTGTTTATGGAGCTCACTTAAATGCATAAGGATCAAGGTACAAATGTGGAAATTTTCCAGACTTCATTGAATGTATTCACAGTATAATAGACGTAACACTTTAATTTAGCTGAAACGTATTTTAAAGAAAACCAATGAACATTAAAATTTCAATCCCTTGCGTACTCCAACAACCAAACTTTCTAAAATTCACTTTAAATGGCATTAATAAAAAATTATTACCATCTGGAATTTTCCAAAGTATGATAAATGATTCACTGATGAAAAACGGTAACACACGAGTTAAGGACAACAAACGAGTGCATTCAAATAGCTTTTCGACAACAAGTTGTGGACGTTGAAATATTCAAGGAATGGACTAACATGAACCAAGCCGGGCGATTAATCTGACGCACTATCTGTAAAAAGTTTTAAAGTTTTCTTCTTAAAGCAGGATCCAGCAAGAAGCTAAAATTGCTGACCCGAGGCCATTAATCGACTCACCTTTTTTTGGAACTATATACTGCATACGAAATCTACTTTTAAGGTAGTTTGAGCGAAATATCATTTTACTTAGCAATCAATGAATTTGGTCTCATTTTAAAGAAAATCATGTCACCTATCCAATGACACCAAAAATTCTACCCCTTACCACATTCCTTTCGAGTTATTTGCCAGAAAATACCAGCCCTTTTACATGGGAAATGGTACGTGTATGCACTCCAGAGACAAATTATTTACAAAATGAGGTATTTCTAACACCTAGATGACGTAAAAAACTAACAGTGTGTAGTTTGTATGTTTTCTCAACTATTTTTGAAAATTAATCATATTTTCACCACAGTAGATTCTTGGGTATCACAAAAAACCTTCCGTTTTGAAGGAGTTTCAAACGCAGCGCGCGAAAGAAATGAGTTAAATTAAAGACTTATTTACGTATTTTGATTTAATTACTTACAATTTCTGTCATATAAAACTATATTATTGCACCATTAATAATGCAATTTTTAATTGGTGTGTCCTACAGCTGGTGAAATTAAAACGTATAATTCGAATATGGTCTCTATTATGACTAAGCTGAGTACATTTAGGCACTAAAAATGAAGAAATAGGCAGCCTAAATAGGCACTAAAATTTCAAAGTAGGCACTTAAAATTGGCGCTTTAAATATTTCTTACACTTCGGACGATTCTAAGGGCCCTGGAATCCCAATAGGCTAAGCCTGTGATTAGGTTTATCAGGGAGCAGACAAACAGAATTTGACATACATTTACGCCTTAGGTGGTGAAATACCCACCCAGGTGGGACTCGAACCCGTAATTCCAAGTTTAGCCGGCAAAGACTTCACCCCGCCGCCACCGTGGCCGGCTAGAAACATAATGCGGCTTATTGCCGCATAGACGGATCTGAAATTTAAAGCTTGGGCTGAAAAACACGATTACTTTTTGGTAAAACTGTTGGAGAGGAAAGAGGATAAAACTCCAAATAAAACTAGCTTATAAATTGAAGATACCAAATACAAAAGGTTTACGTATTTGAAGTCACATTACAATTTACAACAACATATTTCTCTAAATGTTCTCCTGTAAACTGATACCAAAGTCAGTCAGGATATTTCCAGAGTATGAAAATGATCTCTCAACCTCACACGAGGTGATAGGGAAATACTTAAATGGTGGAAGCTCTTCTGCTGTCATCTTTCGTCCTGGAGCAGCCGAAGTCCCTGATAAAATGTCTGCAATTTTCTGGATATCTTCCCAACCAGAGTTCCTTTGCATAACTTTTCCTTTTGTGGACGTGGAAATAAAAATTTGGTATGGTAAGCGATTCTTGCAATATAAGATCTTCACATCGGCATTAGAAGCATGGAAAGGCACAAGGCGATTAAATTGGCATTTAAATGCAGTAGTAACAACTTGATTTGTTTCGTTATAAATTTCCCTGAATGGATTTCCAGCTTCATAAAATTTATTTACCTAATAAGAAAAATTAAAAATTTTTGGTAATATATTTCAGCAACAATGACAGTTCATATGGACTCTTCTTTAGTATTAGAGCCATATAATTTCCTCATAAAATGTCCTCAACCTTGCTAATGCATTTCCATCCAGGGTTTCTCTGTATAACGTCTTAAATTCTTGAGCAATGGATTTTTCCACATCCTTTGGTATATCGAAATGGTCACTTACAATGGTTTTCTTATAGACAGAATTAACACCTAAGTCCGTGAATAACACGTAGTATAAAAGATGAGTAAAATCGGTGACAATAGTGTACCTTTAAGTGTGTGAAAAAGTCGTTCGAACTGATGTATCGGAGACGCACATTATTCCTGTCACATACCTCACGTATTTCACTAATTTTATCTGCAGAGTGTAATGCATAATTTAGCCATGTTCCCCATAATATCAGTAATGGCTGTGAAGGCAGAGCAACTTCGGGCAGCATCTCATTAAACACAGTAATACTGAGTTGTGCCTCCAAAAACAAGTTGTTGGCAATTGAAACCGTCGCATGTACGCATCACGTAAAATTACCATAGTTGTTTTTCTGCTCTTTACATAATAATACTTAGGATGATTTTTCTTAATGCATGTTTATTGAAAGTATTTCAACCTTGATGGATTAAAAAAGAAACTGAAATAACAGACTAGCTCCGCACTAAAGAGAAGTTTGGTGATGTTGAGAAGAATATTACTTTTTTAGGCCCTTAAATAGGCGATATCGACAGAAAAGGCATAAACAGGTAAAATAGGCATTTTTAGGCAGTAAAAAATTGCCTTAGTTTCGCCATAAATAATCCTAAATGAACTTATAACTTCATAAAATTGGTTTCCTGAGTAAAAGAAAAAATAGCCATTTTAGGCAATGTCCTTAGCTTAATTATGACTAGGGAACTGTCTCTCTCGTACTACCTTTAAGCACGCCTCTTCATCGATTTCAGTAGTTGTTTGGTTATTTGGGGAGGCGGCTGACAACTAAGGTCACGTTAGCCACTGAAGATGAGCGAGTAGTTTTGGGTAATTGGGAAATGGATGAAGGGTGAAGAGAAAACAGGCGTTGGCATTTGCGGCATTCTTAACGACAGGCGCCAAGGAAACGTCACGGTTCAACGTCCCATCTGACGGAGAACTGTGTTTCAAGTTCGGATCCAAGAGACGATCAGGATTTCACTCACAAATATCCGAGTTCCAGTACAATATGAAATATATTCAGGGTGGTTTAGCTTCGACCTTGGAAGAGACGTTACTCTTGGAAACGAAATGAACTGTTCGTAACTCTTTTGCACCTAGTTAACATTCAGCTTCAAAAGCGTGGTGGAAGGGGAAAAGAAACGATGATTTGTGATGCAAGTGATTGCGCCAGGACCCGGGACCTCAGGAGGGAAAACCATTGCTCTAGCCATCACACTGACCCGTGTTTCCGCGCTACTGTATTGTTATCCCAATTGAATTGGGTGTCCTTGCGTACATAGCAGAGAAGAGAACGATGGCTGAAATAAGAATAGTTAAAATGGGTTGCCTAATTTAGATGAAAATAGACTATACCACTCACCTAGAAAAAACTGTTCTAGGGATAAAAATTCAACCGGTACGAAAAGCAAAGATGATCATTCGTAACCTTCGTGCGAGACGACTTTGTGCGGAATAAACGGCGGATAATTTGATGACTGATATGAAAGAAAAGTTGTTATCAAGTTAGATTTCGTTGCGGTGAATAGATATCCTCAACAATGCTTCCAACTAGGGAAAAATAGTTTCTCTTTTCGAAGATAATTTTTTATGGCAATAATGAGTTCCATTGATGAGGGGGATAAAATGACCACCGGTGATTAGGACAGACTTCCGTAATAACACGTTGCGATTAGTTAATATATAAAATGAAGTTTATAAATACAGTTAACATTTATAATAAATTCGTAGATATGAGCCTATGTTGAGCGTAATGCACAGTTCGTTGACATTCGTTTTCGATGTACTGCGTGGCAATAATATATCCAGAAGTAGTGGATGATATTGTGCTTACGCTAATAGATTTAAAATTTCATTTTGTAAATGTGTATGATAGTATGTCTTTTAACTTTTATAAATTTAAAAAATGCATGTTCTTCAAAGGTATAAACGTTTACAGTCCATGATTAATTGCTTATAATTAAAGCAACCAACTCGGATTTTAGACATTTTTCCTTGATTACTTCAACCAGTATACATACCACATCTACATCTACGTAATACCCTGCGAGCCACCACAAGGGTGTGTGGCAGAAGGTGAAGGTCACCAAACATGTACTATTGACATGCAACTAGGATATTTAATGGAGACATGCTAGATAATAGGGTCACATGCAGCTAGATGGTTAGTATCTGCATAATAAGAAAGGGATTATTGGTTGTTATTACATGCATCATGCACTACAGACTACTCTAACTATATTTCACCTACCTATCCCTTTGCTACGCTGCCTATTGTTCTCTCTTATGGTACGCGGGAAAAATGACTTTTTAAATCTATCGGTACGACAATATATCTCTCTAATCTTGTTAATATGATCAAATCTGGCATAATTCGCAGGGTTTCTCAATATATATCTGACGTCATCTGTGAACAAATCGGTTTCGCCTTTACTTAAAAGGTTTAACCTAATGCATTCTGATATTAATTCCCATCCTAGTTCTTCTATTTAACTCGTAACACTTATACAATTATTATAATAGCCTTTAACAAACCTAGCGGATCTCTTCTGCACACGCTCTAATTCTTTTATCAAACCCTCCTCTTACGGATCCCATATACTAGCGGCATATTCTAAATGAGACCTTACAAGTGTAAAATTGCTCCTTTCTCGTACTCTCTCATCGCATTTGCCTAGAACCCTTTTTAAAATCCTAATCTACGGTTTGCTATACGAGTTATTTCCCTGATGTTTCCCCCATGACATGTCTTCAGTGATGGTGACGCTTAAGTATTTAAAAGATTATACGTTAGATATTTTATTTTCTTTGATGCTATAATTATTCCGGGGAAAGCAATTCTTTTTCCAAAAGTTCATTATTGCGTATTTCTTAAAATTTAATTCTAGCTTCCAACTATCACACCAATCATCAATCGCATCTAAATCCTTAGCTAAAGACTGGATGTCCTCTTCATTTCTAATTTCCCAATACACTACTGCATCATCGGCAAAAAGACGGAGCTTGCTATTTTTTACTACTGTATTCAAGTAATTTACGTAGAGAAGAATAAAATTGGGCCTATCACGCTTCCTTGGGGAACAACCGATGAAACTTTTACTTCGCCTGAGCTTACGCCATCTATTACCACCCATTGAACGCGTTCATGTAAGAAGTCTCGTATCCAGCCTACTATATTACTGAAAAAACTTTTACCCCAGGGGGGACTCGAGCCACCAATCCCCGGTTTAAGAGACCGATGCCTTATCCATTAGGCCACTGGGGCTTGTTGACATTAAAAAAAATGTTCTATGAACTTAATATGATAATGCGTAGTCAGAGAATTGAAAATTAATATGATGATAATAATAAAAATGTCGTTTTTATTTATTTAAGTGATATTAGGACTATCTAGTCCTCTCTTACATATAACTAATTTACACAACACCCATGTTCTGGGCAGATAATTTTCTGCCCAGGCGGGACTCGAACCCACAAGACTCGGGTTAGCATGCGGGGACTTTACCCCGCCGCCACCGGGGCCGATTACTATGTGCATTTACACGAATTAAATGTGGTTTAAAAGATAATTTTATTCGAGACCTTGAACATGTGTATATTTTTTTCCATCTCATCTTATTTCACTTCCATCTCATTATTTGTGTACTCGTTTGAATGCACTCAATTTGTCAATTTGATTACGACTACCTAACTTCAAATGAAGTACTAGTAAGTTGCACAGATGGGACTGCTACTGTCTATTACTCGATTTGAGTTTACATATTTCTATAACATGATTTGTAAAACAGCTAATATGGGAATTAATTTGACGCGGTTCAATTATAACACGATCACTAGGGAAGATTGAATACACGCTTTAGCAAAATTTCTAATCACCACTCGACGTGAGGTGCGAAACTAAATCGTTCGCAGATGAAGCACACGGTCTAATGGGTATAAAACGTTATATCTATTATGACTAGGTTTAGTTTCGTTCCAGGGCGTAATTTTCGTTGTCAGCCTGAGCAGTTACGACTCGTTTCGTCCTTGAGTTTACTTTCTCAGGCTGTACGGTGTTTAGTTTTGCTTCAACATTTCGCTCCTCATCATGTAAACATTGACATTTTATTAGTCTTGACTTCCATTTCGTTTCCCTTGCCATCCATACCCATGACAGCCCTGCGAATTAGACGCTGCGCATCACCTATTGGCCGTCTCACGGTGCTTCTCCGAGCACCACGATCTAACCTCCTCTCGAACGATCCCAGCGGGCGGTGATTCAATGCCCGCGGCGGGCTGGGAGGCAGCCGACAGGAAAACTGTTCGGTGGTCGTACCCTACGGAAAATATTCCCTGGTCTAAAGTACGGTGATAAGACAGAAGGGCGAATCTATCGAGAATTTCTTACAGCGCTCTTTCGGATCATCACACAACGATTTGACACTTCAGGTTAAAAATTAAAACCCTTCAGGGATCACCCATCACCGCAAGTTCCGGCGCAATATTAAGTCCCTTCTTCCAAAGCTTGAGCCACGGTTGGTCCGTCTTCTGCCCTCTCACTAGAGGAAGCCAACATATCCCCATAGTAGAGTAACTCTCTCCTGTGTGCGTAGGAAAGTATCCGTAAAAGTATTTTCAAAGTTGACTACCACTATCGAGATAGAACTTCAGCGTGTCAAATCCGCAAATATTTTGCGCCAACAACTAATTCATTCACGGTAATAGAATGCAGTGTTTTGTTGTGGAACGACGATATGTATGCCACGATGTACACGCAGTACAATTTCATTAATTTTTTATTGCAGACTAGTTTCGACGACTTTAACGTCATTTTTAAGAAAATTATTTGCCAGACAAATTATTAGGTTTGAAATGATGCTATGGTCTTCAACACCTGGTCTACAGCCATAAAACCTGAGAGGAACAGTAACTTGCTTTCATCATGGCTTGTAGCCGATTCATTAATTATTCAACGCATTTAACTTAGAAAAATTGAAGTAATGGAATGTTTGATTAGTGCTCTATATCTCTGGGTACGGAATCATCTATAATGAGACAATACCCGAGTTCTGTTCCATCAAACTCAAGCTATAAATTTCAATGACATTATAAATTTTTCAATATGAAAACCAAGGGAAAAAAACTAGCCCTAGTAAACAATATAGAAACCAAGCCTTAGAAGCTATATTCCACAAATATTCCACAAATATTCCAATCCGAAATTATTATTGCTTTTTGCCATAATTATGATTGCTTTTTAAACAAGACAAAGACGTAGTGAGATATTTATGGAGATAAAAATATTACTTCAACAATTGCATTGTATTTTGCTTCAATCTACATCTTCTTGACAAAACCCTTGCTCAAGAAGGGAAATTTTTTATCGTACTTGGTAACTGCTCGCTTTAAGATTCGCAGACAATACCTCCGCGGTTGATGTAAACGCTGTCTAGACAGCATGGCATTTGGTTGATGGATTATTTTTGGAAGGCGACTGACAACTGAAACCATTTAACGGCATTCAGAAAAAATTGGCCGTACGTTAAGGGGAAGATTCTTAGGTGAATTCAAATGAGCCCTGCAAAAAATTTTAGATTCAACGTCGGCATTCGCCAACTTTTAAAGCTGTTGATTAGGAAAGTATGGAAAATACAACCATAACTGACCTATCCCATGCTGGTAAATAAACATGTTTTAACGGGAAAACTTTATTGCCAAGGATTTAATCGAGTTTAAGCCATGCCATTATTCGGTATGTTTCGTTTGCTTCAATAGCCACGCATCTCCCCCAAATGTCTCAGATATCGCCAGTGGTCAGAGAGGAACGTTGTCCGTACTTTTTCAATATAGAGCTTTACCTACTCCGAAACAAAGGTGCCGTAGTGACCACGGTTTAATGCCCAATCCCACGGACCTACTATGTGATACACTTGATGCGCATTTTGCATCATAACCGAGTAGGGATTTCACTAATTAAGCCTTTACCACCACCGATATGTGAACCCGGGCTCTTCAGGATGAGAACATCGTACTCTGTCCACCAGGCCAACCCAACCCCCTCCATCAATAATATCTGGAGCTCGAAAAAATAAAGAGACGACAAAAAGGAAAGCTAATTCCGGAGTGGATGTTAAAAATAAAAGTTGAAACTCTGTAGTGGGATGGTGTCCACTGTTTCACACGACAGATGGGGAAAGAGGGATAGGAATGGAGAGGGGTCGAGTCTTTAAACGGGGGGGTGGGGGGTTGCGTCCACTTGCCTTTTCTGTTCCTCGCCGAACGCGTGCCGGTAGAGCGCCGAAAGGATGCCGAACGCCACGAGGTAAAGCAACAGCTCCCGGTAGATGAGTTTCCATAGGCTCCCCCGCCATTTGAAGAGGAGTCTGGTAAATCCACCGCTCGTAGACGATGCCACTTCGTATTGGTAGCTGACGGTCATCACTCGACCTCACCTTCCGCGGCCGTGGCGCGGCGGCCAGCCGGACAGTCCCCCTCGACACTACCGCCGCCGACCGTTGAAGCTGCGTCGCTCCGCCTCGCGACACGACGGACGCCCCTGCCCTTTCACCACCCACCCCTGGGTCTTCTTCCTCCGTGAGAGCAGGGTAACCAACACCACCAAAACACAGCCTAATAATCTAATCAACTACTAGCGGCCAATTCTATCGAAGAGGAAAAAGATGAAACGGACGGATGGATTGATGACTTTCTTTAAATAATATACAAAAACAAGCACTTTTTTCCGGCGAAGCGAAGTGGTCCACCCCTCGGGCACATGCAGCAGTAGCCAGCGGTCGCGGTGGGTAAGCGAGGCGCATCGAAGGAAGGACGGGTCGAAGGAGGGCGAAATAAAGAGCACTGGCGCGTCAAGAGGACGAGGACGAACTGAGGAGAGAGCGGGCGATGGGACGGGAGGTGGCGGCGGGCCGCGAGCCAGGGAGGTGGTGGCGGAGGCAGGAGGAGGAGGAAGAGGGAGGGTAGAATGGGTTTGGGAGAGTGAAGGCACTTATAGGACGACGGAGGAAGAGGACAGGGAAGGAGAGAGTGAAATGGGGAAGTGAAAAGGTAGTAGAGAGAGAGGAGGAGAGCGCTAGGCCACCCGTTGGTTATGACGTGTTCGTCGAGGCGTCATCAACTTACCCTTATCATTTTGAATACAACGTTGACCCCCATAATAACTCAACATCCAACATACTATTACATTAGACACGATAATAGGCATAATATGAATTAAATACATACACATATACCAATCACACCGTTCCCTTCCGGGGTAGGCAGAATCACTAAGTTTTACTCATAAATACAAATTTGTACACGTAACACTGCTTCAATAATTTTCTCCATACTGATCTATCCTTGCAAACCTCTTTTGCTTCATTTACCCCCACACACTGCTTCATACACGTTCTCCTGTTCTTGAGACTCCTAATATTCTGACCTATAATAAATAAATAATACTGACCTATCCTTGCAAACCTCTTTTGCTTCATTTACCCCCACACACTGCTTTATACACGCTCTCCTGTTATTTAGACTCCTAATATTCCTCCTAAGAATTTCCTCAACCAATGTCAACCACAACTTTCTCGGCCTACCTCTACCTCTCGTACCATTCAAATAGGCTGATATATTTAAAATGTTATTATTTCCACGTACAAGAAGGGACCAATACAGCAGCGATAGATCAATTCAATGAGACTTTCGACTTCACGAGGTGAAATAAACTTTGTACTTGTTTTTAGAACATGCCATCACTATTAGAATTTCAATCTACTTGAATCTTCCCGCATAATTTTGTTTTCAACACGATTTAGTAACTCGTGGTAATATTTTAGGAGCAGCATAATTGCATTTATGATTCAAACCAATATTTGTGCCTTTACGAGGGTAGTACACGCCGGCATGTCCGTCTACGTATCTCTCTCGTGGTTTCTAGTTTGACCGCGTATTGTTCTCCTGTCTGCGTTTGGTCTGCACCGATCGGCCGGAGTGACTTTCGAGGCTCTGATTTTTAACAGAGACGAGTGCTTCATACCTGCAGTGGCTTGCACGGTACTTCATAGATGTAGATTAGTAGTTATAGTCTGTATATACATGCCGATCTTGCCACACCCTTTGTGTGTGTGTATACGTTATAAAAACAGATTTAATCTCACCAGCGTCTATTTCTGCATATTATCTTGCATGCTAACTCAAGGGTAAGTGTCAGGGGGTTAGCTATCACCAACTTGCACCGTAATGAGCCCAAGTAAAGTTAACGAAACAACAACTATTCAAGCATTAGCACAAACCTGCAAATACTTATCAGGAGATGAACTTTCTCCATAAAACACGACACAATATGTATGCGACTAATGTTACAGAAACTACACCAGAGCTAGGAGTCATGCAAAACGTGTTGTTAGTACGACCTTCCAGATTAAATAAATTTTTAAATTAAACAAATAAACAAATTTTGCGGCACAAACGACTTAATTAGCTACGCTTCCCATGCAAACACTAGTAAAAAGTCTCAGTAGCAGTTATTTCTTACAGATTATGGGAAAAATGACATTTTAAACCTCTCTCTTCTGAAGTCAATTTCCCTAATTTTCTCTCGTGATCTAATCTACCGTTGTACGTCGGTTTTCGCAAAATATTTTCGAAGTCGTCAAAAAGTAGATCGGTTAGAAGCTTGGATCAAAGAATATCTAAATAGAATTCAAGGGTCTGAAGGCAATTTCCATATCAGTTGTTACAGAAGGCTGGTAAAGGTGACGACCTTAATATGGCCTTCGCCAATTATTCACATTTTTTTCAAATTTAATTTTAGCTGTCATGCATTGCACCACGCTCGAATTGGCTAGAAGTCCTTCTTACAAAACTGTTTACTTTTTCGACTCTTACTATTTCTCTTGACATGACCAAACCAAAAAAGCACACTTTTTTCGACCCTTATGCCCATTCCTCGAGTATTCAAACCACATTCTTTCGTGACGCTCTCACTCCAGTGCTGCGATACGATCACTCTTCATTTTAATCGTCTTATTATGAAACCTTAAATCTCACCAATAACCTTTCCATGATTTCAGTCTCAGCTATGCGGAAAATCATTTTCACATATGACAAGATAACTTAGTTTTCTTCCAATGGTTCCTTATTGCGGTACCGTAAAACATGTTTCGACACGTTGGTGTCAACTGCAGGTACCAAATGATGACACCGATGTGTCGATACATTTTATATCATACCTCACTATGTACACTTACAATATAACGCAAAAGTGTTTGAAATTTTGTTGAAATCGGTAGGTATGACTCGTTAAAAAGTCGGGTACTACCCAGAAGAAACGATCGCTGCAGCACAAATTTATGCCGCCAAATCCCAGAGTGGCGTCCTCAGAAATAAAACTATAAATACCGTAAATTTACCCAGGTAAAGTATAATATCACCCACTGTGACAGATTTGCATTCAATGAGATAATTTCTCATTTATATACGTATAATATTGCTTTCACACGGAATACTAGAGCTAGAATTGGCAGCTAGAATTGGCAGCTAGAATTGTCAGCTAGAATTAAATTTGAAGAAATGCGCAATAATGAACTTTTGGAAAAAGAATGGCTTTCCCGGGAATAATTATTGCATCAAAGAAAATAAAATATCTAACGTAGAATCTTTTAAATACTTAAGCGTCACCATCACTGAAGACATGTCATGGGGGAAACACATCAGGGAAATAACTCGTATAGAAAACCGTAGATTAGGATTTGTAAAAAGGGTTCTAGGCAAATGCGATGAGAGAGTACGAGAAAGAAGCTATTTTACACTTGTCAGGCCTCATTTAGAATATGCCGCTAGTATATGGGATCCGTAAGAGGAAGGTTTGATAAAAGAATTAGAGCGTGTGCAAAAGAGATCCGCTAGGTTTGTTAAAGGCCATTATAATAATTATATAAGTGTTACGAGTTAAATAGAAGAACTAGGATGGGAATTACTATCAGAATGCATTAGGTTAAACCTTTTAAGTAAAGGCGAAACCGATTTGTTCACAGATGACGTTAGGTATATATTGAGAACCCCTGCGAATTATGCCAGATTTGATCATATTAACAAGATTAGAGAGATAGGTTGTCGTACCGATAGATTTAAAATGTCATTTTTCTTGTGTACCATAAGAGAGAACAATAGGCAGCGTAGCAAAGGGATAGGTAGGTGAAATATAGTTAGAGTAGTCTGTAGTGCATGATGCATGTAATAACAACCAATAATCCCTTTCTTATTATGTAGATACTAACCAGCTAGCTGCATGTGACCCTATTATCTAGCATGTCTCCATTAAATATCCTAGTTGCATGTCAATAGTACATGTTTGTTGATCTTCACCCCCTGCCACACACCCTCGTGGTGGGTCGCAGGGTATTACGTAGATGTAGATGTACTAAAGTCGTAGGATAAGTTCTCATCCAACCTTAATAAATGACGGTGAACTTCAGGCAGGACACCTTGATACTCTTTTCTAAAGGTTACACAGTTTAAAAATAACTGGCTTTCTTTTCTGAACGAAAGTGATAATCAATTGAAAGTATTGAATTAAGCCGTCTGGCGATTAGTAAAAGTCACGCAAAGGGGTCTTAATTTGGCCGAACGATGATTATGAAAGCGCCGGCACGCTATCCACGGCAAACCAACGCTTGTACATCTCTAAGTTGAGCTCGTTTTGTTTAAATTATTAAAATCTTTTAAATTATTATAGAGTCCCGCCACCTTTCTTACGCTCTTTTTTTCTTAACACTGAATTTCGTAGCCCATTCTCGGGCCCATTTCACCGAAGCTAGTGAAAACAGGACGAATCTTTCGTTCGTTCGTTCTGAATACGAAGGTCACGTTCAATAAATATTTTTTTCACACCTCAACGATACAAAGCAATAAAAACAACAACGAGTTTTGCTCAAAGAAACACGATGGAATGCTTTCCGTTTCGCGCGTAAAACGCTTCGACGCTCCACCGCACCATCGCATCGGCCGTTCTGTTTCAATTTAGCGCATCGAAGCAGTTGGTGCGGCGCGTGAAACGGAACGGTAGCCAAGTGAGAGCGGGGATATTAAATAGCATCCATGAGTCTTCAAGTGGTGTTTTGTATAAGAAAAAAAATGACAATAAAAGTGATATTTATGATTTAGTTTTATCCCGGCGAATAATTGATCATCGATGATGACAATGAACAAGTCTTTCATCGAAACGCCGGCATAGAACAAGATGGAGTACCTTACACGGATTCCCGAGAAGATTTTACATCAGAAGTGATAGTACCTAGCTCTTAATTTATTTATCAAAGTATGTATGTAAGTGTGAAAAAAAACATCTTCGTGCATTCGAAAAAGTGCAATGGAGAGCCAAGCCGTGTAGAAAATTAGCCTCTAAGTTGCTTTGCAAGGATCGTCACAAAATGCCAACCTTGCATTTGAATTCATTCTATGTTTAATAACCTTCCGATGACATCATGACAATCACCGAATCAACTTCCTAATGGAGGGATTGGGGTGCTTAATATGCTCATTGCGGGGCCTCGACGAGAGCGAATCGGAGCGCTTCGATGCGTGCAATGGAACGACTGCGAGCCCCGCATCAACTATTATTTTCAGCTCTCTGAAACGTGAATCATCCAAAGTCTGTTGCCGCATCCCGTTGTGAACCTTAAATTAAAGACTCCCCTTTTCATTCGACCTTCTTCGATGAGAAATGTAAGTATCAATTGCAATGCTTTAATATTAAGGTATTATTATAGCAATTTTTTATTGATTTATCACTGCTGGGGGCAACGGTTGGATAGAAAAAAGTGAATAAATAGCGATGGCAAAGAAAGTATTCAGTTCTTGGCAAATGCGATGATGAAGTTGGGGATATCAGCTAATTCACCCTTGTTTGACCCCGCTTGGAACACGCAGCCAGTATTTGAGATATGAGATTTAAGATTTGAGAGCTGCCAGTATTCTTGAAGATGTAGGAATAAAACCCGAGTTAGGACGCGCGCAGCAAAGATATACATACAAGGTAAATTGAAGGCCGTAATGGCAATATCTTTACTGTTGCTGACCTCATGCAACAACTCAACAATATCAATTAAGTAAGTTACAAACCAAATAATTTGCTGTCAGCGTTAATAACATCTTACGAACTCCGACATTCTCCGGTAGGTAGGTTAGATCATAAGAATAAAATCAGGCAAATAGACTGCAGAACTGACAGGTTTTAAATTTCATTCCTCCTGCGAACGGTAGGAGATCGTAACGGCTGCTATTGATACTTTAAAGTAGTTTTGCCGATAGTTAGTGAATAATTCAGTTATCTTCAATTGCTATTCTTACCTGCTACCTAGGACTTACCTCACTACCATTCAGGTCTGCGGCGTAACTATTATACGTCTGTGCATTTGTGTTGTTGCAAAAAAATCAACACAATATGCCTTCCTTACATGGGTAGCATGGTTATAGATCAGCGCATATTTGTGAAATTTTGTCTCTTGACAAGTTTTATTATGTTTTTGCTAATGTACCAACAGTCATAGTTACGTAAGATGAAATAGGATATAGCGTAATGTATGTTAGTGATAACTCACCTCCGACCACACATTTCATGAGGTGCCTCGCAGGTTACAATGTATATGTAAATTTTGCGATAACCAACGCAGGGACAAACAATTTAAAAAGTACTAAGTTTAATATTCACAATATTGATTTTTATGGGGTTTGGTTCCATCGGCCACCAACTAATTCCAAAATATTCATCCGCGGATACCTTTGTAGATATTGCCCCTAATTCTAGAAAATTGACGTTATAATCAAAGGAATTTCATGGACATGACCTTGGTTGATCCAAAGTGTTAGGTAGATGACACTCACTTGGGTCGCGATGGAATGCAGAAAAACTGCAAAGAACACCTGGTTATGACTAACCTACTAAATGACGTTACACAGCCTGCCGGAAAGCCAGAATCAGACATTGGATGGATGGCTCTCGATAGCTCGTCGGATTTGAAGGTTAGGGCTCAATCGTTTTGCAAGTAAATTGCTGAAGTATTCTTAATATGGCCGGGGACTGTGTAATATTGCTGCACGCAATCCCGATATTGCGATCGACAAAGCCTTTTTTGGGGTTGGAAAGTTATTAACAACTAATGCGTGTATAACTTGGCCAGAACATGTTGAACTCTCTTAGGACAAACGAACGGTATTTGTGACGTTAACAAACCTTTACGCCTCAGTAGTTCGTTTCCATCCCCACAGCTACAATATTCAGAATCTACCTCTCACCGCTTCATTGCTCTGGAGGATTCAGCTTATGCTGCAATGAGTCCTACCAGCGGGATTTCTCCCGCAAAAGGCCCGCCTTGGCCAAAGGAATTTTTGTTGTTAAGTAAGGGGAGGAAAGGAATTTCACTAATAAACTGGGGACTATTTCAATTATAGTATATGCGATGCAGTTTAAAGGAATCATGACAGCTCACATCAAAGTAACGTTTTATTTCTGAGCAGACACCTCGCATTGACCCGCGTTTCACTGCTCGGCCGCAGTTGCCGTTAAATATGGCACGCACAGTTTTTCCATGAAGAACAGTGTTTTCGTTCCCCTATTTGGTCATGCAGTAAACTATAATCAGTTAAGATGCTCCTCGTGAATGATCAGTCACCCACCATCCACTTTTCATTAGTCTTGCCGAATAATGCATACCGTGTTCATTCAGTTTGTGATCCCCAGTGATTTTAGATCAGAAATCTACACATTGCTCTTCGATTCACCTCCAGGGTGTGAACAACAAGTCAAGTTAAGCATTGTAAATTTCAATGTACTGTGCATGCGAATTTTCACTTAAGTTAGAGTAAATCATTCGATCAATTTTTAAAAAAGTTACACAAATATGAGTTACGATACCGATAACAGCTCTAAAATTTTAAAAATTTTACTAATGCATTTTAATGTCACTCAAACCCAAAGTTAAAATTTTTTTGATAACGTATACTTTTTATTCCCAAAATAATGTTATCTGACCTACATTAAAATTTGTGTACATAATATAGGTCGGTGAATTTTAATTTTCAGGGGTGTATAAATTCATAGAGTACTGAACTTTGTTCAGGACACCAACATCAATATATATAATTAACAAAATAATTATCCTTTAATATATAACTAGGAGATGAAAATCGCCATGAAAAATCATTTGACTTCACCAGGAATCGAACCCGGATCGCCCTCTTGATGTACAACTTTGCACTCGTGCGGGTGACTGAGTGCTACAATCACTTGGTTAATCATATGATTTGGAGGTTATCTTTAAATACTTCAAACAGGATTAGGTATTGCTGTTTCATTTGCGGAAATATTCAGGGAGACTTCACCCTAGTACTTCACCCATCAAAAATATGTTGGACTCCATCCGGACCAAATTCTAGATGCATCGTTGGGTGACCATACTTTATCAAAGGAACTTTACTTTCACAAAGGACCACTCTTTATCATCCGCAAAACTTGTCGGCAAATAAACGATATAGAGACACTCGTGTAGGGGGTATATTTTTGCGTGGAAAATAAAACGTTTATAAATACTAAGGAATAGGTCAAAATTGAGAAGTGAGGGAGATGATGAGCGTTGAAGTCACAGGAGGAATATAGATGAAATTTTTTAGAAATAATTGCCACTTATGTCCGCGCGAAGAGGTGTATGCAATTGACGTGTCAGCTGAGGTATGCGAATTATGCCCAAGGGGTGATATGCTGATATGACGATAGGAAAGGATGTCAGCTGAGGTATGCGAATTATGCCCAAAACATAATATGGGATTTAAAGCTTTCCGATGTTCAGAAGTCAAGGACGCGGCAACGGCCGAGGTTGGTATTGCACGGGAAAATAATTTCAGTCGTCTCGTGAAAGAGAAGGGCTTGGCGTCAATTGAGGAAAAACCCACCTTAGGGGCAAACACCCTCGATGTCATATTGCAGAGATCGGACAAATGGGTGGGGAAAGTAGACATTTTTCCGGTTGTAAGCGACCACTTGGTCGAGTGTGCGTATCCGACTGGAAAAAGACTCTGGGCAAGGGAGCTAAAAACTAAAACACACTAAAGACATAAAAAATTTAACTGTGTTGATAAATTCATATTTTTGATTGATGAAGTTTTAGTTTCATTCATAAAATTGGCTTCCATCTCAGTATTCGAATAGAAATCATCTTCCCCATAAATTTCACCGCGTTGATTTTTTACTACACTTTACATCTACGAAGCATCGAGAAGCCACCACTCGGACGTATAGCACGGGGTGGTTCCACATCAGGCATATATAGCAGTCCTAGTGCAGAGCTTTTTCCAGTGCAAATCATAACCTCGCACTTTCCTCCGACCGCTAGTCGTGACCTAATAGCAATCAGGAGAGCAATCTGTGGTCAGACCTAAAACTAAGAGAGAGCTATGTGGAAGAGCATGCCAACATTCAGTACAATCGTTGAGATATATCAACTGGCTAGCATTACATCTACATCTACGAAATACCGTGCAAGCCACCACTAGGGTGTGTGGTACGGGGTGATTCCACACCAGGCATGCAGCATTCATCCCAGTTCAATCAGAACCGCGCGCGTTCCCCCGACTGCCAGGCGTAGGCCGAAGGCAGTCAGGGCAACGGTACGCAGTCAGACCACAAACTAGGAGAGTGATACGAAGAAGAACATGCTACCATGCAGGACACTACTCAAGATATAACTACTGGTTGGTATTATTAATGCGACAAATAAATAGCACGACAAGGTACTAAGACATGCAGGAGTATATCATGCAGGAGATTGCATCCGAGGTTAGTACCAACAACTCATGTTAAGATATTTAGCACTACTGAAAAAAACCTATTTAACCTAGTCAGTATCCTAGAAATGATCTATCACGACTAAAATTATTAATGCCATAAATGGAATAAATGACATTATAAATTTATCGGTTCTACGGCATATTCCCTTTATCTTATCGTCCTTCGTAATACTTAGGGTCAAGCAAAACATTATGAACGTCCGGCAAAAAATACTCGGCCTCAAAGTAAAAGAAATAACCAATATTTTACCCGTCCATCCAATATAGGTCGCTTCCCAAGTTCTATTAACAGTTCAGTTACACATTTAATTTTATTGCGGCAAATTTGAACAAATCTTGCTGCTATCTGCAGTATTCGACTTATTTCTGAAACTAAATGTATTTCGTGACGGTCCCAAATGCTAGCGGATAACTCCAAGTGAGGTCTTACGAAAGAATAACGTCGCCCATTAGTGTAACAAAATCAATAACTGCTCTTGAGAAAATAATCGTTAATTTCTTTTGGAGGATAAAGGAAATGTTTAGTATGGTGATCTGCGATAAATTGCTGGTCAAACCAACTACTTTGAGCCCGGGCATTCAAGTGAAAAGCCGAGTCCTCAAGACTCGGGGCCATCACACTGCTCCTCTCGAGGTATTTGAGGAGAAAATCACAACAAATACTACATGCTTGATCATGTCCAATTTTCCTTTTTATAGGACGTTATATGAATTTTAACTTTATCTTGATAGTTCATCAGTAAAATCAGTTAGACTATAGCCAGGTATATAATGTAACAAAATGATTTTTAAGTTATTTTTAGTTATGATTATGTTAGTTAGTTTTTAGTTAGTTTAGTTAGTTAGAATAGCTTAATATGATTGATGTTTAAGTTATCCACGAAGTTATACTTGAGACTTTCGCTGAAGTCAAATCGGCCATCTAAAGTTGATACAGACATAGTACATTTCACTTATCAAAATAATTAAAGGGATTCCACAGTTGCGATAAGAATAAAAAACATGTACATTAAAAACACTTTATCTTCCCTAAAGTGCTATATATGATCCGGAGGATTATTCAAAATACACATGAAATACTTTAAAAAAATATTACGAGGATTTTTCTTCCGAAAGAACCTCATATCAACTCTCAAATCCACAAAACAGCATTTATTTACTCTTGATTCTAATCACAGCTTAAGGGGGATGCTTTAACTCCAAATTTTGTTCAATTTTACTCCCGAAAGTGTAGGATTGAATTGCATTTTTTGTTTCAAAATGGTCAATTATGTCATAATTTTGAAAATTGTAATTATTGTGTCTTTAACCCCCTCAGTTTCAAAACCAAATGGCAATGAATACCTATAGTCGGTGAAACGTCTGTCACATAATAAATGAGGCCCGAAGCAAATTTTTGGTGGAGTACTTTATCTCTGACCACTTTATTTGTGATAGACCATTAATATTACTAATGCTGTGTTCTTTTTGCACGTAATCCGAGCATTTGCAATTAATTTTAACAACTTAGGTACACCTCGCAGCGGTGAGCACTGTTTAGTGATTGAAAACTTAATGTACATTGCTGTAACAATACATTTTAAGGAAATTTATAGCAGAAATATTTTGTTTGTGATTAACATGAACTATCCAAAGGTATATTGCGTAATATGTCTTCCGCAGGAAGCAATCGGTAGTTCAGTTTTATCCGAACAAATTTAGAGAAAACCTACAATATCGTGTGCAAGTTAAACACCATGTAATAAAAGATATAATGTTCCCTTAAAACTAATTAACAAGTTACCCAAAGTCTGTCTGTCGCGCCCGTTTGAAGCACTTCCAAGCTATCGAGGAATTTCAAAGTTGGCGCGACTATTACAGTTGCTGCTCTATAACTGATCAAACTGGTAATGGTCTGGGGCAAAAATTGTATTTTTTTGGGGCGGTTTTTCTTCCTTATTGTAGAACAGCGTAAAACTCAGTGCGTGGGAATATATTTATGTCATTTTTTTATTATTTCCACTCAAGACATATGGTGGAAACTTTCACCCTTAGATGGCGAAAATAATGTAATTTTCCGTTCATGAATTCGAGACTCAATCTCGCAGCTTTTCCATTGTTCAGGAACATTTTGGGTAACGAGCAGCATTCGTGCCAAAAATATCAGCAGTCAACTTCCTAATTTACTCAGATGTCTCTCAGAGAGGGGTGACAAACACTCTGGTGCAATTTTATAAGAATTACACACCTAGATTGGTAACATATATATAAGAATCATTGTCTTATAATTTAAAATATATATAAGACAACATCTTCCAGTCAGAGAATTTAATGGTAACATTTACAATACCACAGACCTATAAACACACGACCCGGGTTTCAACGCTTAAGCGTCATCTCCATGTCACCTGAAGATGACGCTTTTACACTCTTATGTTCAATTATCATCCAGTGAACAGGATTTCTTTGCCCATTCCGCACGCATTCCTCACCAGCGAAACGAAGAAAGTAGTCGGGAAGTAACTGGAAGGGGATAAATAATGCAAGTTCCTTAGTAACTTTGTGGTATTCCATTTTTCAGAGAATATAATGGTAACATTTACAATACCACAGACTTTTAAATGAAAAATGCAGACGCTTCAGGTGACCTGAAGATGACGCTTAAGCGTTGAAATCCGGGTCGCATGTTTATAAGTCTGTGGTATTGTAAATGTTACCATTAAATTGTCTGAAAAATGGAATATCACAAAGTTACTAAGGAACTTGTATTATTTATCCTCTTCCAGTCACTTCCCGACTACTTTCTTCGTTTTGCTGGTGAGGAATGCGTGCGGTATGGGCAAAGAAATGCTGTTCACTGGATGATAATTGAACGCAAGAGTATAAAAGTGTGTGAGCAAGAGAACTTGTGTTTCGCTCGTGTGCCAACAGTTAGGATAAGTTACCACTGACAAACATGATAGAGGAGTGGATCACTAAAGAGGAAGGAGAAGAAAGAAAAAAACAGAATTGTTGCGCAAGAGATTAGTGGAAGGAATATTTTGAGCCTCAAGCACAATATCTCAAGAGTGAAGCAATCTATTCAAGCAGTTTAAGCAAAAGATAATTTCAAGGTGAGTGCGGTGTGTAAGCAAAACTTCTGACGTTTCGAGGCCACCCGTAGTAATGCCGGTTTGCACCACCGCTTGGTGACATAGAGGTCTCAGTTTCTATGAAGAATAGGTAAGAGAACCTGTAGCCGAGATTGGTCCCCTCCTCAAGTCTACTTCACGTAAGTATGCTTGAGCGTGACGTTGGTGGTGACGTAGAGGATGCACCCAAGCTTCGCCTACCGAGATACATATCTCGGTAGTGTCTGAGCCGGTGGTATCCCATTGGTCGTGCCAACATCAATTCCGCAAGTCTGCCGAGTATAGCTCTTGCAAAACTTCCTGGCGCTGCGAACAGGACGACTTTGTGACACAGTCTACGAAGCTTTTAAGTCCTGAGAGACTGGGGGGTGAGGTCATTAAGCGTGGAGGGACAGAAAACATTTCCAACCACCGCCGACTCAATCTCTTCGAGAAAAGAGATGACTCACGGCTATCATCCGTCCCGTTTCGACTCGTCCAACGTCAAGTCAGAGCTATGAGTGACTTCAAACGCTTACCTTGCATGTGAGGTCTTGTGTCTTCTTCTCGAATTCGATTGGTTCTCCAGCCTCACTCTTCTCTCGTTGCCTCCCTCTCCTCCCCTCCGTCCCTTCAACCCCTCTTCTTCTAACTCTCCTCCATGCCACGCTGGTCTGCGCCAGGGACTTTTGCTGGAGCTTTACATTGCCCCGTGCTTTGGCAAAGACTAGGCGCCCTGAGTAACTTCGATATTAGGATAGACCATGGCCACGTCCGGAGAATAGGAAGTTTGCTCAAGTTCTCCCCCGTGCAGCTAAGGCATACTTTGTCTCTGCAAATGGGGTATCTCGGCCTCCACTAACGAAAACAGTACGGTTTCCCCATGGAACTCAGTGATGAGCTCTCTTAAGGAAGTCTGCTTAGTGCAAAACCGCTTGAACTTGAGCAGCTGGTAATGCGTTTCACTCTAAGCAAAAACCAAGCACTAGCTCAGGTATAGAGCTCCGCAATAATACCAATTCATTGTTTTCGGCCAAATGGTTGGCTAATGCACTCAAATAGCAGGTTCAATGCCGAATCTCTATTGGTAAATTTGGGAGGTGTATATAGGTGTATTTGAGAGCGTGATCACGAAACTCCTACACAGTGCATCCACTCGCGTTATCGCTATCTTTCAGTTGCACTTCACTAGAGTGTAAACGAGATCGAATTTTTAAAAATATTATGCAGGGCTTGAAACCACTAGTATTAATTGACGTGGTGCGTCATTAGTACAGTGACTGCCATTCCAGAGATGTGGATGATAGCGATTACGACAGCGCGAAAGAAGGAATCGTGATCCCACCCCGGGTTTTTGTTTCGTAAGTGATATTAAAGAAGATATTTTTATCACTCATTGAACGATTTGTGGTACTGCTTCATTTTAAGAGAAATACAAGGATTCCGACAGATATGGGGCTAAGAGGATAAATTTCATAGAGTTGGAATATTTTTTCTACTTGGGTCGATGATTTCATGAAGTCAATTTATAATTAGTAAGTGTATTGTAAGTAATATTGCTAAAATCCATCTTAGGTTCAAAGTTTTAATAATAATATTTCTTTATTGAGGTGAGATTGAGAGTGGAGCCTTCGACCTAACCCCTCTTCAGATACATGTGTGAACTAAGAGTATATAAAGATACATACATTTGTGGGGAAAAAAGTAAGGAATAAGGTGAAGATGTCCTTGGGGAAAAAAGTCACCGCAGGAGAACACTCACTCAAGAAGGAGAGCGTGAAAAACCTGCAGATAGATATGGCTTTGTTAGCTCTAAAAAGAACAACGCATGAATATAAATAATAAAAGAAAAGGAGTGACGTATGCATACATGTAAAATTAAAATATAGCGTAATATGAATAAATAAAAATGTGAAAACAACAAATAAATCTCAAATGATGAATCAATAATGAAAAATGAGTCATAAAATACGAAATAAAAAAAATTTATGTAATTTTACTAACACAGTCAAATTTAAAATAGTTCAAGGAAAAATTAAATCATGCTTAAAAAATGAATAAAATAAAAAATACATTAAGTAAAAGAAAACAAATTTATTGAATGGGAAAAAACGATCAAGTAGGTACGTCAATAATAAAATTCTAAAGACAATATTACCAACTGCGAAAAATTACACTGTGTATTATTTTAAAAGCGTGCACTGAATAGTTTTGGAGGGTGATAGTGGTGTTAATATGAAATAACCGTGAGTTCCTGGTGTTTTACATGTTATTCCTATGTGTTTATATGAGTGTCTTATGAAACGCTCTTTTGATTGATGTGATTGAAGGAGATTCCCGGGTGTCACTGAGGTTATACAACCACGGCAGACAGTTACAATGAATGATTAACTGTAGACCAATGATGAAGAAATGCTGTACTTCAATTTGAGTGGCGGAAATAGTCACCAATAACACCGTCCAAAGCTTCAAGACCCTGAACGCATTAAGCACAAGGATACAAGATGAGCCACCGTATCATGAATAATTACTCTAGTAGCTATCATATGAAGAAACCTTCCATGTAGCGTAGCAATAGGACTCTGGAATATCCTACCACCAAACTTTTTATCTCTCAAATTAATACATACTTTATAGTGAAGGCGAAAACTTGTGGCGGTCGCCTGCGCGTTGCGTGACCTGAACGAGAGAAGTTTTACGTGGTTGAACAGCTACGGTACAGAGGAAAGGTAACGTAGATCATGTTCATTATTCAGAATGTAGGTATGAGGACCAGATACGATCAAAACTGGGAAAATTAGTAGATGTGTCGTCGCACCCCGAAAATCTCAATTTATGAATGGCTTTGGTGCCCAAATTTCGCCACTATCGAGGTCCGCGAATTCGGAGGCCATACGGAATAACAGCCCTGCCAACGCAACAGCTGTTTTAACTTGAGAGGACGGGAGGGTTTCAAAGCAGTGCGTTGAACGGCAATGTATATATTTCACTCAAATCTAGATTGACAAAGAAGTATGTGAAGCATGTAAGTAAAGTACTTATGTTTAATGAAAACAAATACTGTGTAATTTTAACAAAGCTTTATTCGTACGAGACGTTTCACCATTTTACAGAATCATCAGAAAACAATCAAACAGGCATTCAGTACCTGTCAATGCCGCAAAAGGGTGAAACGCGTCGTACGATTAAAATTTTGTAGAAAATTACTTAGAATTTGTCTTCATTTTTCATGCAAACATCAAATTCTTCAATTTTGTGATGCTTACCTCAGTCAAATTTATCGCTGGTACTGTTCGCAACTTGTTAGAGAAGCCCATCTGAGCAATCATACTCCGAGCAATAAGGACCAATAAAGCGCGTCGTATTTGAATAACAGGTAGAGCATTTGGAAGTGGTAGCAAAGTTTTGGGACTAGGGGATCCCTATTAGTCAAAAGTATGTTCTTCCACACTCTCCCGTGTGGAGTTATTACGTAAAGAATGGACTCATCCACCGAAAAAAGGTCTCCGCGCCACTGCCATTATTTTCCGCAGCCGTTGCAACAATCTACGACAGCCGTCTAGCAACAGTGTGAGGCGTAATATTCACTTCCATATGTATACACCTAAAATGTGTCATTACAAATTCTTCCGTTATAGAAGACTGTTTTATTAATAGAAATATTTATTTACATTAAACCATTCAGAGTTGTTTCCATTGTGTTTTTTTAAGTTCAATTTGAGAATTAAATTGCTGATTTGCGTAGTTTGACTCTGAGATTAATTTTCAATTGACCTGAAGCATACAGTTTAATTTTTTCCTATATTAGTTTGAGTTGAGCTTTTGAATTTTGACTGCGACGGAAAAGCAGAAAAATATGATGAAAAATCAGTAATACATTTTTTAATCTCGCTCAATCCTTAAGGTAGTCCGAGCGAGATAGTTCCCAAGTATTAATAGAAACCATATTTGTATTTTATTTCATCAGCTGTAAGACAAATCAACTAAATATTGCATTATTAATGGTGCAGTAATATTGTTTTACATGACAAAAATTGAAAGTAATCAAATGAAAACATCTAAATAAGTCTTCAACTTGACTCATTTTTTTCGCGCGGTGCGTTAGAAACTCCATCAAAACGGAAGGTATATTATAATCCCGAAGAATTTACTGCGGTGACATTACACACAAACTACACACTTTTGATTTTTGGACAAGACCTAAGTGTAGGAAATACCTCATTTTTAATATGAGGTCTCTCTGAAGTGTATCCGCGTACCATTTCCCATATAAAAGGGCTGGAATATTTTGGTAAATTTCTCGGAAAGTGATGTGGTAAGGGGTTGAATTTTTTATGTCAATGGAAGGGTGATATATTTTTCTTTAAAATGAGCCCAAATTCATTGATTTCTAGGGAAAATGATTTTTTGCTCAAACTACCTTAAGCTACGTCTTAACAGGGCACTTATGTCGCGACACTAGTGTCCGACACTGGACAACGGAGGTGCTCTCGCAGCGTCCGTCACTCGCCTTCGAGTGCGTCTCGCACCGTCTCAACGGGAGCTCTTAGACACTTGTCTCCCGGGAACAAGAGTGGACTCTACGGCGGTCATTGGCAATCAAGATGCCCTCACGCATGGCTTCTGTCGTATAGAGGCTTCCAATCTATCTTTAAATTGAAAGTGGAAACGGCCGAAAAATTAACGCAGATCCACAAGGAAGTGGCTATTGATAAGGAATTACTTCGGTGCCTACGAATGTCCTAGTCGTGATTAGGCTATTAAAAATTGGATGGGTTACAAAATCTGCTTTCAAATGTACAAAGAGGCCGTCAACAATCTTCTTGAGAAGGTGTCGCGCGTAATAGCAAAGGCTGATACGAAAATTCAAAATTCGATTGAGCCTGATGTGAGAATGACTATAACTCTTTGTTTTGATGCTACTGGTTATTCTGCCATTCATCTATAAGCCGAGTCAATAACCCTTCTTTTTCATGTAAGGGCTTATTTTTTAGGTATGAGGTACTCGTTCCAGTGCCATTCTTTGCCACTTTCTCTAAATTTTTTCAACCGATGTTGAATAATCACTAGCGGTATTTTGGTTAACATTGCTTTTTACCCGGTTTTTAGAATCTCTGTAAATCACATCCCACAACACTGGGTACTCTAGCACAGTATCGATTAATGATAGGGTTTCTTCCATTCTTCATTGCTTCTTTCTCCTACCATTTCCTCATTCTTCATGCTTGGCGTAGGCGCAAGCTCATCCACGTTACACCGTCACCACATACAACACCGTCTGTTGTGGTGATGTCGGAGCTAAGAGAATCCGTCCAAGACAAAAGCGCTCTTGAAATACACTGATTGGACTAAGAAAGGAATGAATAGTCACCAATTTTTCCACGACCATATGATTTAAACTAACTCTGCCGTCATGAATTCTTCGGACACGTGATTCGCCTCCTCCAACGGAATGGGTTGTGTTTACTGATTGGCACTTTCAACTGCTCTATTATCTTGGACCAAATATATTAATCCTCTCTAACGGAAAGCTGTTATCATAGGTAGTAATTGGGTGGCACAATAAGGGCCGCCGTCACTCTGGTCAAATCGGCTCCGTCAATCGGAAAGCTATCTTCAGCAAGAGAATTTGACAGAAAAAGTTCCATTCACAAATTCTCGAACTCCGGAGTTCCTAGCACGTAAAGCAGACTACAAGTAGTGAAGGTGCATTCACGTCTAGGAAGTTCCGTGCAAGCCACTCGTAGGGTGCGGCACGAGATGATTTCACATGGGAATGGGTAGGCTACGAGACAAGATCGAGCCCCGCACGTTTCCATGGATACAAAATTAAAGAAAAAATTTCCGCTCATTTGTTTTTTAGATGGAAGGAAAAATGATTAGCCCCAAAAGGAGTTAATTCACTCTTCATCGAAATCTAAGGCCTGTTAAACCGAGCACTTTCCTTGTGATTGAAGGGAAGGAGGTTTCAATAGTCGACGGCCCGATGAAAACTTTGCATGCCTTTACCAAAGAAAGATTTTACTGTGGCAAGAAGTGCAGGAGGGAAACTGCATTAGGATTAAAAGTAATCCCTCTCTTTAAACGGCACTCAATCTCCGCGATTCCCTGTCATCCTTCTATGTGATTTTCGAGGGGCACGTTTTCTTTTGCAATTCCCAATGTATTTTCAAAATTTCGGTAACTTATTTTTAATACTTTTTCGGGGTTCTTACGTATTCCACTGGGTTTATTATATCGTGGCGTGAAAACTACTGATCAAATGTTAATTTGCAAGTAAGTAATTTGTTTTATTCGTTTTTTTGGTTCTTGGAAAACCAAATTATCTAACAGGAACTGGTACTTTCTCAACGTATCATTTGTTTGAACTGTTCACCGGGTGAGGGAATCTATTCTGACCAGAAGGGATCCCGTCATCCGGCGAAAATCCTAGAACATTTGGGGCCATTAAATTGTATGACAACTCGCGACCGGCCCAATTTACTATTTTTCTACGCTTCATTACGGTAGAAGCGAATGTGTAACCGTGATCATCAACGCTAGCGTGTATCTGAAACACCGCCTACTGCCGCGGGACTCCGACACAACATCCAGACTGCGGGAACTTGATAGAGCAATGTCGGAGTGTCGTGGACGGTCGGATCGGGACCGTCTAAACGAGACACTGCGGCCAAGATACAACTAGTAGTGTCTCTGGCCGCAGTAGTGTAACGACAAATCCGAGCTGGTGTCGCGACACAGCTCTCAGAGCCGTCTGGACAGAGACGTACGAAGTCTGCCAAAGAGCGTAAGACATTTTGCCCGATAAGAGACAGTTTTATATCGTCTTGGAGTTGATGCTGCGCCTCTTAGAAGACAGGATTTTTTATTGGGCTTAAAAATAAAGCCCCAGAAATAGTAGAATAAGCTACAACTAATGACCACAAAGTTCGAAATGCCCGTCTTTTCCGTCCAGGATTTCTCTTTTGGGAAATGTCAGGACAATTAAATCGCACAATGGGATTTATTTACAAGAATACTAGGGAAATGTGAGGAAAAATTCAAGAATGGTTTTTCTAATTCTCTCTTAAGACTTCGCTTTGAGTTTGACGATAACGTACTGAATACGTAAGTAAGATTAATCCTATAAATATATCTAGTAATAGCGGAAACCAGCTGCACTAGTTCAAAATTGTTACCCATTTGTTAATTGAATCACGGAGAGGATCGCTAAGAAGACTATAGGAAAAATATAAAAGGAATACTTAGGTAAGTTTGAGAAAGATCATTTTTCGGTAAACGCTCAACGGCTTTTGCTAAGGCCACATTGATACCGTTTTAAATTATGAGAAGCGTATAGTGACGGAAATATATTTCAAAATGCATAGATAAGCATTTTAAATGTGAATTGTAAGGTATTTTTCTCGGGAAACCATGAAATATAGTGTACTTGGGATGCATCCACTCATCGAAATTTCCACTCCTGTTGGTAACACTATTTCCGGTTCCACATTGCCTGGTCACGGCCCTAGATACCGCTAGAGTCATGGTCACCCGTTTCTTTTTTGTGTAAAACTGTGACTTTAACCGTAGCCAAGGCCTTGAACAGACATTTTTCAACCTGTCCTAAATACCTACTGTTATATATTAACCTGTTAATATAAATTACAATTCCTCACCTATGAAATTCCGCATATTTTTTTGACATGAACTAGCGTCGCGTAGTATCATATGTTAGAATTACTACTAACACCATATATTAAATATCAGTGTCTAAACAAGTGCATTGTATTTAAGTATGCTTTTCATCGTGGCACTCCCCGTGTCTCTGGCTCAGCTCTGAATTTCTCTCGTCAGTGCTTTTGGCGAGCGTACGGAGTTTTGGGATCCTGGGATCTTCAATTTTTCAATTCAATTCAAACAAAAAAATTAAAAAAAAAAATTACAAACTATTTTTTTAAACCTGCGATATGATGTAGGAATATTAAAACTGATTGTATGGTTTACTGATACTCCATGCTCCATGTTATGACTGCTGCTTTTGGTAATTTTAAAAACTGATGCCCTACCCTATTGAATGATGGTTTTGGAATGAAGGTGACTGGTTCGGTACTCCGTTGACGAACTTTCTATCCCTTAGTCTCTAGTCTTTTGTTACAGAAGTCTCCACCAAAGTCCACAAGAATTACCCTTTGTTATTTTAACGACTCACTGTATAGAGACAATTCAATATAAAAATAAAATATATTGGCAGTTTTTAATTCTATATTTGTCTCTAGAGGTCGATAAAGACCATTATAGAAACGTCTGAGTCAAAGTGCCCAAACGACTTTCGCACAATGGCAATCAAAGCCGTTAAATATTTCAGGAATATGCTTATCAGTGTTTTTATTATTTCTTTTATTAATGACGGGAATTTCATACTTTATCTCAGAGCTTATTTTAGTTACCTGTTTATTGGATTTTCATTCCAAACATTTTGGCTTTGCATTGGTAAACATCAATACATTTTGGCTTCCAATTTTAAAGTATGATCGATGCTTTTACGGAAAAGGTTGGAGGAGCAATTCAGGATTATAAATATTCGACTTGAAAATTTTGCTGTTTTGGTTTAGATTGAATTTTTAAATTGAAATAATTCTAACAAGGTCAGTATGCGATCTATTTCTGTCTGTTTACAGTCGGGATAACAACTTTGCCATAATCTAGGACGGATTTGTTTGCATTCCTGTCGCCAAGCGATGAAATTGGGGTTTTTTCTGCTGGCGTCAAGCATAACAACTGATTACGTTCTTCCGTGATAAACAGGGCATCTTCGTTAGGATACGTCTAACGCTAGAAAGGCGAGAATAGACCCACGGTGGTCCGGGAATCTTGTACGAAATTTTTGCATCCCATTTGTCTGAATTTATGTTGGTTTCCGCCAGTTTCCCTTGTTGTTTACTTGGTTCTGAGACGTCCGAGGAGGAAACTTCAAGCACAACAGATGCATAAATTTGCTTAGGAAACGAGTTTTCTGATCTAATTCAGACATGCTTCTCCATATTGCATCAAAAAATGTAATCGTCTGGTGGAGGAATTCAGCAGAGTTCAACTTCTACTGCCCATAGATTGATGACTCAAAGTAAGAAGCTCAATATACAACATTTCTTATTATACGCCTACATCCTACGCTTACTAACCAGACACAGGAAATGAAAGGTAAAGCGGAAGGTATGAACATAATGATGATTATGGAAAGTTTTAGAGATATTTTGCTAAAAGCTTGTTTCAAATTGAACAGAACATATGAAATAATAGTAGACTACAATGGTAATTGAACTGGAACCTAAATTGAGGAAAGAAAGGTGCGAAAAATTGTTATCCAGTACTCAGGACCTGCGGAAAGAATATGAAGTAACTCAATTCGTAAGGACCATTCAATATGTCACCAGTCAAACTTTGACCTCAGTTAGGATTTCTTTTTCACACTTCTTGAGGTTTATTTTCATCCATCATCACACTTTGACACGCCCATCCAGCTACTTGTGCTGTGCATTACTTAAAGTTTTCAACTACTCCAGCGTATTCGTAGGAAATGCCATTTATTGGGTATTTGTTTGAATTAATTGCAACTTTAATTAGGAGAGTTTATCCTAATTATAACGAGATGTAAGGCCAAATCATTCCGTATCCTAGGGTCCAGTAACTTATATGTGGTTATGAGCAAGCTCACCAGCGATGGCCAACAAACAATAGTCGAGGAAACTATTGACAAGCTACCATGGCTAAAACCTTCCAGGGAATTTGGTGGTGAGGCTGACAATTTAATCGGTTTCATTACTTTCTAAATACCATTGGAAGTAATTTTTTGACTTCTGCTTTCGATTTTAATCGATATAAAATATATTCAATAAACCAAAGAATCAAATTGCCAAACAAACCAAGAGTTCTTAATTTCTTCACCCTCATATAACTCCTTCTTATTAATCAAATATCTTGTTTAAAATCGCATGCCATTTGATTAACCTAAATAATGCCCTTTTATTGCTCAAACTTTCTCTTAGAAAGACAACTAACTGCAAGCTACTAACTTTGATGGTAAGATTTCCGAGTTCCGTAGACTTCTGTAATTAAAGTGAAAGGAACGAGCTGAACTAAAGATAGCTCTTGGGAATACCATATCTTAATGAGACATCTGGGAGATCTTTGCTCTTATTGAAGTGGGTATTCACTCAAAGACTTGCAGACTGCAGTAGAGAGCTGATGTGCACCTGAGAAAGTCGTCGTGGAACAAGTTCTATAATTTTTTTCTCACAATACGATGAGTTAATTGCGAGCTGCTTGCCATACCAACGTCTTCTTCAAACAGTTCGCATGTTGCAAAGAACTTTTGGATCGTCATTCTAAGTTCTCGATGATATTCATCTGATCCACAAAAGCATCATTCCTCAACATTCGCAACGTTAATTACCATACGATGAATTCTCTGCTGTTCTTCAGGTGGCACTTTTTTTAGTAATTACCCATCGTTTATGTGTTTGAAGATACAAATCCTCCTAACAACGAGAAATTGAAAACTGCAACGACATAAAAGCATGGTTAAGTATCACATGTAGTTTGAATGGTAAACATTCGCTCCTTTTCATAAAAAAAGAGAAAAGGCCTTCTAAATAATAATGGAATTTTCTTCCAGCTTCTTACATTACTAATGTTCAGATAAATAAGACGTATTGTTCACCGGAGTATACTTCAGACGAGGACGCGATTAAAGTAAAACATGGGAGCTTTGAAATTTCGACTAGTGCCGCACAACACGTTTCCGTGAAAGGAACATCACGTTGAGACACTGCTGAGCTCCATCAGGATATCTCATTGTATGAAAGTCTTCGACCACAAAGGAAGCACGGGTCATTAACCAGCTAATCAAGCATCAAGCGTTGTAATTGATAATTAACTTGAGCTATACCTCAGTATCGCCATAGCTATATTGCCATAGAATAAAACAAGTTTATTTGAACAATGAAAATAAAACCTTTCCTCGAGGCACTTTAATACACAAAAGTTAGCGTAATTTCATTGCATGGTCAAAATTACATATAGATATCCAACTATCACTCAAATGTGAACAAAAAGCTATAAACTTAAAAAAATCATCTCCTGAAATAATGCTAACTACCACTCTCTAATTGAAAAATATGTAAAAGAAAAACAGAAAACGATAGTGAAACGGATGATTTCCAAAAATACAGCCGTGCGAAAAGGACAAGCACCATTAGGTTTAAATAACTTTTTTGAGGTATTTTTCACTTTCCAAAACTGCCTTGAAGCTTCCTTTTCATAACAACAGAAATCTTGGCATCTATTGAACTCCTACATCAAAAACGGATCCAAACATATCACTGAAATATATAATATTCAATTTAATAACTGTGACACCGTTTATGTTGGCCAAACTTCTACTTTTGCCACGATGCTTAAATGAAAATATTCATTTCTGCCGCAATATGGCGATGTATCTTGTAAAAACTGTCTATAAGTTAAGCCCTCGCGGTCCAACAAATATGGCAAAGCATGGTAGAAGAGCAATGCAACTAAGCCAAAACCTTGCATCCTGTACTAGCACTATTACCGCGCTAAGCTTGGTATTATGGTACATATTTATTGCCATCGAAAGCCTGAATCACACGATACTTGACCTCGTACAAGTCCGAGGATGCTAGCGAGTACTGGATTTCTAGTACGAAACCTAGCATGCTTGTAATCTTCCTAGGAGCTTTCACACGATACTTGAACTTGCACAAGGTTTGTTTAGTAGATCTTTGATCGAGTACAGTCGCGGAAGGAGTTTGACGACCGAAATGGATGATTTCGAACGAAGACTACGGCTTTTAGCCGCTGCAGCTCCTCAACCTCAATTGCCTCAGGTACCCAAGCCATTGCGTCTTGTTGTGAGGTTCGAGTCACGGAGTAGGATCCTACTCCGTGGTTTGAGTTGTTTATTTGATCGCGGGAAATTGTAATTGTCACGAGGGACTATGGAGGCGCTGACATCAAAAATTGACGACCGCATTGCAAAGAGCAAAGGTGATTGGTCGGCGGCTACTAGGTCCTTCTAGGAGCAAGTATCAAACTAGTACCGCACCAATTACGAAAGCAAGGATACCAGCTAGTATGCTAGTGATCATGCAGCATTTCCAGTATGCTTGGTCTGTATCACACGATACTTGACCTTGCACAAGTCCTAGTATACTAGCTAGCATACTCGGACTTTTACAAGGTCAAGTATCATGTGATTCAGGCTTTAAGAACCCTGGGCAGCACAGAGGTCTGCGCCTTGGCCCGGCTAGCTAGAGGTCTGTGGTTCGATGCCGCTTTTTTCTCGTGACAATTTCTACGTTACTGACAGTTCAATTTTTTCGTTAAAAGGTTAGATAGCGGGGTATCGGCTAAAACTATTCCACGAAAGTGAATCGTATTACACGCACTACGACACGAACTATGAGGGGGGACACGCACCTGCTCTTATGCGTGCCCGATATAGTCGGATCACGTGGGGCGAAGGGGGTGAGTGAATCATCGATGTGGTGTGATACTACAACGCATAGTTGGCCGAAACTACCGAAAGCGAGGAACAACAGGAAGACGGAGGACGGAGGGAGAGGGAGATTGGGGGGGGGGGGGGGTGGAGGGGACGATAAAGGAGAACAGCAAACTCCCTCCCCTCCCCCACTCCCCATCCCTCCCGACAATCAGGGCTGCCAACTCTCACTCAACTCCCGGTAGACACCCGGATTAGGACAAGGATTGTTTAGATATTCCGTCTTCCCGTTTCGGACGGTTTCCTCCTTTTAGACGTCGAAAAACAAATCTATAATACTATTCCGCTCATTGAAAATTTTATTCAAAATTTTATCCTTACTAATTTAAAAGTAAATTCTTACTAATATCACGGATTGTGCCAGTATTAACTAGTTGTATCATTATGCACAAATGTTTTCATCCTGACGTAATTGTGCGGTAGCGAAATTAGGATATCTCAGGATAAGCTTTCGAGGATGTTGAAAACACTGGGGATGGGGTGTCTGTGAAGCATTTCCGGGAAAAGTAGAATGGGGCTAGGGTCAGGAATGAGTGGGGGTTAGAAAGAATATGGACTGGATTCCCCAGTATTGGACGTACTTATGAAAGGAATGAGCTTCATTGGTTTGGCCAAGTCGAGGGGATAGATGAGAATCGAATAACTAAACTCGTTTGTGACAGTTGAGTGAATGGTGTGAGAGGAAGAGGGAGACCGCAAAATCGTGTTTCTGCGGCAGAAGAAACAGAAAAGAGAAGTACATATTAGGAATCTCAAGGATAGGAGAGCGTTTTTTATGCAATGCATGAGTTTAGGAAAAGCGAGAGTGGTTTTTAAGCATGGGGCATTATGGAGGAAGTTAATCAAAGGGTGATGGTCTTCTATGGCACGCTGCAAAAAATACATTCTTTACTCCGAAAATAGAACAGCCTGATGAGTATGTACGCATTTATGTAGAGATATGAACGATATCATGGTAAATAACTCAACTTGATTGACTGATGAGCTAGATTTCACTGCGATGAAATGTTAGACCAAATACTTTTAGTAGAAATTGAAACTACACGTTCATCGGTAGTCATGTTCATGCCTTAACGTAATTCCCAGTAAATTCTCACTCTTGGAGCGGTCTAATAGTGAGATCAACTCTTCTGGAGTTGGCAACCAGGCCGAGAAATTTAACACCACTCAATATTATCCCCACGTATTCAAAACATGCGATAACTCACTCTTTGTTAAGTGGTGGGAGGTTTCGGTACTTAATTTACAGCTCTCTGCTACACTCCTGTGACCTTTAAGGGGCTCCCACGCGCCAGGACAAGCGTCAAAACAAATGAGGAAACCTACAATGAAGGGGAGGCATCAAGCAGTATCTACAACTTCAAGTACACTGTTTTTGGTTAACGAAAAATTTTCTTCAATGATGGCGTCACAGATGGTGGAAAGTAACATATATTACTATACATACCGATTATTGATATTAGTAGTGATCAAGAAGAGTAATCAACAAGTGAATTAAATTTAAGGAGACAGATCCAAGTTGTAAATAAAATGTAGTGGAAATATGCATTTCGGTCATCAAAGAGACCAGTCCAAGTTGTCTTATAACCTGGGGCAACACGCTCTTGTATACGAAATTTTAACGCTGCCTGTAGATGGTCACTTAGATAACCGAAATACATCCACAGGAGTTCTAATTCCTTTTCGTTACAGTGACAACTTGGATTAATGCTTGATTCAGAGGTCATCTACCGGTTGTGGTCTGCATTTCGAGTAAGGATTAAACCTGTCCTTTACAGCTACAGTCTCATGCCTCTTTTCGTGATTTACTTCTCCATCTCCTCATCCATTCTTGCTCTTTCCATTAATATTGCCAATTCTCCTCCTTGCCCATAGCCCAATTACTCAACACCCTCCACTCCTCCACGGCCTTTATCATACCTTAGTCACTTAACTACGAACCTTATATTCTGCCTCATAATAAACTCTATCAGCAGTTTCCTCTCCTAAGCCACCACACCGAGCGCTTATTTTCCTTCCCATCCACCACGCCTTCTCCTCCCTCCCTCCACACCCATATCTCAAACGTCCGCTCACATCTTCTTCCTCCTTGTCCGAGTTTCCGCGCCGCACAACGTTACACACCATTTCTCGTAGTCGCAATTTAGTTCATATTATGGCAGAAGGAATGCTATATCTCTCACCAAGTATCTACTTTTAGAGAGAACCACTCTTGCTAACAAAATCAATATTTATGGGTAAGGATGATTTTTGAATCCTTTCTCAGGCACTAGGAGCCAGCCATGAAGCTATATTTGTAAAAAAATCAAATCATATTGACTTTATTAATAGCTCAGAAAGATTCTAGGATTAAATCACAAACACTTAAACTGAATGCAACTTCACCACACGGGGTCTTTGGTGCTATCATAAGGATAATGTAAACTTGTAAAAATACTTGATGAGACAATTCAATTTGCATGGTTTTTATAAAAGAGTATTTGATTTTTACTGATAGCCTAAAATGAAACGGAGGCATTATCTCATTTCTATTTCATTTCCTGTCATCCCTCACCCATTTCTCACTAAACTTGAATAAGCATACGGCAGGATAAAATAAAACTTCTGGTTGATAAGCATAATTTCGAGGGAGGAATTTCTCATTAGTCATTGCATGAGGCCTCATATGCACTTTTTTCTCAATTTAAGACGTTGTAACACGCATGAAGTTAATTTTTGTTCAATTATATATTCCTCAATTATATGTTTCTAGGAAGAGAGGTGGACCACGGAAGAGATGGCTACAGGATGCTGAAGAAGACTTGAAGGCAATGGGAGTCACGGGATGGAGGGAAAAAGCAAAAAGAAGAAATGAATGGAGGCACATTGTAGAGAAAACCAAGGCCCACATCGGGCTGTAGAGCTGTGGATGATGATGATGATATATTTCTCTATAATTGTCTTTAAGTTTGGGTTTCACATAATTACGCTGAGGAGTAATTTGCATTAGTAATTGCGTATATATTTCTGATTTTTTATACCTGATGTTTTGGTATTTGGATCGAATAAATATTTGCATTTTTTTAATTTTAATGCATAAAAAAAGTAGCTTGAGCGATATTTTTCCTAAGTCATAATGTGGACAATATTGAAATTTCATTTCCCAGTTTCGTCGGCTGTGAGAACCTTGAGGTAATTATTGAAACATCAGTGGTTCAAAATATATAGTTTTTTCATACGACTGAAGTTCTCAGTAGTCATACAAATAAATCTATTTAAGTCCTCAACTGAACTCATCTTTTCCCCAAATTTTGGTAAAAACCCCTTCACATTGGAGTATTTATTGAGAATCTGGAACAACGACTGCGGAAATTATGTGATTTAATTTTTACGGTAGTAGAGACTCAATAGAAGCAACACCCTGTTACATTACTGACGAGATTATCCAGGCGTTATAAATTCCTCATTTTTTCAATGAAGTATTTCTTGAGTGCATACTATACGATTTTCCATTGAAATGGCTAATATATTTTGGAAAATATATCTCGAAAACTAGGGCGGTCAATGGCTTGTATTATGGTATCTTTGAAAGGGGTGAGATACTTTTCTTTAAAACGTGGTCAAAGTCTCTGTGGAATGATAGGTCGCGGGAACAACCTAAAGGTAGTTTGAGTGAAAGATCATTTTACCTAGAAATCAATGAATTTGGTCTCGTTTTAAAGAAAGGTATGTCACCGTTCCATTGACATAAAAAAATTCAACCCCTTACCGCATTTCTTTCCGAGATATTTGCCAAAAAATACCAGCCCTTTTTTATGGGAAGTGGTACGTGCATGCACTCTAGAGAGACCTTTTATTAAAAATGAGACATTTCCTACACTTAGATCTCGTCAAAAAATCAACAGTGTGTAGTTTGCTTGTTTTCTCAAATACTTTTGAAAATTAATCATATGGTCTCCGCAGTAAATTCTTCGGGATCACGATAAACCTTCCGTTTTGATGGAGTTTCAAACGTAGCGCGTGAAAAAAAATGAGTCAAGTTAAAAACTTATTTAGATATTTTCATTTGATTACTCATAACTTTTGACATGTAAAACAATATTATTGAACTATTATTAATGCAATATTTAATTCGTGTCGGACAGTTGGTGAAATCAAAACGTATATATCGAATATGGTATTTATTGTGATTAGGGAACCATCTCGCTCGCACTACCTTACGCAGATGTTGAGTGCTAATTTCTCTAGTTCGTTTCGTTTTATGTGCATTGACATCTCTCGCTCAGACTACTTCAGCAAAGGAGCCTTGTCTCTCCCTCGCCACTCCTTCCTCCCCCCCCCCGACGCCCTCTTCACTCCCCTCCTCCTAATTCCACTACTCCTCCCCCCCCCCCTAATTCCCCACACTTGGTCTCGCGATAATTATAGTCGCCCTGCGTCTCCCAGTCACCGCCGAAAACCTCCCCTTCCGCCCCGCTCCTCCCATTCGACTCATTTCACTTCCCCTCCCTCCCCTCTGAGCTCGTCGGGAGCCGCCAAGAGGCGGAGTGGTGTGGGGGGGGGCAGTAGGTGGGGAGGATGGGGGGAGTGGGTTGAGGGGAGGCGGGTGCGGGACCCGGCACACTGTCTGCCGTCGTATCGAGTACTACGCCCACAGACGAGTCCGTCATTTACCGCCGCACACTCTCATCCATCCCCACTCCTTTAATTCGGGGACCGGGGGCAGTGTGGAGGGATGTAAGGGGGGCGGAGACGTCAGGACTTGACTTGAGGTTGGGTGAATGTCGTGTCAAGTACGTCGCCCAGAATGCAGCTCCGGGGATAGGTTTCCCGAAGTGAAACCAATAGCCGAATTCAATGCACCCATGTTTTACTTGTCATTAGTGCTGTGCGAATCAAGGGTTTTCATTTCGAATCGAACCGAATCGAATTTTTTTAAAATATTCGCTAGCGAATCAAATCACCCTAAATAAATCGCTTGCGAATCGAATTCGAATTCTAAATAAAATGCAAAAGTTTATGCATTGTTAAAGTGATATAGATTTTCCACTATATTTCAGGTCCTTACATTAGGTTATACATCTATATTGTGGCACAAATAAGAGCACAGAATAACGTGTGGGCATTTAAATTTTCGTTTCACGTATGGAAAACATCACGGACGGCGCGCAATTCGGGGAAGAGTACCATGTTTGAATGCATTAAACGATTCGAAGACGAATCTAATAGATTCGAATATTACGAATCATTCGCTTTCAAAGCATCCCGATTCGCAGGCGAATCGAATCGAATTAAGCCTGATTCGAGACGATTCGATTCGATTTCGATACATTCGCGCAGCTCTACATCTACATCTACATCTACGTAATACCCTGCGAGCCACCACGAGGGTGTGTGGCAGGGGGTGAAGATCACCAAACATGCACTATTGACATGCAACTAGGATATTTAAGGGAGACATGCTAGAAAATAGGGTCACATGGAGCTAGATGGTTAGTATCTACATAATAAGGAAGGGATTATTGGTTGTTATCAAATGCATCATGCACTACAAACTACTCTAACTATATACTACTCTAACAGCTCTACTTGTCATGCAGAAAAAGTTATGTACAATGGTGTATACATAAGGAGATAATCCATTCGCTCAGGTGCGCTATTCACTTCGTGTACAGCACCGCACTTGCCCCCCAATCGTTGAAAGTCCTGAACACCAGGAAAGCAACTTTGAAACAAATCGTACGCAAAGATTGTGTTAGATAAACACCAAAAGAACGTCGGCAATGACATATGTGGTTTTTCATTTTTTAAGCCGGGGTGAAGTCGATACAGCTTTTGAAATTCTCCTGCACTCGTCTTTCCTTTGTCATTCAATGAAATTTTTACAGAGAAAACTAATTCGATCAACTAATCATTTAGCGTTTGAATATTAGAAATCCAACCACCATTCTCAGCACAGAACAAATGAGTTTACTTTGTATTATATTCACCCCGCGAAGTGGGGTAAAGATTATAAATAGTTAACTCCTCTGTCCGTTTTCCTTCGCCTTTCCTTGAAAATACGAAGAAATTTATAACTATTTCAACTTCACCCAAATAGCTTTCTGCTCAGACTCCTACAGACTCTGTGCCCTGAGGAAACGTCTTGGTAATCCTCTTTGGTTGTTCTATTTTCCATAGCAAAGTGTTAACCACTTAACAAAACCATTTTAATTTTCAGTACATCTATTGTCGGTAATCGCCTTGATCCCCTCTCAAGGTTTTCCATTTCCACATTTTCATCGGAAATAGCATTATTACAAAATAAAAGGTAGTTTGTAAATTCCCTCAGTATTTTACACCGACTTAAGTTTCGGCATAATAATACCATTATTAAGGTACGTGGGTTACTTTTGCAGGCTTGTATAAACAAATAGAAGCTAAAAATTCTGTTTAAACATACATAAGCTTGCAAAATTGGACCTATGTACCTTGATCATGGCATATGATAAATATCATAAGATAAAACCTAGGTCGGTGTGATAAAACTGAAGACATTCACAAAGTGTCTTTAATTTTATAATAATTTTATCAATATTAAATTTCCACAAGATATTGCCTGATATGCTATACATTATTTCATTTGGTTAATCCGTAGCATCCAGAAATGCGGTAATTAGAACGGCCAAAACATTTTATAGACATGAAACTTTGATATAACATGTTCACCCTGCTAACTGCACTTTGGAGAATAAATAGTTTGTAAAACTCATTTTAGCGTTTTCGCAACGGAGTATAGCCCTGAAATAGTTTATTAAGCCATGAATAATACTTAATCGACGGTATTATTAACGAGGTTGGCACTACAAATGAGGATTGGATGTCGTAGTGATAACACTGAAACAAAAGTTAGTGTAACCAAATGGATGTGGAACTCGGAATCGTAGTTTAAGTACTGCCTGGTTATGTCAATCTATGTCCAGGACAAGGATCAACCACCGTCGTCTACAGGCCTCTTCCGTTAGTCCGCCAAGTCCATCCAAAATCGAAATTTTCGTGTTAGCACCATCTTCACCCAGCTAGCCGACTTCACCCAGGTTCACGGTTAGTTACTTTTTTGTAAGGTGATCAAACATGCATTATATTGTAAGTCTTTTAATATCTCTGTGATAAAAAACGCTTTTAAATATCAATTTTCGATGTACTCAACAACTTTACGCACACACACACACACACACATCATGAAGACTCACTACAATCTCTAGGTCTGACAGAAGCGACAAAATAAGAGAGATACACTTCTGAACGGATTGGTACAAAAACTCGTCCTTCCCGCGCACAATAAGCGATCACAATAAAAACTGTGCTCCACTAAATAGACTCCTATAATACATGTCACCATTTCACCTCCCAAATACTTACATCTTTACACGGCTGGTGACCTAACATTCCCAGCCATACGCCCAGGCGGCGGCTCGTAAGGTTGTATGTAGATGTAGTTAACATTCGGCAGAGACTTTTTTTCGCTCTCAGAACTCTACCTACCGGAAAGTTTCAGAGCGCTTAACCAACTCACATCGTTCTACTCAACATCGTTCGTGTTAGTTAAAGTCCGCTATTGTTTTCCGATTTGTTCTATCTTCAACAGCTTCAATAAAAATCTCCAGGACTATCCGATGTCACCATCGCAGAAAAAATTAAGGACAGTTCCTCGGTGAAAAACATGTTCCCAGTCGTGATCAGCCACAGAAGAAATAAAATCTTCTTTTTTCATTCTCCAATAATATTATTGGCAAGACCACTATGACACTTAATTACATATACAGTATTTCTGGATGATGTTTCGCAGTAAAAGACATGCATAAAAGCTCATTTTTATTCCTTCTTTGTCTCATCTATTTTGCGCTTTCGATCGCACATTTTTCTTCACAGCTTTTGATTGGGCTTTTTTATAGGTGTCCATTGTCTCTTTCTCGTCTATTTTGTCTCACACATATCGTCACCATTGGTATTTCTTCCTTCACCTTGCTGCAACAATAGACTCATGTATACAGTTATCGGACCACTCAGATTTATCTTATCTAGTTTAGAGAAGAGTAAAATTTCCCTTACCTCATTCCCAGCAATCGTCTATCCATTGTAACTATCAAGAGCTCCTTCTATCATCATCATCTGGTGTTCTGCCTGCTGGCAGGTCCCGTACACCACTGCTGTCCCCATCCGCTTCTATCCCGAGCTTCTTTCTTTGCTTCATCATAGCTGATGTTCTTCACCTGATCCACAAATTTAATTCTTCTCCTTCCTCTCTTTTTCTTTCCTTCAATTGAACCCTCAAGTGCCACAGTTATTATACTTTTCCCTCTCATCACATGGCCCAACCAGTTTCCTTTCCTTTTCCTTATTTCCTTTAGGAACGATCTTCCTTCTTTAACTTTGCTCAAAACCTCTTCATTTCTCATCTTATCTACCCATCTTACTTTTTCCATCCTTCTCCACATCCACATTTCATAAGCTTCTATTCTGTTCCTTTCCCTCTTACCTAATGTCCACGCTTCACATCCATACATGAAAACGCTCCATGAATAACATTTAGCTAGTCTCTTTCTCAGCTCCAGATCCAGGCTTTTATTGCATAGCAAGTTTTTCTTCTGGCTGAAGGCCTCTTTTGCCATTGCTATTCTTGCTTTTATTTCTGCAATACTTCTCCAGTCGTCTGTCACCATCGTTCCTAGGTACCGGTAGCTTTTCACTTTTCCTATTACACCTTCATTTATTAACACTCTTATATAATTTTCACTGTTTACTGGCATCACCTTTGTCTTTCCTAGGTTTATCTTCATCCCATATTCATTCATCCCTTCTTCCAAAACCTTTATCAACCTTTGAAGTGATTGCATATCATCTGCTAATATTACCATGTCATCTGCGAATCTTATGCTTCTTATCTTCCTACCTCCAATGCTGACTCCTTCCTCTCTCCCATCAAAAGATTTATGGATCATGACCTAAACATATATGTTGAACAAGATTGGCGACAGACAGCATCCCTGCCTTACTCCTCTACCAAGATCCACCCATTCTGTCATATCCTCATTTATTTTTAATGCAGCTTTTTGCCTCAAATATAATTCTCTAATGAGTTTTCTCTCCTTCCATACCAACACCTTCTCTTTTAGAATTTCGAACATTTTATTCCATTCAACCCGATCAAAAGCCTTTTTCAGATCAATAAAACAAAGTGCCATTCCTTTTCCTCTCTCTATATACCTTTCTCCAGTTGTTCTTAACAAACCAATGGCGTCCCTTGTTCCTTTCCCTTTCCGGAAACCAAATTGTTTCTCCCCTACATTTTCTTCCATTATTCTTATTAATTTCCTGTTCAAAACTCTCAACATTATTTTGGCTGCAGGTGTAATTAGGCTAATCGTTCTATGTTCAGTACATTTCCGTGTATCAGGCTTAATTACTGCTTACTCTTCATTTCCTATTATCAGTTGTTACTGCCCTTACCTTCCTATACATCAGGTCACACTTTCCTTTCTTTTCGAGGTTTTCTATGTAATCACATTCTTCTGCAAGCCACTTCTCTCTTGCCTTTTGAGTTTCCCTCTTCAATTCATTATTCAACCTTCGATACATTTCTCTTCCTTGCTCACCATTCTTATTTTTATACTTCCTCCTTTCTTCCATCTTCTTCAACATCTCCTCTGTTACCCATGGTTTCTTTGCTCTGATTCCTCCATAGTATCCTGTTTCTTTTTCTGCTTCACTTACTATAGAATTTTTTATAGCCAATACATGGTTCAAAAATCATAAAAGGAGAAGGCATACATGGATGTCACCAACAGAAGATTGTTATCAGATTGATTATTTCGTGGTTGAACAAAGATATAGGAATGCAATTAAGAAATCAAACGGGTTGCCGGGAGCTGATTACAATAGTGACCATGTCCTAATAAGGATGGAAATTCAACTAACATTGAAGAGAGTGGAAAAGGCCAAAGTAGTTAAGAAATGGAGCAGTAACGATTGATAATAGGAAAATGAAGAGTAAAATGAGAGAAATTGAGAGTATAGACGGCAGAATTATGCATGAGTGGAAAGAAATAACAGAAAGATGGACAGAATATTTGGAAGACCTGTATGGCTCAAAGGAGAAGCCAGTGAATCTCCTTCTATATATATTATATATATATATATATATATATATATATATATATATATATATATATATATATATATATATATATATATATATATATATATATATATATATATATTAATTTTGCAGCGTGTCAGTCATTCTGTATCGGTTTTGTTTCTTTCTCTGTCAATTTTTTAGCAGGAAGAGTGAAGTTTGGTGCGTTGAATGTAAAATATCTGTCTTCATGATTTGGTAGTAGTTTTGGATTTTTATTGGGCGTGTGGCAGGGGGTGTAAGGTCACCAGCCGTGCAAAGGTGTAAGACAATTGGAGATGAAATGGAGACATGAATTAAAAGGAGTGTATTTTGTAAGTTTAAATAAGATCCAAAAGAGCGGCTGATTGGTCGTGTGGCAGGGGGTGGTGGGTTCCCAGCCGTGCAAAGATGTAAGTTATTTGGAGATGAAATGGATCATTTTTGGGTTGTGGTTGCAACAACCAGATGCTGGGAAACACAGTGACAAAGGAGAAAGGCCAAAAGGGAGAGTGGAAGAGTGTAAAGGTTGAAACAAAAGAAACCACAGTGCTCTCCTATTCAAATGGCTTTAAAAACAACAAAGGAGAACATCTGATAGCTCTGGGGCGAGTACACGAGCAGGCTAGCTGCCTACTTGTAATTAAATTATATTTCATTAACGTTTTACGACAAATTTAGCAGTGATACTAAAAACTGAATCGGGCTGGGAATCTCTAAAAATGGCAGGTAAAATCATATGTTGAATATTTTGCTTCAGCTTGAAACCGACTATTTTTCAGAAGTTTGACTTTTATCACTAAAACGGACGCATTTAGGCAGAAACGATGAGAAGTTTAAATAAAAGGATTTAGGTTTCGGTATGGGTAGATTTTAAATGTCATTTTGCCGAGGTATATATCCGACCAACATAGTTACGATGGAATTTTTCTACGAAATTATATTTCTATCTGAGCATTCTGCACTTGCAAATTGTGTGTTCTTTTGTAACTTATAAATGTAACTTGCGCCTCGCACGACATGTAATTTGCCACATAATGCGATTTCTCTTAGAATGAGTACATCATAGCGTCCATGAATTAATAGAATTATTGGCGTTGATCAATAAAAGGATCTTAACCTGGGTGTTGCATGTAAGCATATTGCATAATGCAACTCTTTCCTGATTTCTTCCTTGGCCCTGTAATGCTCTCCTGGCTGTTATTTGGTCCGCGCCTGGCAGTCAGAGGAACGTGCGGGCTCAATTCTTGGATTTGGACATAGTAATCCGTGGTTAGGACTAATATTGTAAGCTTGCCATGCAATTACCCGGGAGATGGCTTGTAAGGTTCATCGTAAATGTATCCAGGTATATAGTCTTACAAGTATGATGATCGGTAAGGGATTCCTATAGGTCGATAAAGATATTTCGACTCATAAAAATCATAGTGACGATTGAGAAAAGATACTAGGGCTCTAAACGCAAATAGACTACTAACACGTATGGAAGAAGGGAAGAATATGCAGCATTTGACAAACTAGTTTTACTGAGACAAATTTAGTCGAATTCATTAGTGAATTGGAACAAGAGAAAAAAGTGATGAAATGGTCAAGGACGACCACTTGTAGGTTAGATACATGATTCCCCCTTACAGGAGTCCGCACATAAAACAACTGTAAAAATTATCCATGCTGATACCCAAGGTCCAAATGTAGTAGGATATGCCGTTTCGAATCTCTTTGCTGAATGACCAGGACAATGGTAGAAGTATAGGCATGACGTTCGCATTTCAGTTCATTTGGCCAGAATATCTTCGTATTTCCAGCTTCGTAAAGAAGATATTCTGTTTTGCATTATACGTTTACGCGAATCATTGACATGATAATGACAACTTTATTCTTTCCGTGGTGAAATCATGATCGACGTGATCACCTCAGCGAAGAATATCCTGTGACGAAGCATTTGATGTCCCATTAAAATAGTTCTTTTAACACACCTTTGGCTCATCCCATTACTACGTGACCGTGTTTGTCACGTGGGACGCGTGACCGAACGTCACAACACAAGACCACCTCTCCGAAATTGCAAAAGCCAGCAAGTGAACCCGAATATCATCACGCTCCCGGAGGATGTTTCCGGCAAAGAGGTCGATGTGCGTTCATCGTGTCGCAATGGAAAAATGTTGAAGGCGGTGAAGCACTCCTAGCTCTAGATAACACTAGCAATCTTTGACGGACAAGTCATGGTAAAGGGGCATGGCCATACATCTTACGAAAAAAATTCTGAGAAAATTGAAAGTACGCATACAGCACGCCACAAATTCCAAACACGTATACCATCGCCCTTTTCCGCGTTATCGTGCTACCAATCATTCTCTGCGAATTGTCTTTGAATGATGAAACGGTCGTCTGTGACATTCTGTGGAAATTCGTCTCTCAAAGGGACTTGGAGGGAAGGGCAATGAGAGTAACGGAAGTAAAAGTGGTTTTTAAGGATAGGTTATCATTGGGAATCTTGTTAAAAGAGAGCGAGTTTCCTCAGGCTAACGGCAATAGCAAAGTTCGTTGTCATTGTCTATGACGAAAGGGAATAGGGTAATGGATTTGTACGTCAGTAAAAACCTTGGCAGCTTCATGCAGTGCAAATACATCAAAACAACTTGGCAATTTCAATAACAGTGCATAAAACAAAGGAAGCTACCGGGAAACGTACCCTGACAACCAGTCTCAAGACCGTTGTTATTGTCACATAGAATACATTTTTTATTGAATATATTTGTGTTCACATGCATGAATAGAAGTTATTCTTTTATATTGTACAAAACAATCAGATGGACCAAATCTGAAAAATAAAAAATTAGTATGACAAAATATTGAAAATATGCTCCACCGTTTGTAATCAAATATCAATATTTTATCCAATATCCATTGAAACTTAAACACGTAAAACCAAAAGTGTATTTTCAATTTGGTAGATTTAAATTCATATTCCAGAACTTCTGAATCTCGTTGCTCATATTTCCACCTTTTTGAGCGGCCAGCTTCATACAGCGAGCGCGAGAATTTTTCCCTACAAACACGTGGCGAGTGGTCAGAGAATTTAAATGGAGGCGAGATGTTTCAGAAGACATTTCGGACTGAAATGACTGCAATGAAGGCATCGTGATGAGACGTCTCTCCCGCTTGACGTCCACTCAGAAATATCAATTTATCTCTTGGCGTAGGTCCCAGCTTGTTTTCTCAGGAAAAATTTTCTCATCACAAGACGTTCAAAGTATTAATTCGTTGAACACATGGCCTCGTGAAGGCCACGTAGGCGGTTCGCTCTCGATAGCATAGGACTAAAACAACCCATCCCCGTGGTAATCCAGGGTGTATTTTTGAGAGGAGATCGCTTGAGGCAAGAAAATGGCCCATGCTAGCCAATGACGGTAGGATCCCAGGCGATCTAAATAACGTGGATCCTTAAGACAACACAAAAATATATTAGTACGCTTGGCATCCGAATCAATCGAACCTAGAATACAGACCTGCTTCTAAAAATGGTAGTTTCTAAATATGATTGCCGTTGACCTAATGTTCTTCTTTCCACGAACATACTTTTATATTATTGTAGGTCACCGACGGAAATAGATCTCAGTAGCTCTTAAATTCCAACCAAAACCTTTGATTAAGCCATTCCTTCTAGAAAGGTGGCGTAGTAGGTTAAAATACAGGCACTTTAATTTACATTCCTCCCGTACGTAACTAACTGCAACTTGGTCTTTGAAAGATGGGGGCGACCATATCGTCCTACTCGGAATATTACCAGAACCTTTAATAAATATCGTCATTCTGGATGGCACTACTTGGACAAAAATTCGTAAATTTGTCGGCCCCGGTGGTGGTGGGGTGAAGTCCTCGCCTGCTAACCCGAGGGTCGCGGGTTCGAGTCCCGCCTGGGTAGAATATAATCTGCCCAGGATATGGATGTGTGTGTTCGTCTATTGTTAATGGTAAAACACCTGATGTAAAAGGTCTTTGTTGTGCTGTTTTCGGGGTTGTGAGTTAAAAAAAAAATTTAAAAAACAATATGGAACAACGCGACAAGCACATCTTTGGGAAAGAAACCATGGTAACGCTTTTACTTGATCAGATATTTTTGCTGAAGTTATTATAAGGATGAAGAAAATAAGCTATTCTCTCTGCAATTTTCTTGAAACAATCTTTCGTAGGGCCCTCGTAGCACTCAGTATAAGAAAGAATCACTTACCGTACCATTTTTATTTGCTGTAGTTTTATTGGGGAAGAATTTAAGATGGCTTTGGTGCAATATAAAGTCTTACTGAAAATATTTTCGCGTCAATTGAATCATTGGCAAACGAGTAAAAATAATTGACATCTAATAGCAAAAATAAGCATTACATCAGAGTTTTGCTTTGTATATCTTAATTCATTTATTTCGTGGAATACTTAGCATTATTCACTCATAATTGATATCACATTTGATATTAATATGAGAAATTCAGAGTTGCAAAAGGTATGGCGCGGCTATTCCCGTTATTACTTGAATGTGTTCTAAAAGAAAACTAAATATGCTAAAACACAGCACTTAAAAAAATTAAGAGTAACACATTTACCGACCATTTTACATGCCATGAATACTTTCACGTACATTTTAGGGCGAAGTACCAAAATAAAATGAAGACATTGCATATGAGTTCAATGCAGCTCAGTTTACGTTGAAATTGTTTATAATCATCTTCATTATTTAGTACATCTTGCAGAATTCGTCAGATTGGCAATGGGGCAACATAAAACAATTGAAAGTTCTAAAACATTAGAAGTTAGGCTTAAAAAATCGAGGATTTGCTCTTAAAACCAGTTAATTAGTTAGCAATTTTCCTTCTGAGATTGGAAAAGTAACAATCATAATACATTATGAGGAGGAAATTAATCTTAGGAAAACAGCCATCTACGTCTATATAGGAACTAATGGCAGATACCCTCATTGAATTCATATGAGGAAGGATTATAAAATGCAAAGATATGCGACGACGTGATTCAAAACTCCAAAACAGGGATTCCGGAGAAAGGAAATCGAAGTAAATTCTTTGGGTCAGGATGTTGGTTTTGAATTTGGAGGAGATTGTTAATCCTACTTAATATTATAAATGTAAAAGTTTGTATGTTTGTAACTCAATCACGCAAAAACTACTGTACCGATTAAACTGAAATTTGGTATGTAGATAGAAAATATATCTGTGGGTAATAAACGCTATATTAAAAAGCCCTCAGGGTCCCCTGAGGCCCCTCAAAGGCCACTCTGGTGGTCCATGCTAATCATTGGATTCGGTGCAGTGGTTTTATTTTTTGCTTTTTAAAAGCACTTTCACTCAAGATAGAGGGCTAAAAATTTTTTTATCGGATGGCTGAATAAATGAAAATTCTAATTCTTCCAATCAATTTTCTATTACGTTTCGTATTCGTGTGAAAGTCATATTTTTAGCTGAAAAATCTCACATTTTCTCTGAAATCGACAATATCATATTTCCTTGGCAACCAGAGATTTAGATGCCTCTAACATTTAAATATCATGTTTTCCTGCAGGCCCATGATAGCACGTAGAAAGAAAATCTGTAAAAGAAGGGCCCCATGGTAGATTGCTTCGAGGGATAATCGATAAATTCTATGTATATTTATAACAAGTATACTCTTCAATGTCTATTCTCAAAGTACCTTTCATAGGGGCACTCATCGCACATATCAACGTTGAATAACGCAACTCAATTAGGTCATTGAATATATATGTATGTACGCGGCCAATATATGTATGTACGCGAGAGAAGCGATCAAGCCGTAATTCACTCAGAAGACGGCTCAAGAGAACCGAGGAACGAGGTGACAATCTATGAAACTGGGTGCTATTTAAATAGTCATAAATCTGCTTGGCCCATTTTTTTCGTTTTCCGTGCATGAATGAGGACCAGCAGTCACTCATCTCTGCGTGCACCTGAGGAACAGTCAGCGTGTCTACTATAACGAACGCAACGTACAAGATATGTTACGAACTCCTCAAATGACAACAATGAGAGTATTCTTCAGGCTTAGTGGTTTTCTTATGAAATAAGTTCAATTTTGTTCACACCCGTTGTATTTCAACGGGCGCCTTCGGCTATTGGAAATAAAAATAATAAAGGGAGAGAAAATCCTGTAGGGGAAAACGTTTGTTGAAGACATTCGACTGAGCCAAAAGTGGTAGCAGAAATAATGAATAGAAAGAACAATTATACCTTAGGAAGTCATCTTCATGACATATTACTATCTCTCTAAATGATACACAACCCAAAATATTAGCGCATTTCTTGCAAAATAACAGCTGAATTTGGCCTTCGTTCATGAGCTAGACTTACAATCGTTATGACAGTTTTTGGGGTGAATCGCAAATTTTTAGGCAAAAATACTGTTCATACCCGGAGTAAACCGAATTTTTACGTTTCAATCAGTCGCTTTGATGCCTTCTTATGCCCCTTTTTAGCCATACACATGTGCGCCTAATAAAGGACTGGTGAGATGCAGATGTTTGCCTAAAAAGAGACTTGGGATTCATTCAGAAGTTCATTTGTGACAGTCGAACGATTTTTGTACCACAAGAGACTTGTACTCCTGTGGTTGTCCACCTCTTTCCGATTAAGCATTGTGAAACGGAATAGCAAATTACTTTTAGTTCGTTTGAATAATTGTTAAAAATAATTTCCAATCGGTGGTTTCGCGTATTAATGATAATTGTATCTGGGAAATAAAGCAGTGTTTGGTAAAATATTCTAAAGGAAAATGACTAAAATCCCTTTATATATATGAATTTATTTCCTTAGAATAGAAACTGGATGACTTTAGTCGAGCTAAGCAAAACATTTATTCTTCATTCGCTAGAGCGAGTGAAAATTTCTGTTAGTCTACTTATTACGATATTTGGGACACACAGAATTAGGCCAAGGAGTATTCAACGAAAACAAAAGCAGTGAGTATAAATAATTGCCCGAATAATTCAATACAGTTTCAGGTATTCGAATCGGTAGGGTATCACAACGCAGCACAATATCAAGGGTGTGTTCGAACATGATCAAACCTTTAGAGTATGCATCTTTCTGACTTCACCTCTGTTGGTTTAACAGGTTCGATGCCAACGCCATTATCTGAACAAGTTATTAGTTTGGTCCAGCTGGATTTCGTCCGGTATGGTGAGAATGGCTAAACTCTTCCGACTGATTAAATCGAGCTGAAAATTCCACGGAGATGCCTTTTGGTGCCTGTTGCAAAAAGTTTCACTCGTATTAACAAAAACTTTTGAGCACATTTGTCGAGGGGCAAGAGTTGTTCAAACAAATGGGGAGGGCGGTCAAGGCGTCGCCCAGACGACTCTCTCTATCCACGGGAGGTAGTGTGCGACGCTGGTGTAGAGGGCAGCCGTGTTCTTCAGTCCGCACAGTGCGGTCCCGAACGAAGTGACACCTATTATTCGAGTGATGCACTTGTCATCCTTGTCACTCATCTGAAGTGGTCCTCCGGAGTCACCCTGGGGATAAGAGAGAAAAGCATTCCCCAGAAATCAGTTAATGGTTTGCGATGAATCAAGGGGTTATAACACAATTTTACGTAAGAACTTTTACGCGAAGGAACGGACAGGTTTGGAATGTCATTTTTCCCACGAGCAATGAGAGGCCATTTCAGCTGCCAATGAGACATTTAACTAGTTAGTCGATAGGTATTTCAGCTTGTCAATTTAATTACTCCCTGGTTCCTGCATCCTTATTTGCTATATACTAACAGCACTCCGCGGGTGCTTGAGGTCTAGCATTCTGTGGATTAATATACCCGTAAGAAACTTTAATATAAGCAGTAGTAAATTGGCAGCATGCCTATTCCGTAGCGCATGTTTATGATATTTCACCACTGATAAGAGTCTGCAGGTTTTTGTAGGTTCAGTAATGCATAAGTATTCGTAGTTACAAGAACTTTAAAGCTATAGCGCAGTATATGTACAGTGGCGGAAGAAATTAACGCAAAATTTTTCGCGCGCCAGAATGCGGCATTTTTGGGAACTTCTAGGAGCAGTACACACTCCAAAGACTGGCAACGCTGAGGAAAATATCGTCTACCGCAAATATTTGAAATCCGCCTTGCAGCTCACATTTGTCGGAGCCTAGAACTTAGTCATCAGTCGCCTTATTTTTGAGCTTTCGTCTCATATTATTCGCACATTCAGTCGCGATGCATCGCTGTGTTTGTTTCAGCATGGTTCTTACGTCGAATGATATCATTTATGCAGAAAGACTGATTATAAAAAATATTCACTATCCCACCCAATTCAGTATACTATATGCTAAAATCTTCATCTTCTACCACCAAGGGCTTTTTATTGTGGTCGACTTTCCGTGGATCATTTTGAATGACGCGAACTGCATCTGTTTCACCGAAATGATATAAATCGAGATTTATCCGCACCAAATGTCGATACAAAAAAGATTTAATTGAAATAAGTATAGCCTACGTGATGTAATTTTTCACGATTTTCCATTTGTAGACTGACGAAGTTCCTTTAACTGATATTTATTAAATTCAAAACGGATATTTATTAATGAATCGTTCTTATCCCAATATAAATCCGTCCTTAGTTCGTCAGAATGGGATTAAACTATGAAAACATACGTAAATGTATATAATTTCACTAAATAAAAATAAATGTGCTCGCATCGATACCGAATAATCTAGGCATATTTTCCCGATATTTCTTTCATCTTAACACAGGAAGCTTGATGATGAGCTGTCCACTGTTAAGTTTTATCTAGTAAATGCAGGATATACGAATAAACATTCAGAAAAGTTTACCCAAATTAGGTGGAGTTATGGATAACATACGGATGATTGCATAATATGTTATATGCTTAGCTATAAATTCGCCGCACATATGAAATTAACAAAAAGCCTTTTAAAAGACTTCAGTTTGGAGTAGAATATCATTAATGAAATAAATTAATAGGTAACGTTAATGCTGTAGCTGTAAGATGTATTTGGATAGCTAAAGAGTGGTCCGTGTTCGATTTTTAATGAATGCAAATGAGTTTTTATATAAACTTCCTCATATTGGCGATATGAATGAATGTAATTTGTAGCTGCAATGACTGGCTGATAATATGAATTTTTTTAATACAAAAGAGATAAAATTTGCCGAATAAAAATAATTTTACTTGACCAGAAATTGAATGAAAAACTCAAAAATGTCTCGACCAGGGGTGGGATCACGGTTCTTTTCTTCTTATGGTAATTGTTGCCATCCAAAAGACAAGCCGCATTGGTAGGGCAATGCTCAAGGTCCTGGGAGCGCACTCCACTGCATGTAGCACCCAATCTTTCTTGATGACGATCACGTTTTCGAGATCATGAGCGTACTCGAACAAAGTTATTATGAAGAAACATGATTGCGATTCAGGTTTGCAACCCAGTAACAACTACTGAGCTTTCTTATGTCAAGGCGACTTTAAGATGATGTTTCGTATCCTTTCGGTGAATTTTTTTGCGTCCGTATGCATTACTGTGAACTAAGTTAATTTTAAAATGAGTGGTGGTATTGTCTACGAACGTTTAAAATAACTAAATGATAGGAAAAAGCATACTACTCTCCCGGGAATACAAACAGAAAGAAGTAGTTCTCGGATTACACCTCATCAGCCCAGACCATTCCAATCAAACGCCATTAGTTCCCCTCATGCATGGGTTTGGAGGCCAGCTACCATAAGCATGAGTTAAAGCAACGAGCAATCTTGGAGGACTCTTGAGGATCCCTAGAGGTTTCCCCGTGTCGATACAAAGCTCCACCAATACTAATCCATTCAAAATCGGAATGCATGAAGGGCGCATTATATTGATTTGGGAAATAGTATGCCTTTAATAAGAGCTTACTTTCCCCTTGTGTTGCGGGCGATACCTTTTCTGCCATAGATAATGTTTCGGACGCCAGGCGTTTAACTCACGGGAAAGAAGTGGTATTTGACTTCTCTTACGCCCTTAAAAGTATTCGACAGGGGCTTCCGATTTTTTCGAAGCGCTACGAGCCTTTTCTTTCTGGTGCAGCAAGTATTTGAAACCTGTGCGTTATTCACAACAACAAACCACCCCGACCATCACCACCCGGAACTTGGCCAAAGTTTACTGATGACTACTTCATTGAGACGAGCGTCGATAGACGAACAAACAGAGCGGACAGCGCAAGCCGAGATATTGTTCAAAGTTTTAGCGGCCTCTCCCAAAATTCTTGGAGGAAAGAAAGATCTTATTAGCCTTTAAGTATGCCTCATTTTTCTCCCAGGCGGAGGAATCGGATAGTAGGTTTGTAAAAGGCAAAAACATTAGTCGAAAAATTACCCGAAGAGGTGTTGCGCCTTCAACTTTCACCCACTGATCTTTTATTTGGTGTTTAAAAGTAAAAAAAACCTATTTCTTACTACTATCAAACGAAATTCATTAAATTCATATCCGCTATAATAAGAACTATGTTTAATCAAATGTATATCAATATTCATTTTTCGCCCGTAACTAGGAATATTTACTAGTTCACAAATGTCAAAAATCTAGGAGATGGTTCAAAACAAATCATATAACATAGATGGAGCGGGCTGCTCGGAGCGCAGAGTTCATTATGAGAAAAATGCGAGAAACAAACGTTTTTCGACCCCCTCAAACGAAGCAACCTAAATTAAGATGCAATGAGGAAAATTGTGGAGGAAGAATGGAAAATGAACCCAGTAAGATGATACCAAAATGTGGACAACTCCATGTCACAGAGACTTAGTCAGGAAATCGAAAATGGAGGGGGATGGATTGATTATTAGGCTAATTAACATCCACATTCTTTATGTAAATACCAGCATATTTCTCGATGATCAATTGCTGTGATCATGTGAACACATAACTCAAATTGAGAGAATTACGCATACATTTTAACCTTTTCCACTCGTTCTAAATAAAGCATTATAGTGTCCCTTTTCAACATCTTTTAAAATACATTTCCACTAAAAGATGAAATTTATGATCCTGTAAAAAGTCTGTTAATATCTTCAAGTGGGAGCACTTACAACTTTAACTTCCATTGAAGCAATAATTGCACACGAATTACGACACATTTGAAGAGGAATAGATTCTTTAGGAACGTAGCAATCGTATAATCTTTGATGGTGCACATTCCTAATTTGCACTCCATTGAGTACTCTGCGGATTTATGAGTATACAAATGACCATGGGGAAAATATCTAATCACTGCTTAGTCGCTACATGAAAAAGATGATTTTTAGTATTTTATCACTTTCACAGGGGAAGATACGCGATGCATTTTTGTCGGAGTATTACTTACGCATGGGTATAAAAATGTTCCTCATAAAATTTAACTGCATAATTTAAGCCAAACATTTTTCACTGTGAATATGTCAAAAGATATTTAAGTGATTCATTAATTTACCTTATCCTCTAAGTATTATCCTCCATCCTATAAGTTGAACTGTTTAACTACACGGCTAATATATTGTTCATAGCAATCCTAGAAAACAATGCTGGGAAAGCTTCAAAAACTGTTTTAAAGATATTTTCCAGAAAATTCCACACTTGTTTGGTCTCTCACTCAGATAAGTAATCGGTATTTACAAGTTTGGCAGATAGAACCAAACTCTAATTCCTAATAAAAATAATTGCCCTCTTTACTAAATCATTTCAAAGTAATTTAAAGGTGAATGTAGCATCAGGTAAGTTCACTAAATCGAGTAACTGACACAATCAGAGATCCGGTCTATTCCCTCCTTCATGAATAGCTTTTCATTGAGTGGTGAATTGGCGAATTAGTGGATATGAGCATCATACGACAGACAGGACGTAGAATTCAAGTGGGGCCGAGTACCCGAGAATGGGAAGTAAACATCTCATTCGACGACCAAGGAGACCGCTCTGATTCTTTTACAAAGCCCGAATATGTGTAAAACTCACAAACTCATGGATGAGGTCAATGTCCATTCCCTGGGCCTTCCGCGGATTCCTGCGAAGTTTTGGCTGCAATAAAGTCACATCGCGTAGGTTAAATATAAAGGCCACGAATAAAAGAGGCCACGCTAGGATTTGAACCCCAGGCATTCTTGGCCGCAGACGAGCGCTCTCCCTCTAGGCTACTTCATCGATCAAGAGGAATCCGCGTCCTGTGGTTCTTACTACAAAACGAAAAATGGGAATTCTAATGTTTCCTGTAAAAACTGGACCAAATAAAATGTTCTGGATTTTTGAAAGTAGTTTTCAGAAAGTAAATAATAATACGTTAGGAGGAATTTAGAAATTTAAGTGTTTGAGACGACCTGTATGAACGAGGGTGGAAACTTACGTAGGGTTTTAAGGTATTGGAAATACTTTTAGAGAAAAATTTTGTCCACATGGAAACCATTCTATTCAACCAGATTTCCTGTACTTTAACTTGAAATTATCAGGATATTACGCCAAAATGTTAATTGTAATGCATCATATTTCTCGGAAGTAGTTTAAGGCCTATTAAAACGATGTTCATCCACAGCTATTCCCTGCACGCGGAAATACGTTTTATTGTAAGTGAATTTGATCTGGAGAATAAAAAAATGTTATGTCCCAACGAATAATGCTTTCATCGTAATATTTCTTAAGTTTCAATCAAGAAAATTTTTTAACGGTCCAAAGCTCTAAAAATAATATGGTAAGCATCTCTACATAATCAACTACGACTTCGGAACCTCGACTGAGTGCGGGTCGAAGCAAGCTCATCACGTTTATTACTCCTAGACGATGTCTCGAACGTAATCCTTTTTAGTATGACTATTTACATGACGTGTAAAATCGATATCCATTCGTAGAGAGTTTGAATATTCCCGGTTTCCATATGCGGTTTCATTGTTGTCAAGTTGTCGAAGGAAAAGCGATTTCAATTAGTTTCCGTGTACGCCGCATTCAGACGCCAATGAGTTTTGCGTTAATTTTTTCCGCCACTGTACGTGTCAGTGATAACTCACCCACTGCCACACACGTTTGTAGTGGTTTACAGGGTATTACAAATATGTTAATGTGGTCTGAGCGACATCCGACGAAAGTGGCGGGATCAGGATACCATGATCACCCCCATATCTTGGTGAAAGAGTTTTAACTCATTTCCGTACACATAGAGAGAACAGCGCAAGTTTTTTAAGCTTAGAACTGTTAACACATACTTAAAATTAGGGAAAAATATTGGGATAGTTAGAACTTTTTCCTCAAAGTAATGCAATGACGTCAACCTCCATTCCCAAAGTTGTGGTTTGGTTCGTCTCCAAATCGACAGAGTGAGCCGAAGCGACAGCCAGTGGAAAAAGTTGTAATAGCACCAATCATTTATGTCAAGTTGCGAAGGAAAAAAGGTTCTCAATGTGAACCCTTTATGTTAATACTTCTGTATTTGAAAGTTGTTTTGATGTATATTCGCATCCATATTATGGTAACGAATGATGAGAGGATAAAAAAGTATTTTTATAAAGCCATTAAAAGTACACGTACTCTTTGTGAAGAGTTCTATGTCTCTTATAGAAATGAAAATCAAAATAATTATATGAGATGTCAAATACATCATTAAAAAACAAATAGAGCCACACTCAGTATTTTTCATTGTACAAACGAAAGTATGAACTCTTGCATGAGGAAAATTGTACCGTGTAAGGCGGGAAATTGCACGATTGACTGAATAATATAACAGAAAATAGAACCTGATCTATATCCATTCAGTTTCTTGTACATTCTGATATACATACTTTTTGTATAATAAAATGTACCATGTAAAGTGGCCTTAAGAAATAACACCAATATTAGAGTGCCGAGGCCCAATATTTGCTACTTCGCTCTGGTTAGGCCACAACTCGAATACGCTGCGAGAATTTGGGACCCTGGTCATTAAGTTTTAACAAAAAAAATAAATAAAGTACAAAGATAAGTAGCACGCTTCGTTAAAAACTGCTACGAACGAATATATAGTGTTACACAACTTTTAGAGGGATTGAGGCGGGAGCCCCTAGAGACTCGGAGGCTGCACGCTAGGCTTAGGCTGCTTGATAAATTCAGAACTGATATTTTTCAGAGTGACTCAGAGAATATTGTCATGACGCTTCACCACATTTATAGGTCTGACAGATGCGATAAAATAAGAGAGATACTCTGCCGAACAGATAGGTACAAAAACTTGTTCTTTCCACGCACAATAAGCGACCACAATAGAAACTGAGCTCCTCCAAACACACTCTCATAGGACATGTCACCATTTCACCTCCAAAACTTTTACATCTTTACACGATTGGTGACCTACGACCTACCATCCCCTGCCATACGCCCAAGCGGAGGCTCGCGGGGTAGTATGTAGATGTAGATTAAAGCATGAAAAATTCAAATCTCTAAATTGCACCTAAATTATTTATTAACTTGCCTAGAGAAATATCTTCTATACAAAGTAAAACCAGATTTCTGAACCATCTAAGAAAATGTTTATTTACACAGATAGAGGTAGACAATATTTAAATGTTATAGTACCTATCTACCACCTTAATATATCATTGATATCTCTATGTAATATTTAACCATAATTTCCAAAATTGTTATTTGTTTTGTACTGTTCTGTGGTTAAATGCATAAAGTCAATGTATTTCAATTTATGGTATATTGAGCATATTTTTGTATCCATTTCAATGTCTATAAATATATTTATATGTTTTTGAATAGACTGCTGCCAATCACAGCGTTATCAATAGATGGCAACCCCAATATAGGCTTCTTAAGGGGTCTCCAGATTTGAAAATAAACCCTTGTGCAATTTCTACACTTTTACTACTACACAGTGGGTGCTTTATATGCATTGGTTTATAATAATGATAATATTTTATTTCATAAACCGAATTGTACAATATAATCCGTAAAATGATAGTGGTGAAATTAGGCACCCCTAAAGAGCATAATAGAGCTTATTTTCAAATATGGAAACCCATAGGTTCCACAAAGTTTGTGCCAATACGCTCTCTTTTGCTCTTCAGGGGAGCCTAATTTCACTACTATCATCGTTTACTGGATTATATTGTACAATTCGGTGTATGAAATAAAATTATATTATCATTTTTATAAACTAATGCATACACTAGGGAAATTCCTTAGAGAGGAATACATTGGTGAGATAGGAGACGCATCCAAAATTGATGTATAGCCTCAAGAACTCGGATAAGGAGGTTGACGGGGAATCAGAGGGAGCAGTTGTTACTCGGGCAAGTAGAGCAATTCAAGAGCTAGGATTGTACGCTAAAAGGGAATGGGCAAAGTAGAAAAGATAATTGGGTAGGAATGCCCTAACCAAAGAGATGTTCAGCGATCGGCTGGAGCTGAGGACGCAGAGCATGTGTATGGCCACAAACAAAAGGCTGATAATAAGTTATTTAAGGATTTTAGCGTACTATTTGGGAGAACTATGTACTCTGAGAATTGAGAACGAGAGTAGCCTGTAAGCATTCGAGACGTGAGATTGGAGAAGGTACGGTGGACGGAACTGAAGACATACCTGCAAGTTCTTGCAATTACTACGGTGGATGAGGATTGGAAACTTCTGGATGTGATTGGGAGGCATGGCAGGTTGTTGGAGGAGGTAAAGGGACGCAAAGGGTTCCATGAGGCAGAGGAAGAGGGGATGTTGGGCAATGGGGGAAGGAGAAGAAGGAGAAATGCTTTCAATAAAAGCGTGAAGAAGGATAGAATGTAGTCTGATTGTGAGATGAAGAGAGAAAACTTGTAGGTGAATGGAGTGTCCATTTGAATAATCTGTAGGATCTTTACTGGAACTACTATTACCGCTTTATTACTTAATAAAAAGATAATAATACAAGTCTCATGGTCTGGTTATAAAGAGATTCTTGAAGTAATTGACATAAATCGATTACTACTTGAACATAACAAGTAATGCCTGCATTAATTTCGAGTTAAGATTTTAAATTTGCTAGGATAAGCGTACAATTTACAGGTTTTCTAAAATGAAGAATCTCCGTTCAAGAAAAATTCTGAAATGCTGTCTTCCCACAGAACAAAGAAATTAGTTTACCTTGGAATATTCGGATCATTTTTTGTCATTTGAATATCTTCATTTCCAAAAGTTATCAGTAGGTTCAAAGTGGCGTGACTGTTGCTACGGAAACTGTAGATAGTAAGAAATCTCTGTGATAACTGAATAAAAGTTAATTCCCTGATTTTCGAAGTGAATTCTTATAGTTTGCAGAATGGGTGGAATTTTTTGTATGCAACTAATCATTTTCTTATATAAGAGGATACAGTTTCAACAATAGAATAGTGCTTTTAATTCGTTGACGACTTATAAGTTATTTATAAGCGACGGCTTATTTCACTCAAGTACGTGTGAAAGAGGCGTTCACTCGAAGCTCGAGTGACAGATTTCACTCTAAGACTTTTAGAGAGCAGCATTGTTAATGAGCCTATTTCTAATTTAAAAAAAAAACAATCCTAATTTGATCTAATCGACTTATGATTCATTTTCATATATTCATTAGAATCCAATTTTCATTTTGATGCTCACAACCGAAGCTAGAATTATCCCGCCACAAGACGCCGCTGAAAATGTACCGTCGCCATATTGTGACATCACGGCTCTGTTTAATCTCTTCGCTCCGGGGGTGCTGTAGGAATGGTTGGGATCAGCTTGCTTTACGGAGACCGGCCGTTGGCCAGTGGGTCTCCGTAAAGAGTGGAGTGAGAGGAGGGATTACCTCAGGAGAGGCCTTCGGGCTGGTTTTGCAATGACTGAATCACCAGGGCTGGCCTGAAGAAAGACTGTATGGTGTGGATGAATGGCAGGCATCGGCGAACGGCTTGCGCGGAGACGGAGGGTGGGGATCCCTTGGTGAGGAGTGAGCGAGAGTTATAAGGAGGAAAGTGCATGGCAGAACAATGTCACCGTCGGGGGTGAATGGCGTCTAGCTTGGAAGACAGTTGAGACAACAAAGTGGTGAATGGTTTAGAACAAAATTAACATAGCATAGATTCATTCATTCGTAGATTCGCATTCGGAATGATTTATGAATTGTTCATAATTTGCAGGGTATCAATTGTACTACTGAGGAGAGAAACTTCGAACGCAGAAATGCGATAATACATACATATATACCCATCACGCCGTTCTCTTCCGGGGTAGGCACAGTCAAAATGTTTCACTCGTTAATACATATTTTTACGCCTAACTCTGCTCCAATAATTGCCTCCATACTGACCTATCCTTGCAAACCTCTTGTGTCTCATTTACCCCCATACACTTTTCATACACGCCCTCCTGTTTTTAAGACTCCTAATATTCCTCCTCCTAAGAATTTCCTCAACCACATTCAACCACAACTTTCTGGGCCTACCTCTACCTCTCACACCATTCATTCCACTCTCATATATCTGTTTCGTTATTCGACTCTTATTCATTCTCTCAACATGGCCAAACCAACGAAGCACACTCCTTTCATACACGTCAATTACTGGAGCATTTAACTCACATTCATTCATGGCCCACTCATTCCTGACCCTATCCATCCTACTTTTGCCACAAATACTCCTCAGATAACTCATACCCACGGCGTTTAGACTACTCTTATGTCTATCCTGACATACCCATGTTTCCCTACCATATAGCAAAGTGGGAAGATGTACACTTTTGTACACGGCAATTTTCGCTTCCTTAGACAAGCACTCATTCCTTGATATGATCCACATGCTACCTGCCACTTTCCTTCCAAGCATTCGCACGTCTCTTTACCTCCTCATCTATACGTCCATCTTTCGCATGCATCTTACCTAAGTACACGAAATCATCCACTTGTTCAATTACTTCACCATTCGCCCTCATCATACAGTTATTCTCCCCATTCTCTTTATCAAAAACTACTACTTTAGTCTTGCACACATTTACCTTCGATGCCATTCTCTCCGTTCATTCACAAAACTTATCTAGGAGATTCTGTAGTCCCTGTTGACTGTCTGAGATCAAAAAAGCATCATCCGCATATAGTAGAACTCGCACGTTTACATTTCCAATCAAAACACCGTCGTTTTCACTACATGCATCTCTAACACATCTACCCATAAATACATTAAACAGCCATGGAGACATTGCGCATCCTTGCTTTACTCCCCGATTTATTACAAACCAATCACTCAGAACCCCGTTAACTCTTACACTTGCCTTACTATTGTCATACATCGCCATCATAACATTCAATAACTGCCCATTCACTCCATAGTCTCTCAAAACCTTCCACAACTTCTTTCTATTTATTCTGTCATACGCCTTCTCTAAATCGACAAACGCACAGTACACTTTCTTTCGGACACTCATACATTTTTCTACACCAAATTTCAATTTTACTTCTACACCAAAATACGATGACATCCATAGATTTCGAAGAGACCGCGCACTATTGTTTGTATACACTGACGAATAAATCCCTAATGTGAGACGAGACCACGGCGAAAAACTGCGGTTTTTCCGATTGCATACATGCATTCATAACAATCACGCCGTTCCCTTACAGGGTAGGCATAGTCACCAAGTTTCACTCACAAACGCATATTTGTACACCTAAGTCTACTTCAATAATTTCCTCCATACTACCTATCCTTGCAAACCTCTTGTGCCTCATTTACCCCAGACACTGCTTCATACACGCCCTCCTGTTTTTAAGACTCCTAATATTCCTCCTCCTAAGAATTTCCTCAACCACATTCAACCGCAACTTTCTCTGCCTACCTCTATCTCTCGCACCATTCATTTCGCTCTAATATATCTGTTTAGATATTCAACTCTCATTCATTCTCTCAACATGGCGAAACCAACGAAGCACACTCCTTTCATAGATGTCCATTACTGGAGCCTTTCCCATTACAAAGTCGAAGAATATACAATACGTGGAAGACATATGGTAAAAATTTAATAGAATTTAACAGTGATAACCACATTATAAAAAAAGAAAACATCACCTGGGAAGCTAATAAATTATAAGGGATTTCTCTTAGATTTGTTGGATTACTGATCGCCTGTTGAATATGGGAATGTATATATATATATAAATTGGCACATATATCTGAGAGAATCATATCCCTATATAAATATGAAACCCTAAAATATTATGAAATCTAATGCCTTATTAGCAACTTGGAGGAAAATCATGGTCATTGACGCAAATAGAAAGGTCTATTTTCACAAGATAAATTTACTAATGACCAATGTCTCGTCGGATTTGGGAGATGAACACACCTACATTCACCGGTGCTTCGAAAATGTGAGCAAATTATATCATTTTGAGGACAATATTTGTTGTTATTTTGATATGCGAGACCTAATTATGCGACTGGGATTTTATTTTGAGATAGCTTAATGATATGAATAGACATTACAGTTGAGTAACTCCAAATAACATAATGCAGATATACTTTTCTTGTCAGGTAAATGCGTTCGTGGAAATGAAGAGGGAGAAATGGAGTGATGGAAGTGGAGTATGGCAGAAGGGAGATCAAAGTTGAGGAAGGCTGTGAGGTGAAGGGAGAGTATGGGGATGGAAGTCGTGGAGGAGAGGAGGAATCGAAGGAGAAAAAGGAATAGAGATTAGAATGGCGAGAGAGCGAAATGGACCGGTGGATACTGGATGTAGCTGGAGGAATTGGAAGACCTGAGAGAGGCATTTAATTGGCTGTTTTGTTTAGAAGAGGTGTTGGAGGAAGATATGGTTGCGGAATTATCGACGATCACAGCTGAGCCCTCCCGGGAGGAACGTCACAACCTCACTTTTAGTACGACGCTGGTATATGAGACCCTCACATATTAGACATTTTCAGGGACAGGTTTTGTTGTGGTGTTTTTATATGTCATCATCAGTTTTAAAAACGTGACAGTTGATCACTTACAGCTTTACCCATGATACATTTTGTTTCGTTCCTTTTTCGTTCCCCTGTACTTCCCTGTATTCTCTCCGATCATGTGATGTGTGTAGATGTTGGTCTTCGTGGCTGTGCACTTTAAGGAAAATATAATGTTTCTGCAACAAGAACACGTGTTTTCATTGCGCGAATAATCTGTACAATAGATTGAATACAGTAAAGAGCAGCAAGATTTTTAAAAGTTGCTACAATCAACTTAGCTGAGTTAGTGAATTGCTAACGTAGTTACGGTGGAAACTTCATGCTTATCAATAGAGAAAAAAATAGATAAATTCTTTGAATCTTGAAGTTTTACGGAGACTGTTTTCGCAGGTCCTTCAACACATTCTGCCAGAGCCAAACAGTAATGGCAGTAGCGATCACAGTCATACGATTGGGGAGATAGACTTCAAAACCAATAAATTAAAAACGTAATTTTTTCCGCAAAAACCCGACCCTCACTAGGTAGACTTTGCTGTGCTAAATAACTGATCATCATTATTAAAAACTACTAAAATTACTTTTGACTTACAACTCATGACCCCATTGATACATCCGGCATAATGAAGTCATCAGAAAATGTATTAGTTTTTGTCATTTACGTAAAAGATTATGCCTAATTTTTCACAGATGTTTTGAAAGTGATTCCAATACCAGTTTAAGCAAAAGGTCAATAACAACTTACGAGGTTATCATCGCTGCCTTTAACCCTATAGTGTCCAAAAATGCTTTCTTGACTACTTTTCATTTTTTATTAATCCTCAAATGCACATTTTTATTGCGGAGAAAACATTGAGAGAATAATTAATTTTTCATCTACTTAGCGAAAACGTTGATTTCAATTTATTTTTTTAATTAATAATAAGATTTAATAATGACACTATTGATCTTAATTTAATTTTTTATCCCAATTAAAAAATACAACTTGGATCATCGAGGCTGTCTTTTTGAAGATTTGCCATTTCTACTGTTAGTTCTACTATTAGAGATAATTTGATTTATGTATTACTTGTATATAGAGTGCTTTTAAAAGTTATTTTAAGCATTAAATGATAACTGTCTGGTTTCATTTACACGTTATATTCATTTCAATGCAACTAATTAACCAAAAACATGACATTCATAATAGCGTTTCGAATTTAACTATCGCAATTAATCATAAAAGCCAAGTGAAGTCAGGAAGGCAGGAATGAATAGTGTCATAGCGTCGTCCGTAACATTCAATAGATCTCCGTGCCAAACGTCCTCGCGCCCAAACAGCTCGCTCCCAAACCGCCGGCGCTCAAATGTCCACACACCTAGACGGCTTGCGCCCAAAAAGCCGAACCCATTTGGCCGCCGCCAAATGGTCGCGGCAAAATGTCCCATTCGCCTCTTTCCACGTGTTGTTTGAAAAACAGCCTCTTTGATGCCATTTAGGAAGAGTGGCAAACGATTTTCATACGGCGGTGGTATTATAATCTTTTCCTTAAACACGACCAGAGAAACAAAAGAGCCAGAAACGTACCCACAAAAATACTGGTTGAGTGTAATGTAGTTATGGTCAGAAATTAAGATGGTAATGTAATTTCGTTAATGTATTTTACGCACGTTGCACGTGTCCTTGCCGCCCTCGAGGTGTCCCGCGCACACTTGAGTCTCGCGGATTCCCTCTGACAGCTTGGACGTGCGGATCACGGCCGAGAACACTTGGCTGCACACTTGGGGGCCATAAACGCTTAAAGTCACTTGCTTCAGGAGCCTGGTAGACGCTTCATCTAAGAGTGAATAAAAAAAACATGGAATATCAATGGATTTTGTTAGATCAGGGTTTGAAGGTTTTAATATTTGATTAACTCTGAAACTTTTACATTCAATTGATGGAGAGTGCATTCCATCTACACATGGCACACATATTTTATCTGCCACAATCCCAGTTGATACAACGTTTTTGTCGACATAAAAAAATAGATTTCAATTAATTTTGATAATTAAATAAGTTTGTAAAAAAATATATTTGTATACATTCAGCTGACAATGAGTGACTCATAAAATGCTGGCAGCAGCACTCTTACTCCCAGGGCCATTAATATCCAAGTTGATATTTAGCTGCACCAGCATATCCCCTCCATCTCTTTCAATCCATTGCATCCTCCTCTGCAACCAATCCAACCTCTAGCAGTAGCCAGTAACCAGTAGCACTCTACACACCTCAATTTTACGATAGGGAGAAGGAACTGGTTGGAATCACCCCATCGGGTAATGTAATTGCCGAAAATTTTCAAGTTTGAAAACAAACTCAAACACTCAGGTCGATTACTTTGTTAAGTTCGCGGTGCTATCCTGCGTTATACATCCATATCTCTTCTGCCGCGCCTATGGTGTTTGAGAGAGCCTAATCATTAGTATACTGACGATCAAGTGCTGTGACGCAACTTTAGATCCTGGCCGGCTTCTTCCTCTTCTGTTTTTAAGTCTCCCATTGAAACTCTCTCTTGAAAGTATGTCGTCTATCATTCCCAGAATATGACGTAGCCATTTCAAATTGCATTTTTAGTCTTTTGTAATCACAATCTTTCCTTAAGAACACTATTTGGAATATGATCCACAAGTGTCACTCCACAGTATCTCATTCAGATTCCACTCAACATATTGAGCAGCCTTATTTTCATCTTCCTCGTTATCGTTCACACCATCAAACCATAGATGACAAAGCTTTTACACCTACGTAGTTCCCATTGCGCAACGCAGAGACGTGTGACATAGGTATCAGGACAGCAGCGATGGAAGGGGAGGGAATTAGGGAAAGGAGGTAGGAGATTAGGAAGGAGAGCTGCCTGTTTATTTCAACCAAAGACGAGGAAATTCTTATGATTCATTCATAATGTATTTGTTTGCTCCAAAATACTGGATACCGCACCTTTGTTATATCTTACCTTGTCCTATTTTCCGTAGGACGTCGTCGTGCCCCTAAAGCGTTACAAAGGAGGGAAATAATTTTATAGTTGAAAGCGCCCGTCTATAAAAACAATCGTATTCGGCTTATAATAGGTGAGGAAAATGAGTGATGAGGAGGGCCATCATGAAACAGAAACATAGATGAACAACTCATTAATCCAAGAATATTTCAGTACATGCACCAACTTACAAATCAGTTATCGAAGCTCAGCCAACCGTTTTCTAACTTCTGCTCAAAAATAAATCACTAAGTTGTACAAGTGCAGGGGGTCAGACCATCTAAATCAAAATTGTAAGCTGTTAGCGATGTATGCTACTTATCATCTAGACCGGAGGACCGGGACAGGGAGTGAGGTTGACGCACCTTCGGGAAGCGGTGCGAAATTCCACACTGAAAAAATCATCCGTCTAGATCCGGGATTCGAACCCAGATCCCTCGATTTCCGGCCGAGTGCTTTAGTCAGTTAAGCTACCGTGGCGTCCTCATCCCCGGTGGATTTTAGTGACCTGAAATCTGTTCGGGACGCGGACTAAGGTTGAGGTGAATGGGTAAGGTACATGGTATAGGCGATTGTAAAGAGACGGGGAAATGGTGGTATGGCTACATTGATGGATTTGACGTCTTTAATTGAAGCTTCAGTGCCTGGTTTCTGTCTTTGTTTGCATAATAGAGCATTTTAGCCTTTGTACTGTGGGCTGTTGTCCCAGGGGTGCGTGATTTTCTCTTGCGCTGACCACTATTTAAGCGGTAGCCTTGCCGGGCGAGGGAAAGATCTCATCGCAGTCGCTCATTGAAGTCGAGGCAGAAGTTGATAGTAAGTGGTAGTCTCTGGCGCCGTTGACGCGATGTCGTTAGCGCGCATGAGCGGACGTGCCTCGGGTAATTCTTCGGATTAAATCCTTCGAGGACGCAAGTCCTTCAGTTCGCCGAGGGGAAACTTAGCCACAGAGGGAATATTGTGGCAAAATAGAGGCTGAGGAAAACATATAAAATGCCTCAGTCCTTACCACTCTCACCTTAATTCACATCCAGATGAATTCATCCGGTTGCCTTCTTTATTTTTTCAGAGTTATAGCCTCATAGTATTACCTACTTTTGCTTTATGAAGATAAAAAGCCAAGAAATTTGAGTTTCAGGGAAGGGGTTTTTAACTCATTGTTCGCTACCACATGGAAATTGATTGGTTCAGAGGAAACGATAGCTGAAAAATGATTATTACATGCCTTGAAACTCCGTGTGGCCAAATCCGCACGCCACAGCCTTCTCTATTCCTGCGATATTGGTGTCGGCGTTCAGGCAGGCGGGCCGTACGTACAAGTCAAACTTGCGGACCGGGACGGCTAGCCGTATCAGGGCGATGTCGTCGTAGTGCGCGTACTTGCTGTACTCCGGGTGCCTCAGGCTCTCGGCAACAGGATATATGTGCGAGGTTTCACCGGCTCCTGATTAAAGAGATGAACGTTAATTTGCGATGTCAGAACACCAGTCAGACAAACCATGAACGCTACCCAGCATGAAATCTGGAAAATAATCATTATTAGGTCAGATCAGCGTAATGTACAGTTGTTTACAATGGTTACTCGAATTTTTGCTTTAATTAGAAACCAACCAATAAATTGCAAAATGACTCATGACAAAATCTTTCTGTTTCAAGATTCGTGAAGATAAAGTTACTCCATTAAAATGAATAAGTTTGGTTTTTATATTATATTTTAATTTAAGGAAATTCCACATGCGTTAAGTTGAGCCCTAACGCAGTGAAATATATAGAAAGCATTTTAAAATAAATCCAGCACAAGAAGCTTTGCTCACATATTTACATACTTACATGAGTTTCCAGAGGAAAATTATGCGTTATCCTTTCAAATTCAAAGACTCGTTTAAAAGGTTGTAAGCTCTTAATTTGGCAATTGGAAACAAAATATTGAAATTTAAAACAACCAAGACTTACTTATCAGTTAAACCGGCATTGCGATGTATTGGTCAATAAACTATCACTCAATGTGCTTTTACTTCGCTACATGAAACCATAAATATAAAAAAATACCTTCCATCAGTCGTTTAACGGTGCTCAGGGCCATGCTTGACACTCGCAAGGATCTGAGGCTGACAGCGAGTAAGGAACCCCTGTACGAGTGAACAGAAAAAATAATTAAATTATAAATGGACAAAGTTTTTTTGTAAAAATATGCATATTCAATGAAAGCACTAAAATTAAGTTTTTGGCGAAAAGGATTGAAGATTATTGACGATACAGGATTCAAAAATGGAGGAAATGAGATTTAAAAAGAGTATGGTAATTGATTGCTTCGAAATTCAAGAATTTTTGGAAAATCTGGTTAAATTTTCAAAGAAAACGAACTTTACTTATTAATGAAATGAGTTTCAACTAGATTTATTATTAGAAGAAAAACGACAAACTTTGAGTTGAGAATAGAAGGTTTACCGGTTAATCAGGCACATAAAATTACCGGTTAATCAGGTACATCAAATTAAAGACTTCAGTGCTATATTCCAATCTTCAATGACTTTTGCTCCAAACATTTTTGAAACAGCTATTTTATCACAAAGATTATTGGCTTTAGCTGACAGGATTCTATGGTATTTTTAATCAGAAAAATCACTTAAAATTTGGGACTGCTCCTTTTTAAGATTTAAATTGGCGTATGCCTCAATTAGGTGGCACACTTATAGTAAGAAATATCTTGAAATATTAGAAAAAGTACAATAAAATTTGTTACGGAATCTATGGTTCACACAAAATGATATTAGTCCACTGTATGTGGATAGATAAATATGCAAGTAAAAAACTGATAAAAATATTCTGTTGAAAGTTTACATGAAAGAAGAACGTTTAGTGATGTGTTATACTTGTACGCTGTGATTAAATTAGGTAAAACTGGAATTTTGTAAAAAAATTAATTTAATTTCGCCTGGTGCTAACGTAAAACAAAAAAATTATTTGAGAATGGGGAAATCAAATTATTGTTGTTATTCACCATTTAACAGAATGTGCTTCGCCTTTATACACATATTTTGACCAAACTAATCTCTGTCAATAGAAAGTCTCTTTCGTAATTTGCTTTGAGATATTGTTATTTTACAAAACAGTTTTGAAATTGCTATATGCTATTAGAAATTTCATTGTACATTCGTTTCCATTTGATTTGATTTTCCCTCTGACTCTGTCTGGGGGTGAATGTTTAACTCAATAAATTAAATAATAAATTAATTTGAGATTCTTGCTCTCTCTTTATCTCTGACTTGCCATGTCTGTATTCTGAGTACTCTATGGAACGGGAAACAGCATACAGATTAAACAAACAGATAATCATTTACTTGACGCTTATGAAAGTCTTTACATACACAAATTCAGAAGAAATCTTGTCAACAGCGATAAAGGGCCTATTTCTTACTCTCCACCATTTTCTATTCTAGATTAAGATGCACCTTCCTTTTAAACTTTTGTATTCCCCCCCCCCCCTACATCAGTTGTTAGATTGTTTTCGAATTTGAATTTTGTTCGTTATCCCTACACCTTATTTCAACGAACAGTTTGTTATGAAATTTGTTTTTGTTTACTATTCCTCCCCCCCTTACTTCAACGGTCACTTCCTTTCACGCATCACCCCCACTTTCTCCCTACCCTCCTTTTTCTACTATTCTCCAATGCGTTTATGCTCTCTTCCACTCCTCATATTCATTGGTTCCCCTTCCCCTCCCCCTTTTGTCCATTTACTATTCATTCTAGATTGTCCTCTCCCTTGATTCCATTACAACCTCGCGTTGGAAGTGGTTTCCCTTCAGCTCGCTGAAGAGGGTCACCCTGTGACCGAAACACGCTTATCCGACGCTCACCCTCGTTTGTTCCTGTGTCTGTTTTTCACTAAGTTCTTTTTGAGTGAGCTTCTCCCAGAAGTTGGGCCCATTTGGTTGTGTGAATGAGTGATTTTGAGTGCTTATGAGTGTGATTGTGTTCATAACCAGGCATCCTTAGCGGGGTCCCGTTAGCACTGCGAAGTATCCCAAGTTATAACCCAGGCATCCTTGGCGGGGTATTCCATTTGGATTGAGTGTATGTGTGTGTCTGTGGTGGTCACTGGCGAGGAAGTAACATTCCCATAAACCACCACAGGAGGGTATTCTGGTTGAGAGGTTGTGATTGGTCTCTACTGTGGAATTTCCAATCCCACAAACCAACACAGCAATTGTTGTGTTTTATTGACAAATGGTGCCAATTTTTACGGCCATTGGAGATACTTTTTATTTCGATCTAACTTGTGTCCTTCCACTTTCAATACCGATCTCACTTTTTTTAGTTCAAGAGAGTTTCAGCACTTTGGTTTTCTAATGATTTATCTTCATTCCGTATTCCCCGCACTGCTATTCTAAAGCATCTACTAAAGCTTGTAATTCTTCGAAGATCGACTAGTCGGTGCTTGATCGTCCGCGGAACTAACAGACTTAATTAGCTGCCCTCCTCGCTTGTCTTCCACATCAAGTTCTCCCCAAGCCTGTCTTGGCATTTCCTCGGCATAATTGTAAAGACAAAAACGACAATGGACATCTTTGCCTTTTCCCGCGACCAATAGCTGCCCATTCTGATTCACCGTCAGCCGCCCATCCTGATTCACTTGTCCCCTTTGGGCTATAAATAAGCTTCGGAGTTGCTTCTGTCTCGCCAATATATATCCATTCTACCGAGTATCTGAATTAATTGTTCACCCTGTCATGTGCATTTTAAAAATGCACGCAGGAAGCAAACTCATCCTGGCTACACTTGTGTTTCATTCTTTAAATGATTTCATCACCGCAATTGCACCTCGGTTTGAACTTCCTTTCCGGAATCAAAAATAGTCATCGCCCAAGTAGTAATCGGCCTTATTCTCCAACTAATTATTGATTATTTTAAACTAAGCTTTGATTGCGTGAGATATTAAGCCATTTTTTTGTGATTCTTACATTCTGACCCTTTCTTCTTCTTAGGAATAGGAATCAGGACTGTTTCACGAAGTCCTCTGGCCATACTCCTTCCTCGTAGATCCTACGAATATTTTAGAAAATAGATTGCCTACCTTTATTTTATAAAAATCTTCAGTAACACTAAATGTATGTTATTGATTCCTACAGCTTTTCTTGTCTTCGTCTCTCTCAATGCTTTCTCCATTTCAACGTCGAGTATCATTGGCCCTAGGCTATCCTCATCTGGAGTTCCCTCATCCTCTATACCTAAGTTAGTTGGTCTACAATTATTGTCATCTGGCTCCTCTATATATCCTCTCCACCTATCTTGAATATCTTTTTGCTCGATTAATAGCCTGTCTATTTTGTCCTAAATCTTTGGTACTGTTTGCTCTCTATTACCATGATATGTATTGATATAAAGATGATGGCAGTTTTTAGTCAGCGTATTACGCACCCACATCCCCGTCTTTCTGCAGTTTCTCCATTTCCTCGCATCGCCCATTCCAACAGTTTTCCTATGGCCAATTGGTTACTCGCCGTAGTTTATCACTAGAGGAGCCTCCCAACGCGGGTAAAAACATTACGTTTACACACTCCGCCGCGCCATAGTTGTGACGAATTATATTTGCTGCGGTAGGTAGTTGAGTGAAATGACAATCCTTTAGCAGATATACCATAATAACTTACCGATGAACGTCACGAAGACGCTTCTGAAAGCTGCCGGAATCTGAAGTAACTCATTTCTATCAACAATCTCTGTAGCATTGGAATTAACTGGCGCATAATGATTTCGACGAATGCGGGATTCATTGGTAAGACGATGCCGTTCATGGATCAGATCGAAAAACGCTGATTGCAGATAAGTCGCCGAACAATTACTATTTCATGAGGTTTTCATGAGGAAAAAAAGAAATTTTAAGACCCATTTACCTATAAATTGGTGATATTATGAATGGAAATGAGAGTAGATTACTTTAAAGCATATCAACTTTTCTCGCAGGACAAAATGGAAGACTTCGCAGACGGAGGTAGTTCCCAGGGTCCTTTGCCGAACGATGGAAGCTTTGGTCAATCTTAGGGAGACTTTGACTTAGAGCTAGACTACCGTGGCGAAATAGGAGCCGCAGAGCAAAAGGGGCGTAGGCACCCTTAGAAGGCGAGACTCTGGTTACGGGCCTTAAAGTAGTTTAAGCGAAATATAATTTTACTTAGCAATCAATGAATTTGGTCTCATTTTAAAGAAAATCATGTCACCTATCTAATGATACCAAAAATTCTACCCCTTACCTCATTACTTTCGGAGTTATTTGCCAGAAAATACCAGCCCTTTCACATGGGAAATGGTACGTGTATGCACTCCAGAGAGACATTATATACAAGCTGAGGTATTTCTAACACTTTGATGTCGTTAAAAAACTAACAGCGTGTAGTTTGTATGTTTTCTTAAACTATGTCTGAAAACTAATCATATTGTCACCGCAGTAAATTCTTCGGAATTACAATAAACCGTTTTGATGGAGTTTTAAACGTACCGCGTGAAAAAAATGAGTCAAGTTAAATACTTATTTAGATATTTTCATTGAATTACTTACCATTTCTGTCATATAAAACTATATTATTGCACCATTAATAATGCAATACTTAATTCATGCGTCCTACAGCTTGTGAAATTAAAACATATATGTAATTCGAATATGGTTTCTATTATGGTTAGGGAACCATCCCGCTCGGACTAACTTAACGTACTAAGCAAATAACCCTAGGACTTGGAATAGAAATGATATTGATACCGACTATGAATGCGTTTTCTGATCTCAGAAACGTTATACCACTCCCAAGTTCAATCGGGATGAACCAGTGATGAGTTCTTACGGTGTTGAGTCGAGATATTATTGTTTCCATGCACCAGCAAACGAGTGTGGACACTATTTCAGGACTGAATGCATACTTAAGATGTGAACGGTATTTTAAATATGCAGATGTTTATGTCCGTTGAAAATATCCAATAATATCTCCATACCAGATAGTCCTTAATAAGCGATGTGATTACTCACTGATTCCTCTGTAGGCAGTGGGCGGCGGTCAGTACGTAGAAAGGGCTGATGAGGGAACCTCCACAGAGCCACTCAACCTTCCCTCTGCGCAAGTATCCCAGAGCAGCCTTGAAAAGAATTTCAGATGTTTCAGACAAATGGCAATCATGAACGACAAGCGATATTATAAACATGATCAAATGTACAAAGGCCTCGATTCAGGTCAAGGGTTTGCGCTTTTCATACGTTTTCTTGCGTTTGCGCTACTGGATAACTAAAGGGATACATACATCATGTGAACATGAAAGAGAACTGTATAAGCTATATGTCACTTCAAATGACCCGAGTTTAAAATTAAAATATAAGCAACACTGCAAAATTCTGAGGGATGTCATCACAAAAGCTAAAATAATACATAACAGTTAAATGATACATAAATCTGAAAATAACAGTAAAGCTATATGAGATGTAGTTAAAAATAAATCAAAATTTAGTAAGAGAAAACCTGATGGTTTTATTTGGACCTTTGGAATTTATACGAAATGGAGTTAAAATAACCAACCCAATTGAAATTTCAAATATTTTAATGAATATTTTACTACCACTAGTCAAGCAGGAATTAATAGTAAAAATGCAACAAATTTAAATTCAACTAGTTTCAATATCAACTCCTTTTTTTAAATCCAGTTAATGAAAAAGAAATGATAATTATTATAATGAACTTAATGAATAAAGTTTCCTCTAGTTTTGATGAAATACCAGATTGTATGTTAAAATACTGCGCCAAGTTAATTTTAATCTCACTTCGGGAAATCTGTAATCAGTCTTTCGCTGAAGGTGAACTGGTGTGTTCCAGAGCGACACAGAGAATATTATCATGACGCCTCACTACATTTCCAGATCTGACAGATGCGATAAAATAAGAGAGATACTCTGCCGGTCAGATAGGTACAAAAACTCGTTCTTTCCACGCACAATAAGCGACCACAATAAAAGCCGATCTCCTCTATATCAACTCCCATAGTACATGTCACCATTTCACCTCCAAAAATGTACATCTTTACACGGCTGGTGACCTACCACCCCCTGCCGCACGCCCATGCGGCAGCTCGCGGGGTAGTATGTAGATGGGGATGAAGGAAAATTTCCACAACTATTTAAAATTGTTAAAGTCAAACCCCTATTTAAAAAGGAAGATAAAACAGAATAGAGAATTGCAGGCCTATTCCTCTTTTATCTTCCTTTTCAAAGATTCTAGAAAAAGCAATTCATGATAGAATAAATTCTCTTTGAAAAAAATGCTCTACTATGTAAGCAGCAGTTTGGCTTTAGGAAAAATAAATCTATCACTGAGGCATTATTTAGCTTTTCTGACAGTATCCTGGAGGCCAAGGGTAACAGAGAGTTTATCCTTGGTTTATTTATTGACCATAAAAATGCTTTTGATATTGTAAATCATCCTTGAGAAACTGGATAAACTACTTAGAAGTAAGATGACAGGCTAACCAATGGTTTCACTCGCACTTGAATGGCAGAAAATAAATGGTAGAATTTAATAGAGTTATCTCAGATCCCCTTTCTATAAAATTTAGGGTACCCCAAGGCTCAATTCTTGGACCTCTCTTGTTTCTAGCTTTTATTAATGACCTACCAGAATCTCTCCCACACACTACACCAGTTGTATTTGCAGATTATCCAAACATCGTGTTGAAAGGTAACAGCTGTGAACTATTTTTTAGACTAGAGGGTAGGTCATCTAGTGGGATTCGTAAAAAATTAATCAAACGTAGCCTCCGAGGAAATCAACTTTGCGAAAACCTCCACATCGAAGTAAAGAAGGCGCGATTATGCCGGAAAATAGCGGAAATATTTCCAAAACGCGTACTCCAGAGAAAGATATTATATCAGCTGTAATTAGGACTTCCAGCGTAAATCGCCAACCTAATACACGTAAGCTTCAAAAAGGACCAACCGACTCTCGCCTTACGAAATATGACATTAACTTTGTCGTAGTTAATTGCCGTAGCGTAAAAAACAAGCGCGCAGAAATCAAGCATATGTTTCAGGACGCAGATGTAGCCTTAGGAACAGAGAGCTGGCTAGTGGAGGATATAAGCGACAGTGAAGTTTTCCCAGCAGGATATAAAATCTACAGATGCGATCGACGCGATAGAATAGGTGGCGGAGTTTTTCTAGCGATTAAATCACATTTACACAGTACCGCTCACGAAATAACCGACAATGTAATAGAAAGCGTATGGTGTACAATTAAACAACGAAACAAAAGGAGTATACATGTTTGCTCTTTTTATAGACCCCCAAACTCCGAAGTAGATACTATTTACCAATTAGAAAATCAAATATCCGCATTTACTTTGAGAGATAGTAAAATTATAATAATTATTGGGGGAGATTTTAATCTCCCATATATAAATGGGAATTCTTACACGGTAAAACTGAATTCGAGGAATAGAAAAATCAGTGAGATCTTACTCAACGTACTCTCAAATCACTCGCTAGCCGAAGTAGTCGACAAGCCTACGAGAGGTAATAAAATATTAGACCTTTTAGCAGTAAGCCATCCTAAGTTGTTAAAACATATCAATGTTCTCGACGGTATAAGTGACCACAGAGCAATTCTTGCAACCTTAAAGACAGAAGTGGAGTCAGCCGAAAAACCAAAATGCAATATTTATTTATTTGATAAATGTAACTTCATTAAATTTGGCGAGATTTTTAATGATTCATACACGGACTACGTAGCTAAAACAGAGGATAAAAGCACCGATGTGTCATGGAAATACTTCTTAGAAATCTTACGCCAAGGAATCAACGAACACATTTCGCAAAAACTGAAAAGTGATAGTAAAGAACCTCGCTGGTACAATAACGATGTTAGGAGGTACCTTAGGAAACAGAGAAAACTGTATAACTTGTTCAAAAAAACCATTACGTCAGGTGCAAAATCGAAGGAACTTGAAGCAAAAGAGAGTTACCTTGCGCAACGATCAAAAGCCAAGAAAACATTGCATGCTGCACTGAGAAATTTGAAGAAAAAAATACTTGGTAAATTACTCGAAGAAAATCCAAAATCTTTTTGGTCATATGCGAGAGAACTTCAGAGAAAATCTTCTTCTGTAGGTTCGTTATTTGATAAAGATGGTAAACTTGTCACCGAAAATATTGACAAAGCTAATGTGTTAAACTCCCACTTTGAAAGTGTTTACACTACAGACGACACTGCGTGTAATTTAGCATTCCATTCATTGAGGAACCGATGAAAGAAATCACGATTCAACGCGATGGGATAACTAAACAGCTACAATCTATAAAAAAGTAATAAATCTCCGGGTCCGGAGGGAATACCCGCGCGCGTCCTCAAGGAGTTAGCACCACAGATCGCACCGTTCTTAGAGATAATATTCAATAAGTCATTGTCTGAAGGAAAGATACCAATGGACTGGAAAACTGCAAACGTTACACCGATATATCAAAAGGGAAACAGACATGACCCAGGGAACTATCGACCAATATCATTGACATCGATTACAGGCAAGATTCTCGAACATATCGTTGTTAGCAATATCATGACTTTTCTGGGCAGTCGAAACCTCCTGCATAATTGTCAGCACGGATTCCGGAAAGGTAGATCATGCGAAACACAGCTCGCGCTCTTTCTTCACGACGTTCTCAAATCTGGTGAATCGAAAAGACAAGTTGACGCACTATTTCTAGACTTTAAGAAAGCTTTCGACACGGTACCTCACAGAAAACTATTATACAAATTACAGTCATGCGGGTTAAACGAACAAGTAGTAAACTGGATACGTGACTTTCTGAGTGAACGTAAGCAAAAAGTAGTTCTTGACGGAATTAGCTCTGATATAGTTAAAGTGACATCAGGTGTCCCGCAAGGAAGCGTTATTGGCCCACTTTTGTTCATTATATATATAAACGACCTCTGCTCCCGAATCAGCAGTAAAATACGTTTATTTGCCGACGACGCTGTCATATACCGCGAAATTAGTGATCAATCTGACTTTGAAATTCTGTCATCGGACTTAAACAACGTTCATGCGTGGAGCAAAGAGTGGGGACTAGAACTTAATCTGAGCAAATGCACGGCGGTGCATTTCTTGCGTAGGTCGTCCAACTATCCCCATGTATATGTTGTGGATGGCGTTAGCATAAATGCGACAGATGAAGTGAAATACCTGGGAGTTACGATAACTTCGAACCTATCGTGGGGGACACATAAAAGAAATATTTGTGGCAGAGCCCTGAAGAAGTTAGGATTTGTCAAGCGTGTTGTGGGAAGATTTTTGGATGATAAAGTGAAAGAGAGGTGCTATTTCGCACTCGTCCGGCCACATTTTGAATATGCAGCGAGCATATGGGATCCGGCGGAGAAAGACCTAGTCCATGAACTTAATAAATACAAAGGAAAGCTGCGCGACTCGTCAAAAACTGCTACGGCCGTACAGAAAGCGTTACACAGATTTTGAACGATTTAGGGTGGGAGCCGCGACACGGAGAACATCATATTAGAACCACATTATATCTCCAGGTCCGACAGAATCGATAAACTAAGAGAGATATTTTGCCAAACGGATAGGTATGTGAATTCGTTTTTCCCCAGAACAATTAAGGACTTTAATAAATGCTAGGCGGAACTTTGATTGTTTTTTTGTTGACAGCTGGTGTCCTAACACCCCCGCCACACGCCTTTTGAGGCGGCTTGCGGGGTAGTATGTAGATGTATTACAGCAAAGGGTTAATCAAACTGAATGTATCTTACTACAATGGCTATAATCTAATGAGTTAACTCTTAATGTTGATAAAACAATCTTCCTAGATTTTAACCAAGCAAAAATAAAGACAGCTCCAATCAGTATAACACTAGATAATTCCCTCATTAAGGAAGAGCATCATACTAAATTTCTAGGTATTTGGATTGACTGCAAATTATCATGGGAAGAACATGTAACAAAATCAACAGGAAAATTAAGCTCACTCTGCTACGCAATGCGCATCTTGGCTATGTATACAACCCTGAACGTTCTTCAGGTAGTTTATCACGGATACCTTCATTCAAGGATAACACTTGGAGTCATCCTTTGGGGATCGTCACCCCACATGAAAAAATTTTTCAGATGCAAAAAAGAATTTTAAAAATAATGAAAGTTTACTTAAAAACGTCCATCACACCAATCTACGCGGAACTCAACACCTTGCCAGTACCATGCATTTACATAATGGAAACATTGTCCTTCATACACAAGAACCGTATGTCATTCGAAACAAACTCAGATTTCCATAGCTACAACACAATATCAAACGAACTAATCCATCTAGAAAGCCATAGAACTTCTAAAAGACTAAACAGAATTACATATCAGGGATTTAACCACTATAATAACTTACCATCTACAATTAAATGCTTAAAACATACGAAGTTCAGATTATATGTTAGAAATAACCTAAAAAACATTTGTTCTATAGCATCAATGAGTACCTATATAGAATGCCACTTGTAAATTTTGACTATTATTTACTACTTTTTCAAAATTGATGTACTTTTCCTTTTATATTTTTATCTTTGTTTTTTATGAGTACCTAACTTGTCCAAATTTTTGTAATGTATTTCATGCATAGAATTGTATTTTGACGAATCCATGCAAATGTATTTTTCCCTGTGGGTAATAAAACTATTATAATTATTATAATAATGCTCTAAGTAGTCGCCAACTAACAATTGTATTCATAGACTGCTACTGAGCTCAGCAGCGCCAAGTGTGCCACTATTTTGGTAGCTGATTCTTAAACACACTCTCGCCTCGCTTAGAGGCGCTACTAAATATGGTGGTCTGTAACAAATTGTTCACCTTGGGTGATAATCTGAAGCCATAAGAAAGATTTTCGGCAAAAATACCAAAGATACCGGTGGTATTGCTTTTCTCAAGTCTGGCGGATGCGACGTGTAGTATTGTTTCTGGATCAAACTAAACATTTTAATTATTTGCTCTTATTCTACGACACCGTTCTGTGGTACTCCGTTGTGCTTCATGAGTGGACTATTATTCACCGAAAAAGGAAGAGTTAGTGAGATGATTACTGTGGTTTCGAGCGTCGTAAGGTGGTTACCATCTCTTCTACATCTCGTTCCATCAATGCTACGCCTCACAGCATAAGAAAGTGCATAAATCAGTGTATGTGTAATAGGGCGGATCGGAAAAATTGATTTTTCGCGGGGAAAAGTAGCCTTCTGGAAAAAGTTGTCAAAGTGACCAAAATAAGGCCAAAAAAATTTGGGACCTCTAGGTTGACTCTTGACCCTCGCGCCGATTCCATTTATGAGTAGAGGGGCTATAAGTGGAAAAATTCATGTTTCTATAGCGGTTCCTCATGAAGTTTGCCGAATTGCGACCCTTAGGACAAATATTTCGTCCATTTGGACGTATCTGCAGCCGTTAAGTCACAAATTGCCTATTTTGAGTGCGCGGCCGCGCGAAATCACGCAACGTCCCCCGCAGCGTCGCAGCGCAACGGTCAGCAGCCCCTCCTCCTGCCCAGTCGCGTCTCCTGCCCGCTCGCCATGAACGCAGGAAAACTCATAGTGCATGTGTCTTCCAGTTGTTGGTCTAATTAATATTCGACAATTAAACCTATTTTCCAGGGAATAACAATTACGGAAGAATTATTTTAAATTGATATAACAATTCCAAATTGCCTCAGGTGGCTTTCGGTGGGTACCAGGCGCTGACAATATATACATATTTTGGAGGCGGTAGGGAAAGGAAGGGGGAAAAGTGAAGCGATAAGGGGGAAAACCAAAGGATGACTGGGAGAAGAAGGGGTTGAAAGCGAGGGTGTTTTACTAGGTTTAACAAACTCAAGCAACAAGTACAATGCAGTGGCAAATAAAAAACGGGCAATTGAGGCGTTCTTTTTCTCTTTACTCAGCTCAGAATTCTGGAGTTATGCTTCCAAAGGCCATTGGTGAATTTCCGGTGAATGGTGGTGGACGTGGAGAGTGTCCTCTGGGCTGGTAGCCACCGCAGATTAGCGAGCGTGGACAAGGAAGGTTTCTTCTTGAGGTAGGCGGAGGGGGCGATGAATGGTCGCACTAAGGCTCCATGCGTTGCACTCAGTGAGATGGAACGCTACTGAGACAATTCACCGCCCATCCCTAAAAGAACCCTTCCTTTAGTAGCCGACCCTTTCTAATCCGCCATCACAATTATACCTAGCCCGTTTTGTTTGCCACTGCATTGTACTTGTTGCTTGAGTTTGTTAATCCTGGTAAAACCCCCAATACCCTCGCTTTACACCCCTTCTCCTCCCTGTCACCTTCGGTTTTCCCACACATCGCCTCTCCTTTCTCCCTTCCTTCCCCTACCGCCTTCAAAATATGTATATAGTGTCAGCGCCTAGCACCATTTCATTTAGTGGAAAATTGCACCTTGCAATTTCAGTGAGCATAGGTATACACTTATATAGTGCCTGCAGTTCGCTACTAGGCATTCAGTTAAGTCATGCTTTTCTCTACGCGTTCTCTCTGTTGTTCAGTGCTGTGATTGTTATTTTTAGTGAGAATTTGGAAATAAGTTCGCCGCTATTCAAGTTAAATCCCTCATTGATTTGAATATTGTATAACTGTGACTTAATTTGGTCTTGGAAATGCCAAAAAAAGGATGCGTCGTGAGAAAAATTATCCCTTTTTTGGTGTCTCATCGAAATTAAAGGAATCGACGTTGCCAACTTTTAAAGAAGTGATAAAATATTTTTTTTTATGTTCGCAACACAATGAGATCCGAAAACGCAGGTAGGGAGCCTACGGTTCATCAAGTAGCTAGTGTAGTGGCGAAAAAAGTATCCGAACTTTGGTGACGCGCCTCTATTCCAATCATTCCGGAACGTGGTATGATCAAAATGATTTTACGGTACCATAAGACAACTACGCCTTAAGAAAAAGTGCAAGCAAGCCTACAAAAGGTGTCATATTAACAAAAAAAATTGATACATATTTTAATGAATCTCATAAAATATGTGGTATTTGTGCATGTGAGTGCAAAAGAATCAAAGAGTGTAAACTTAAGAAGGAAGATAAAGTTCTCAAAAATGAAGTGGCATTTTTGAGGGATCAAAGGACAGAACGAAAGATGGTATTTGGTTGATTAGATGCCTCAAAAACTCACAATTGAAAAGAAAAATCGGAAGAGGATCATCGGAAAGCGTTGAGTCAAAATCTTTTATTCTTGAAGACGAAAACAGTGAACATCAAGAATTTTCTTCCTCAACATCCGGAGAAAATTCAACCGAAGAGGAATCAGCCAACTTGGACCTCAATGTTCCTCAAACGATAAGGGATGAAAATAAACCTGGACCCTCTTCGGGGCAAATGCGTCTTCAATTGCCAACTGTGGCGGAGGTATGTGCAAGAACCGGCATGTCCCTCAGAGCAGCATCAATGATCGTCAGCGCAACTTTAGCCGACGCAAAGCTCATAACTCCGGAAGACACGTCAAAGGAAGTGGACCGGAATTACTTACGAAGACAGAAAAAGAAGATGCTAAATTCAATGAAAGCAAAGAGAGAAAAATCAAAAAGTGCAATTGAAGGGTTGCATTTTGACGGCAGGAAGGATGAAACAATTAAACTGGGGAAAATAGGCAAGAGAAATTATCAAAATAAGGTAGAGAGGAACATGTCGTGCTAGTTGAAGAGCCAGGCTCCCACTTTTTGGGGTTTGTCTCCCCCACAGGAGGATCTGCAAGAAACATAACATCTGCAATTCTTGATTTTTTTGCGAAAGAAAATATTGATCTTTCAAAATTAAAAGTAATTGGATGCGACGGCACCAAAGTGGATACAGGTCAGAAAGAAGGCACCATCCGTTTGCTGGAAGCACAGCTCCGACGTCCCTTACAGTGGTCTATTTGCAAATTGCGCTTGATTGATTTAACGCTGGGGCATTTGGTTGAAAAATTAGACGGGCAAACTAAGGGTCCAAATTTGTTTGCAGGACCTATTGGCTCCTCCCTTCTGGACTGCCACACTCTTGATATCATACAATTCGAGCCAATAACAACAAATTTTTCCCACGAAACAGACTTTAAATTGCTGAGCACTGACCAACAGTATCTTTTGGAAATTTCCAACGCTGTGTCGAAAGGATTTTGCTCGGAAAATTTGGCCAGAAAAACTCCAGGAAAAGTGGCTCATTCTCGCTGGCTCACTACGGCCAACCGACTGCTGAGGCTATATGTCTCCACTAAAAATCCCAGCGCTATTTTAAAAAATCTTACATCGCGCATTCAAAAAGTACACGCACATGTCTGGCTTTCAGTGAAGCAAAACCATTGTATACTCGACGGTTCTGTAAACTTATGGAAACTTATAAATTGGTCGAGATATCTGCCGGAAGATCTTAAGAACATCATTGGTCCTGTTATTCAGAGAAACGGGTGTTTTGGGCACCCATAAAATGTACTCCTCTCAATGATTGCTGACCATCGAGAGGAAGTGCGAAGAGATGGATGGAAAAAAATCTTAGAGGCACGAAGAAATACGAGTGCGACCGAAAATCCAAGAACTTTTGAATTCCTGGATTTTGATTTTATGTTGAAGACTACACGCTGCTGATCAAATGGGACGAGAACACTGACCCCCACGCTCTATCCCATCTCACGGCTGAAGAAATTCAAGAGTTACGTGAGTATTGCTCAACTGTTGAACTAAATTTTCCATGCCATACGCAAGCAGTGGAATGATTGGAGAAAGAGGTAACCCAAGCTTCTCTGACATCTGCAGCAGACGAGGAGAGACAATTAGAAATACTTATAAGACTACAAAGCAGAACCAAAATGCCGACCTTCGAAACCAAGTCTCAGTTCATGCTATGATAGGTTAAGTAAGTTTTACTTTTATTTGCCTGACTTTAAAACAAATAAATCGATAGTGACCTTTAGTGTTCAATGAAAATATTTTTAATGACGAATATTTACACATAGAGAAACCAATTGGCTCTAAAAATGACCACTTGCTAGTATTTTCAGGTAACATCTAATCTGATAAAGGAAATGCGTTCCTAAATTTTGAGTGGATGGGTGGGCAGGGGAGCTCATAGCGCAGGTACCTCCACGTGGTGAGCTCTGGTAACTATTTTTGCAATCTTTCTCCATGTTGAAAAAGAATTGTTAAAGTATGCTAAATTCTGCACAACCAGGAAGTTTTTCTTTACTCCCTGAATGATGACGGTGTATTATATCCGTTTCAAATAATTCTTCCGTAATTGTTATTCCCTGGAAAATAGGTTTAATTGTCGAATATTAGTTAGACCAACGACTGGAAGACACATGCACGATGAGTTTTCCTGCGTTCCTGGCGAGCGGGCAGGGGACGCGACCGGGCACCAGGAGGGGCTGCTGACCGTTGCGCTGCGACGCTGCGGGGGGCGTTGCGTGATTTCGCGCGGCCGCGCACTCAAAATAGGCAATTTGTGACTTAACGGCTGCAGATACGTCCAAATGGACGAAATATTTGTCATAAGGATTTATATATTGCGCATGGGGTTACGTATGCATATGTAGATTATCTAGCATGCCTCCATTAAATATCCTAGTTGCATGTCAATCGTGCATGTTTGGTGATCTTCACCCCCTGCCACACACCCTCGTGGTGGCTCGCAGGTTATTACGTAGATGTAGGTGAAGGGTCGCAACTCGGCAAAATCCATGAGGAACCGCTATAAAAACATGAATTTTTCCATTTTTAGCCCCCCTCCTCATAAATGGCCTCGGCGCGAGGGTCAAGAGTCAACCTAGAGGTCCCAAAGTTTTCTGGCCTTATTTTGAGTTACTTTGACAACTTTTTCCAGAAGGCCACTTTTCCCCGTGAAAAATCGATTTTTCCGATCCGCGATAATGTGTAATGACTGTTTTTGACGGTACCAATTTCATTTTTACATTCTTCAAGCATACTGCCCAGTTATAAAAAATGAGTCGAGGAGGAAGCCTCGTTAACAATTTAAAAGTGCATATTAGTTGTCATGACTATTGCATTAATTGAGGTGCTTCACAGTAATTAACTCGTGCATATTACTGTTGTGTCGTCATAGAGCTTTCTTACATTGATATAAAGACGTACAATTGTTATCTTATTCACTTGTAATGGTTTCGCACAGCTCATAATTATAATTGCGAGTCTGTTTACATTATAGCGATGGTCTGTTTACATTCTGCCGTATATTACTATTTCGCTTCGTTTTTGTTTGGGTAGCAGAACATTGTTCACATCAGTTCACAGTGGTTCACATAGTGGAAAAAAATTTCTTTTAGTGCCACAGCAGTTCATTGCATCATATTTTATGTTTTATCTTCTAAGTGGATAAGTTAGATCAGTTTCGTTTTGCACAGAAAGGGTTTGTGAAGGGACAAAAAGCTATTCAGATTAAATAGTGACAATGTCCGCTGTACCGTGTGCATGTTCATTTTTCGTTAACAAAATTACAGTTAGTGTTTGAATGTCAGTATTGTCACATTTTATGGGTAAATGACAGTTATTAGCCATTAACTAAAGGCAAACATTTTTCCCTTTGAGTGTTTTTATATTGAAGAAACGGTGAATACCTCAAGAAAGATCTGTGTTTGTTTGAATAAAACTGGTACCTAATTTTGGTACGATGGGGTGGAGTAAGTTAAACTTTGATGTGGTGGAGCTGCAGTGTGTCCCAATGATTTTATAAAGGATCTATGCAAGTTTGTGGTGTATTATTACGTGCGGAAAAAAATCAACTTTATGACAAGCATGTATTCCCGATTTTTCTAACCAAAAACAATCAATGTCTATAGAAAATTTGTTGGAATTATGACGATGATGCTAAAAAATGGGGAAATTAGAATATTTAACGATAGTGCCACCGTAGCAATATTAATACATGACATGCAAATTTACGTACAATTAAGCCAGTGGCAGTGTTGCCAAGCGTTGCTTCATGGTTTTTAGTGCAGTCGCTACCAATAATTATGTACTCCGCTACGATAGTGGCGATAGTAGCATACTAAGTTAGCATCTCCTCGTTGCTAACTGGAAAGTATCTATGAATACCATTTTTTAGTATGCGATTAAGTGCTTTCAGTAGCAGACTAAGTTAGTCGCCTTACTAGCGCCTTTTAGTTGAAATCTATGAATACGGCCGTTTGAAACTAAATGTGCGTTTTTCGGGCGGGAAAAGCTCTCTTCCTATGAAAAATACAAAATTGAATTTCTATCAAACCGAACATGTGTGTCAATACACCCCATATACCTCCTAGTGGTGGGTCGCGGGCTACGGTTTGCTGGATAGCCTTCTCCTTCCTTCATTCAGAAGGGATCCTAGCTAAGTAGTAGAATAGTGAAAGCGGGCCTAGGGTATTACTATGCTTTGGTTTCTCTTGTGGCATACTGGCGAAAATATGCCAAAACTATGCAAAAACAAAAAGCGCCAGAACCATTAGCAGAGAAAGTTTCACGTGTTGCGGGTACTGCAAAGGTTGGTAACCTTGCATACTCTATTAAAACTTACTCATAAGAGCCAATAAATAGCCTCGGACGGCGGAAGCCACGATGGGCGGCGGAAGCTGAATAAGGTTGGCCCATCATAATACGGACTAAACAATACGAACTGGACTATCGGTACTTGGAATGAGAGAGGAGTATATGGAAAGGAGCATGAGTTATTGAATGAAATGAATGTGAGATGAATGAATGTTTTGTGTGTATGTGAAACTAAGCGCAAGGGGCGGAGTGTTGTTACTATAGATAGTAGTGGTCTGGCACTGTGCTCAGGAGTTGACGATGATGTACACGGCAGTCAAGGTGTACAAGGTGTACTTGTATGACTCATTCCAAATGATAGGGCTAAGTTACAGGTAAGGAAGTACGAGTTAGTATCCCCTAGATTGCTCTGGGTTCGCATGAGAGTAGGTATTAGGAGAGTTGTGATTGTGGCGTGCTATGCACCAGTGGATGGAGAGAGTGACAGTGTGAAAGAAGAGTTTTGTGAAAAACTTAGAGAGGTTTTGAATGAATGTGACCCTGGTGAGAGAATAGTTGTACAAGGTGACATGAATGGCTGGGTTTGTATGAGGCGGGATGCATCTGAGAGAGTGGTTGGGCCATTTGGTGACCCTCGAGAGAATGATAATGATGAAAACTGGGTGAGTGTGTGCATGGAAAAAGGATTGTTTGTGTCGAATGCATGTTTTAAACATAAGAGAATACATATGTATACTTGGCAAAGGGGCGATTGTAAAAGCTTGATTGATTTTGCTATGTATGAAGAGAGATTGAGGGAGCTAGTGTGGGACACGAGAGTGATGTGGGGTGCTGAATGTGGAACAGACCAGTATTTGGTACTCCCCAAAGTGAATCTGGGCAGAAAGTAGATACCATGGAAGAATGTTGCACGTAAGCAGTTGAGAATAAAAGTGGAGAGGTTTCTGGGCAGTGAGGTAAGAATGCAGAATGGCTCCATGCTTGAGGATGCTCTATCCTTGAAGCAGAGAGACAAAGATAATGTCTTAAGATAATGAGGAGTTAGTTAAAATGTAGTTCCGAGGGAGTTATTTTTGGAGATGAGCAAAGCAAAATATCCCTAGGCTACTGATGACTTTATACTACTCTAGACTCCATATCATAAACTATAGATAATTTCAACATATTTTTTCTGGAGTGTTCAACACACAAGAGGCACGAAAATGTCAGAATCTGAGCATCGAAAATTTTCAATTTCAACATCTACATCTACGTCATACCCTGCAAGCCACCCAAAGGGTGTGTGGCAGGGGGTGCTTCCAAACCAGGCATGCATGAATGATACGGTAAAACACCGAAATTACATTGAAACCCGCGTACCACACATGCAAAGCGCCAATTATAAATCTACTAACCAAGAAACATTCTATTGTCAATCTTTCCAACATGCAAGGGATACAAAGACTACTACTATATATTCAAAATATCATGCATAAATTAGAACATCAATATTTACATCATGCAGAAATAAGAAGGTAGAGAATATAAAGAGAAAGATCTACATTCTAGCTAATGTCACTATTCTATCTCTCTAATTTTATTGGCGCGATCTAATCTGCCGCAGTACGAGTGGGTTAATAGTATGTTTTTCACGTCGTCAGAGATATGTTTTTCCTGAAATTTAGTCAGGAGGTTAAGCCTATAATCTACGCTGTGATAGCGATTCCCATCCTAATTCTTCTAACAATCCAGACACACTAGCAAACTTATCGTAGCATCGTTTCACAAACCTATCTCCTCTTCACTGCACGCGATCTAACTCTGATATCAACCCTGCTTCGTATGGATCCCATACACTAACAGCATATTCCAGATGAGGCCAAACGATTGATAAATAACAACTTTATAATATAACAATCCTTCACTTCAATGAAAACTCCTCCCCCGGTTCTTTCGACTATATCATTTCCATTAATTGTGAAATTCTTCGGGAATACTTCATTATCTGCGATTTCGTTACACAACCAACTTTCCGTCCCTATAATTAAGTCTGCGTCAGTAGTTTCAATTAGATAGTAGAAGTCAGCTACTTTATTTCTTAAGCTACGGCAGTTTACTACCACGACAGAAAAGGATTTATCAATGAGCGTATTCCCGGAAAGTGTATTCTTATTACAACCAGCTTTCTTAGGTATATTCCAAGTTAAATTACTGCCATTTTTGAAACTGGCCTCTTACTGTTCTCGTTAGACTTAATACTTTCTTGGATATTTTTTCTATTAATTTTTTTTTCGCGATGGTACCTGATTCGACCCACTAGCTGACCTACTCTCTGCCCTACCCTCTATCATACCTATATCAGTTATCGCTACACAGCTAGCTGCCTCGGCCGTGTAATGGACACCAGAACGGTTTAGAGGGTTCCTACATGATCGGATAGCCGGCCGAAGGGAACACTATTGGTACGGATGAGTAGAGGCTGCCGACGACTAATTTTCATCGACGACAGTGAATTCATCGACTCAACGACGGCAATGAATTCATCGCACAAGCCTAATTTTTTCTGCGGTATGATTATTTCCAACGCATAAACAGGTCCAGATTGTTTTTCAAATTTTGTTCCCATTTTCTTAAACAAATATTCAAATACTCACCCAATGTCCCGCGATTAGCGTCCCTTGAACATGAACGGAGTCCAAAAATGCGGGCGAGAGATGCGCGCGCATTTTTGGCAATCCTTCAGAGAGAGAGAGAGAGAGAAAGCGGTTTCCATGGAGACTCACCATGTGCGGGTACTCGCCCGAGTTGGCCGACGTTCCTCCCACGATGAGTTCGTTCCCCGGCGGCGGGTACGGACACCAGACTTCGGACTCACCCACACTCGACCTCAGCTGCGTCGTCTCCTGGTCCAGCGAGTTCATGTACTCGTGGCACACTGAGAATCGAGCAAAAGAGGGATGAACACCAACTTTTTCGAAGACAATGAACCCCTCTCCTATCGACCCATCCTTCATTCATGCCCAGTTTACATTTCTAAGGGTGAATGCTGGTTAGCACGTCGGCTTTTACTCGCATTTACAATATTTCCAGTTTACCGTAGTAGAAATGCTGGTGACCACTGGTAAGGAGTAGGGAATCGCTTCAACAAATAAAAAATGAACAACGGAAGCAACGAACGCGAATGCAACTGCACTGAGCAGTATTCACAATGCAAATATGGTTAGAGATTAATCGTTGCTGGGTTTTGAATCATTAGAATGGATTCGAAGGCTAAATAAGCCCAGGAGAATGTAAATTTGCCCTTCAAAGCAGTGATGCCAAATTTCTGCTTCATTCACAGTTTTCTGGATTTAAATTTACTCAAGATTTCGACTTCGATTTCGATGCACACGAAATGCAAACACCGCTGAGCAGGGCCAACTTTAGTGACGCTAGCGTAGGAAACAAGTTTACGAAGGTTGGCACTTACTTGCGTTCACACGGCGAAATTCTTATTAGCATTCAAGGAATTACCGTTGAAATTAAAGAAATATAAAGCGACATAAACAAAATGTTGTAAATGGCAAAACTGATTCACATTTTCCTTAGAGGAATTATGGGCTAATAATTTTTTCCTTATTGAGTGAAGCCCTTTCCAAGTACTACAGCCTTGTCGTGGTGGAAGGGCTTGTGTGCTCCGAATTAATTTATATGTAATTTGAGCCGTAGTACATACTTCCACACTATCAATTACCTTGCAATGGCGAGCAAAAAGGCTTTTAATTCGTACTATAACGTATATGCCCATCATATTTTTTTCAATCGAACCCATTTCATACGTCTAAATTTTCTTTATACATGAACGATGAACGTCAAGGAACGCCAAACCACATCAAAGATGATTCAATAAAACAAATCAAGAATGATTGATCAAGAATAAGATATTTTAAAGCGCATTAGAAGGGACGAAAGTAAGAAAATAAGAAATGAGCAACGTCATACGCCTTTGCTAACAGTTCCTGTTGCCTGTCGAGGGTACTCAACCATTAACCAAGAGGAAGGTCTGCGGTTTTCGTCGCTAATACCTAAAATGAAGACTTCTCATGTTTCACCGCGGTTGTCGGTGTATTCTGCAGAGACACGTCAGTGAAAATCAGCGCTATCATTCGAGGACTCCAAATCAATTTATCAAGTGTTTAATGCAGATGAAACCCATTGTAAGTCCCTTGGATTGGCATACCCGCTGTAATAGCACGTATCACTATCACGAGACGGCGAACAGAGAAAGCGGCAAAGGATGAAGAGGAAAAATTGATTTAAATGGAGAATTCAATGATAAAATTTACAATACCACATTCTTAAAAACAACACACGACTCGGGTTCCAACGCTTAAGCGTCATCTTCAGGTGTTTTTACCCGGTTTACAATGTCTTATATACAAGCTTGGTGGGGGTGGAGGTGAGCGATTAGGGTGGTGTGGATGCAGGTTGAAGGTCAGGAGCAGTGATCGGCGGGAAGTTCAGTGGGGGAGGCGGGAGTGTAATTTGGGAGACGGCTGTGAGTATGGGAGATGAGGACGGGGAACAATGCTCATTTTAAATCTTCAAGTCAGGGTCATGCAAAGTCTTTAAAATTTCCAGCTGCTCAAGTGAGTCAAGCTCATGTCTATGGGTGGAAAAGCAAAGGCAGAGGATTAGTGGAAGAGAGATGAAACACTTGAGAGGATATTAAAAAGTTCTTTAGATGAACGTAGAGCGTGCCTGATGGACTGTTGAAACCGGATAGACGGGTATTTTGGCAAAACGCTCAAATCAGTATTGTCTATGAAGACTCGACACTTGCAAACATAATCACACTTGTCTAAAATCACTAGGCAGTTGCGTTTGTCCGCATTTTGTAGCACTAGGTTTTTGGTTTCAATTTGATTTTGCATAGATTTCACAATTTTCATCACTTTACGGGAATTGCTGCCTTTGAATAGACAAATATCAGACAAAGGCAACTGCCTAGTGATTTTAGACAAGTGTGATTATGCTCAAAAGTGTCCAGTCTTCATCGACAATACTGATTTGAGCGTTTTGCCAAAAGACCCTACTATCCGGTTTCAGCAGTCCATCAGGGACGCCCTTCGGTCATCTAAAGAACTTTTAATTTCCTCTCAAGTGTTTCATTTCTCTTCCACTATTCCTCTGCCTATGCTTTTCAACCCATAGACATGAGCTTGACTCACTTGAGCAGCTGGAAATTCTAAGACATTGCATGACCCTGACTTGAAGATTTTAAATGAGTATTTGTTCCCGTCCTCACCTCCCATCCTCACAGCCGCCTCCCGAATTGCCCTCCACCCCTCTCCCACTGAGCTTCTGGCCAATCACTGCTCCTGACCTTCAATCCGCATCCACACCACCCTAATCGCTCACCTCCAACCCCCACCTAGCATGTATATAAGACTTTTTAAAACCGACAAAAAACACCTGAAGATGACGCTTAAGCGCTGAAACCCGGGTCGTGTGTTTTTTAAGTCTGTGGTATTGTAAATGTTATCATTAAATTCTCTGAAACATGGAATACCACACAGGAACTTGTATGTTAATATACTAAATAATAATATCGATTAAAAATACATGGACCTGGTATTCTTCCGACGTAAAATCTGCGCAAATTGTTCAATGGTCTTCCACAGGGTCGAATGCTACATTTTTGACGGTGTTCTGCTCGAAGCTTAAATACGATCAAAAAGGGTCAAAATGAACGTGGTTAGTCGACAGATACACAAGATTTTAGGATTGGACATTAGGGGAGGCGACCGACAGCTAAGGTATTTGCGCCGTAGGGGATAGGTACGGGAGGAAGGGTGGATAGAAACCCGGCGTCGGCATAAGCCTGCTCTTAACGAAAGGCGCCAAGAGGACCACGGTTTAACGTCTCATTCGACCGGCGGAGTACTGTACTTGAAGAGCCCTCCACAAGGCACTCAAGTAGGGATTGGATTTCGCCTGAAAAAAATCCTCCTCTGCAGGGATATGAACCCTGGCCGTTCGTATGGTTAGCCAGTACTCTAGCCACCACACCAACCCGATCCCCCACACAAGATTTTACCGAGAGACTGTGGAAAACTATAGTACTACATGTCAACTATAAAATCAAGTAGCTCTGGGAGGAAGATATCGATCATTCACTTAAGCTCGCATTCTGAGTGACAATCGCTCGATGCACGGTAAGCTGTCTTGCCTGCGAGCAGCCACCAACCTGTGCTGGGTCTAGCGTCGAGCGCATAGAAGTTTGAGCGAGATTCATTCATAATCATCATTAAGACCATATTTATAATTTAATTCTTAAATCTAATTAGAAATATAAAACATGAATTAAATACTGTAATATTAATAACGGAAAATAATTGCATTAAATTGCTGGAAAACACAGTATGTATTTAAATATTCATGTATAAGATTTCAAATTGACTCTTTCTTCCACACCGTATGCCGAAAACACCCACACAACCAAAGATGTTTTACGATTCTGTAAAATTTTCTGAGGTAAGTAATTGAGCAATTTTCTGAGGTTAGCAAGCTGGCCCCGATGGCGGCGGGGAAAAGTCCTCGACTGCTAACCCGTGGGTCGCGGGGTCGAGTCCCGCCTTTAGAATTTATCATGGGTGTTTGCCCAGCCCAGGACATGGGTGTTTGTGTATGTACTGGGTTGAGGGAAGTGGGGACGGTTCCGTTTCATCCAACCCAGGATAAATAAACACAATTAATAATAATTGATTAATTTTTGCAATAATAGTTGAGAAAAAATTCAAATAGCTCACTGTGAAATTTCTTACGAGATCCATGGGTTAGTAATTCCTCACATTAAAAGTAAAACCTTTCAGGACTGCATGCCCACATTATTTCCCATAAAACATATTTTGGCAATACATCTGCGTCATATCCGGCAAACCACCCTAAGGGTTTGTGGCAGGGGGTTCTTCCACACCAGGCATGCATGAATTATACGGCAGAACACCGAAACTACATTGAAACCAGCGTACCACACATGCAACTTTCTCTGAAAGACTTTATTCTACCATTTACTATAACGATATTCTCTGAAAGTATAACATTTAGAGGCTGTTATTTTACTTCCGTTGGAAATATAAGATTTTACTTAAAAAATGGGCCAAATTCGTTGAATTTCATGCGAAGGAGTAATGCACTCTGACAACCATGAGTCGAACCACTAACTTAGAAGAGTGCCGGTAAAAACACGCGAAGGAGAAGAGGCGCATTAGTCGACTATTTATTACTATTTATTACCTATTTATTACTTATTTATCACCTATTTATTATCTATTTATCAACTATTTATTACCCATTTATTACCTATTTCAAACTTAGTTATTACCAATTTATTATCCATTCTAGACCACATTTATTTTATCTCCCCGCCTAGTTTTTATCTATCCTATTTTTACCTGGTGTGTATGTTTTAATCACTCTTTTCTTCTCTGATATCACTATTTGTGGGCATGTCAATTACCCACAATTTATATAAATTACATTTTAGCTCATTCTTTTAATGGTACATATCCTCTTATATAGTTTTAAGCCAGTTTTTAACAAATCATATTCCTTTTTACAATTTTATCTCCAGTTTTTACCTTTAAACTAAATGGTGTGAGGAATCAACTTTAAATTTCATTTTAAGATAACAATCTAATTTAAAAGTTCTCAACTTTTGTCGAACAAACTGGCTCATCGATACCAGGGATCAAGCCATTTTATGCAGTCTAAATTTAATTCTCTGTTTTAACGATTTTGAATTTATTTTATTTTATTTAAACCACTGTTTTTATATATTTTAACTACAGTTATCCACTGGATTTTATCTCGTTCTGAGACTGTCTGCAATGTAAGGGCCCGGCAAAACTACCACCGATCTGCGATCATCGATATGCGATGAGAGAGTACGGGAAAGAAGCTATTTTACACTTTTCAGGCCTCATTTAGAATATGCCGCTAGTATATGGGATCCGTACGAGGAAGGTATGATAAAAGAATTAGAGCGCGTGCAAAGGAGATCTGCTAGGTTTGTTAAAGGTCGTTATGATAATTGCGTAAGTGTTACGAATTTAATAGAAGAACTAGAATGGGAATTACTATCAGAACGCAGGTTAAAATTTAGGTTTAACCTTTTAAGTAAATTCGAAACAGAGTTGTTCACAGATGACGTTAGATATATATTGAGAACCCCTGCGTATTATGCTAGGTTTGATCATATTTACAAGATTAGAGAGATAGATTGTCGTACCGATAGATTTAAAATGTCATTTTTCCCGCGTACCATAAGAGAGAACAATAGGCAGCGTAGCAAAGGGATAGGTAGGTGAAATATAGTTAGTGTAGTCTGTAGTGCATGATGCATGTAATAATAACCATTAATCCCTTTCTTATCATGTAGATACTAACCATGTGACCCTATTATCTAGCATACCTTCATTAAATATCCTAGTTGCATGTCAATAGTGCATGTTTGGTGAGCTTCACCCCCAGCCACACACCCTCGTGGTGGCTCGCAGGGCATTACGTAGACGTAGACGTACCATCAAGTAACCCTGGATTGGAGGAAAGCAAGCCTCAACAATAACCGTTATATACCCACCTGGGATCCCTAAGGCCTGCGTGCCTACAACAATTTTTTCTCTGTGATTATAATTTTGTTTTTTACTATAATACAAAAAATATTATTTCATTTTTATATAACTCTGTAAAAGAGCCCTGGGCAGGACGAAGAGGGGGCCGGATTGTGGCCTCATCCTGCCCAGGTATAATAAATCAAAGTCAAAGTCGACTCACTTTTCTCGCTCATCCTGAGTCCGATAGCCGCACCTCCGGGGGATGGTCGACTTGGGGTGGTGGCCAGGCGCGGGGGTGGGGGGGGAGCGGTGGTTGGGGGCCGAGTGGTCGGGGACGGAGTGGTCGGGGGCCGAGTGGTTGGGGGCCGAGGAGTTTGGGCGGCCGTCGGTGGCGGAGGCTTCTGTGGAAAGAAAGGAAAAGAATGATTTGGGGGAATGCAATCAGCACATTTATGACATTTTCTACGGAATTTCTGAAAATACTGCGAAACGGGAGGATTGTTTCTTCGTACGGAGGGTTAGTCTACTTCTACGTCTACATCTACGTCATACCCTGCAAGCCACCCAAAGGTTGTGTGGCAGGGGGTGCTTCCACACCAGGCATGCATGAATGATACGGTGGACCACCGAAAGTACATTGAAACCAGCGTACCACACATGCAACGCGCCAATTAAAAATCTAACAACCAAGACACATTCCATTGCCAATCGTTCCAACATGCAAGGGATACAGAAACTAATACTGCATATTCAAAATATCATGCATAAATTAGAACATCAATATTTACATCATGCATAAATAAGAACTTAGAGAATATAAAGAGAAAGATCTACTGTCTGCCTATTGTCACTGTTCGAACTATGCATGACGACGATCACAGCTGTTATGGTCCCGAATGGAGGAAAAAATGACATTTTATACCTATCGGTTCTACAATCTAGCTCTCTAATTTTATTGACGCGATCTAATCTGCCGCAGTACGAGGGGGCTAATAGTATGTTTTTTACGTCGTCAGTGAAATGATTTTCCTGAAATTTATTAAGGAGGTTAAGCCTCTAATTTAATCTACGCTGTGATAGCGATTTCCATCCTAATTCTTCTAACAGTTCAGACACACTAGCCAACTTATCTCAGCATCGTTTCACAAATCTAGCTCCTCTTCGTTGATCGCGATCTAATTCTGATATAGTCAGAAAACCTTTCTAATTGCTGCCAACAGAAGTACCATCGAGGTGGGGAAAAACAACGAAATCCGAAATCAGACTCAAAAAGTAAATGAAGATGTGATTGCCTGTGCCATCTTGAGATCTCATCGTTAATGGTCCCTATCGTGAGATCTAATTGAGAGACGAGCCAAAACGCAACGACAGGCAGTGGTGAGATATTAAAAATTCTCACGGTACTTGTGTTAGCAGCAATTAGAAAGGTTTTATCACTAACCCTTTGTACGAAGAAACAATCCTCCCGTTTCGCAGTATTTTCAAAAGTTCCGCAGAATATGTCATAAATTCGTCTACTGCACCGCGCCAAGGACTTTTGCTGGAACTATACTCCACGCTACACTCTTCCTCACCTAGTAGTATGTAATGATGAAATAAAAAAATACCAGGATGAGCATGACTGTTGGCTATAACAGTGCTTATGAGGGGTGATTGCGTAAATGGAATGAACGATGAGAACTGAGTTGGTCAAGAAAAAATGTAGATTGTATGCTCCCGCAATACAGTATTAACGGATATTGACAATTCCGAAGATAGCGACTCGTTAACAATCGACCTACTTGCTATTCATGATTGGTGCAAAAAGTGGCAGATGGAACTAAACATAAAAAAGTGCGTAGCAGTCAGCTTCTGGAAAAAGAAAAATAGACCAGGTAGGGCCAACAGAATTAATAATACGGACATTATTCACGCCGAGTCTGTTAAGTACTTAGGAGTCACAATTACTCACGACATATCTTGGGGGAAACATATTAGGGAAATATGCGGTCAAGCATACAGGAAGCCAGGCTTTATCAATAGAATACTCGGAAAATGTGATGAGAAAGTGAAAGAACGTTGTTATTCTTCAACCGTTAGGCCTCATCTGGAATATGCTGTTAGTGTATGGGATCCATATGAAACGGGGTTGATATCAGAGTTAGACCGCGTACAGCGAAGAGGAGCTAGGTTTGTGAAACGATGCTACGATAAGTTGGCTAGTGTGTCTGAACTTTTAGAAGAATTAGGATGGAAATCGCTATCACAGCGTAGATTAAATTAGAGGCTTAACCTCCTAAATCAACTTCAGGAAAATCATTTCACTGACGACGTAAAAAACATACTATTAGCCCCCTCGTACTACGGCAGATTAGATCGCGCCAATAAAATTAGAGAGCTAGGTTGTAGAACCGATAGGTATAAAATGTCATTTTTTCCTCCATTCGGGACCATAACAGCTGTGATCGTCGTCATGAATAGTTCGAGTAGTGACAATAGGCAGACAGTTAATTTTTCTCTTTATATTCTCTAAGTTCTTATTTATGCATGATGTAAATATTGATGTTCTTATTAATGCATGATATTTTGAATCTGTAGTAGTAGTCTTTGTATCCCTTGCATGATGGAACGATTGAAGATAGATTGTTTCTTGGGTATTAGATTTTTAATTGGCGCTTTGCATGTGTGGTACGCGGGTTTCAATGTAATTTCGGTGTTCTACCATATCATTCATGCATGCCTGGTGTGGAAGCACCCCCTGCCACACACCCTTTGGGTGGCTTGCAGGGTATGACGTAGATGTAGATGTACAGTGCATAATATGAATACAGTGCATAAGGAGCATTCTTCGTCAGAGTACGTGGACTTAATCATGCGGAGTGCTTGAACGAGAGTGCAATATAACGACATTTGAAATGGCGGTGCAAAATACAGGACCATTGGTGAATATGTTGAGAGCAGTGTTTCCCGGATTTTATGCATTGGTGCACCCCATAGGCACCCATTTCCGAAATTCGAACCTCGCTCCGCAGATAGGTCAAAGATATCATCAGAAAAAGTCATTTAAAAGGATATTTAAATCCGTATTCTGTTCGGGTTTTTGCCGCGTCGATCCATTTGTTGGGGACAACAGTTTCGCCTGCCTTCCAGCTGGCTTCGTCAGGTCCTATGTACCTGGACCTTAAGGTCAGGACCTGACGAAGCCAGCTGGAAGGCAGGCAAAACTGTTGTCCCCCACAAATGGATCGACGCGGCAAAAACCCGAACAGAATACGGTCATAAAATAACCGCGGAAGCCTCCGTACCGATATTTAAATCCGTTCAATCCAAATTAATTCATACCCATGCTATACATGTTTTGTGTGCAGTTTACGGTTGAATTGGGTCAAAGAGTGGTCTTCACTCAGTATATACAAATTAAACATACAAACTAGTACCAAGTCACATAGATAAACTTGCACTATGTAGGTTTATGCAAATAATGTCAAATCATCGACAATACAGCTAAAATCTAAAATGTTTTGATCAAGATTACGATATCATATTTGACGGGCATGCGAAGTTGCACCCTCTAAATGAAAGGGCAGCACAACATATGACGAGCCATTGAATGGTGAATCTATTAAGCACCATGGAAGCCAATTCAAGGATGTGTGGCACTGGGTGATTCACTTTAACGCATGCCATTATCGTCAAGGTTCAAGTCCCTCATGCTCCTATGCCCGCGGATGAAGAAGCACTCGGAAGAAGAAAGTACGGGAAAACCATACTCATGGAGTGTTCCTTTACCAGCAAGATCGTATGATATAAGAAGGTTAAAGTAATGATAAGTAATGTTAATCAGGCGTTATAATAACAATACCCAGATAATGATTATTTATACTAGAATCACTTCTTTATTGCAAACCCAAGATACTAATGCATGTAGAAAATTGAGCAATAATAGACATTAGATGATGGCGATGGGCGTCGGAGAATTAGACTCACCCGAGTACTGCTTCCGGACGAGGTCTCGGGTGTGTCGGTGGGACAGCAGACGATGCTGGAGCCGGGGATGCAGAGGTAAGGGGCCATGCCTATCCCTCCGTTGAACACTTCCGTCTTGCTCATCAGGTACGGACAGTGACGCAGGGGACGGCAGATGCCGTTATTGACCTTTTCATTGAAGCACCATTCGCCCTCTGCAGGCGAAGAAGAAAGACATAGTAAGGGACCAAGAGGCGGATGTCAAACCATTCGAACACGTGGCATTCGACGCTCGAGCCGAGTTCTGGTGTGAAACGACGTGTAAAATGGTACGGATGGCGGTGGGGACCAATGAATGGTTTCCTAAAATGAAACAAAATATTGTGTACACTAAACTTTTACTGATATCCTGGTTGGCACAAAAAATGAGGAAGCACGTCATGAGCCTTTCGATATGGGAAGGTGGAAAAAATAAAATAAATGATAAATTTGTTCATACTTAGTCAATGGATCCCAATTAAAGTATAAGTGTATTATTACATGCTCCCGCCCTCGTCAAGTTGAGGTAGCATAAGTATGCGGTGAGTTTGAGAATGGATTCATTTGAAAACAATTTGGTGGATACAAGGCATGGAACCGCGAAACAAACTGAATTCATAGAGGCTAAAAATGACGTATATGAGTTTTTTAACATTGAAAAATTGTTTTTCAGGATTAAGTGTCTTGACATATTTCCCATTCAATGGGAAAGTCTTTCTGTCGGCGTGAATGCCGACAGAAATTGGTTCAAAATGAAAAACATTCGAATTTTGAATCCAAGAATCCCTGAGTGTCATCTGCGGAACGATCTCGAAAATTTCATCTTGGGCAGAGAAGAACACGTTTCACGCCATGAACATGAACAGCGCCCCAGACATAAACTGCTGATTATTCCGGGCGAGTCGCTCTAGCTCTTGGTTTCCAACCAGATTGTGCAGTCGACAACGCTGACTCAGCCTGAGGACGCTGACTGGAATGCCAGAGAGTCCGTTGCTCGTGAAAGCCATCGCTCGGGGCACAATCTCGAAAGAATAGCTGAGAATTATTCAAATACCTGTGGTACGGAAGTCCACGCGTCAAAAAAAAAACGACTGGCTGGCTAGCGGCGGAGGTTAACCTTAAAAGGCTAAACCTAAGCTCTCCTGCGAACGAGTAACAATTTGACAAATAAAGTGAATAATATCTTTAGCGTTGATCAGAAAGGAAAAAGCAATGGCAGGTTCCACAATTATTTAATCAGGCGATCGGTTTCGATACAAGGTATCATCATCAGGCACTTGGTACAGAATCATTTTCAATATATAGCAATAGTCAGGAGGGGTGTCAGGATTGAGTGAAAGGGAGTAGAGAGGAGGTAAAGGAGGATTGGGCAGCAGCGTCATGTAAGCGACCCAATGAGGGTGGGTGGGAGAGGGGGTCGTGGGTGGGGGAGGGAGGTAGGGTGGAGTAAGAGGGCTTTACGGGAGAGGAGTTTGGGATGTTTAGGTGACGGTGGGGGGTACATGGTTGATGATAAAGTCGTGAGGGGAAGGATCTTGTCTGGAGGGTTGGGAAAACACATTGAGAATAGGAGAATTCCAAGAATATAATAGTTAATAGACTAATGTCACTGACTGGGAGGTTTGGCCCTGAAGAATTGCCAGCTGTTCCAAGGCGTCCAGTCTGGGCCCTTTACTCGCCTTGTGAAGAATTTTTGGGTGGAAATTACTTTCATGACCACATTCTGAGATGTTAGGCAAAGTTCAAAGATAATTATTATTGATGAAGCATGATCTTTGCTCCTAGTGTCGAAGTTCCTCCCAGTTTTTCCAATATAGACACCATTGCAATCACTACACTCAAGTTGGTATACTCCACTGTGCTTCATTTCACTTATTCTGTCTTTGGTGTCGCCACAAAAAGCTGCCTAAAGTTTTGTGGCCGTAAAACGCTGGCTTCATGTCAGTTTTCGGAAATAATTTCATTAGCTTCAAATATATTTCCCCGAGGTATGGGATTCTGAACCACTTCACTTTGTCATCTTTCACTTTAGCTTGGTATATTTGGTTTATTGCGAGACGTTTCACTTTTTTCTGGTGGAGTTTTCCATCAGTTTCAGGAAATCAGGTTTCTATCAGGAAATATCTTTAGCAGTAAAAATTATGATGTCATGAATGCTAAGCCTATAACCCGTTCTGTTTTATAAACACCAATACACTTGAGTTAATTAATACCGCGGTTAAACTTCTTCAGCGGAACCATAAACGTTTACCTAAAGTCACGCTTTAAAGCCTGCCAAGGAAATTAGTCAGCAACTACTATTCAATTTAAGGATTCATTATTTTGCCAGAGCATAAAATAAGGTGGTTGGAGCGATTCCCGATTACGTGAAACTTTTCAAACCCGTACACATTGATGATATATACATAAATAAAAAGGAAAAAAATGATGTTACCGATTCGGTTTCTAGGCAATTTAATGCTGTTTACACACGAAGCCTTATGGGAATTGACAGATATTCCGAAATAATTCAATAAAATACTTGTAGATTTTCTTCTAAACGCGAAAACATTCGTTTTATACCCTATATGTGGCTCCTATTAAAGTTGAAGTTTACATGTTGAATTACACATATTTATTGACGGGTTTTGCTTAACATTTCAAATTCCGCCCCCAAACCCTAGATTTTGTAATGGAGGTGTAAATTTAAAACATTTTCCTTGCAGCATTTATGTTACAACATGTACAGTTTGAATGAAGTTCTCTCGGGCTTCACGCCAGGTTACACAGTGTTTAACTGCCAACGTTTCTGTGGCTGAGTCCGCCACTGTCTTCAGGGCACAAACTGGCAATTTTAAATACCAGTAAAAATTATTAATTAAACCAGTATAAATTTACTGGTATTTAAAAATGTCAGTTTGTGCCCTGAAGACAGTGGCGGACTCAGCCACAGAAACGTTGGCAGTTAAACACTGTGTAACCTGGCGTGAAGCCCGAGAGAACTTCATTAATACGATTCACCAGGAAAATTTGAAATCATATATGTACACTTTTTTCTGACACATAAATTGATGCATGTACTGTGTTGAAGTGTGGTCCAAGAATTTTTTTTCGACTTACTTAAGAAGTTATCAAAATGTACACTCAACGACTCACGAATAGAGATGGACACCGAGAAGCTTGACTTCGGCGGCGGCGCCCGTCGGGGGGGCAAAACGGGCGGCGGCGGCTTGCACGCCGTCGTTTTTAAGAAACTAGGTTTTGTTAAGCGAATAATAGGAAGGTCCTCGGATGAAAAAGTCAAAGAGAGATGCTACTTTGCTCTGGTTAGGCCACATCTCGAATATGCCGCGAGCATTTGGGACCCTGGTCAAATAGATCTAACCACAAAAACCAATAAAATACAAAGGAAAGCAGCGCGCTTCGTTAAAAACTGCTACGAGCGTACATATAGGTAGTGTCTCACAACTTTAAGAGGGATTAAGTTATGAGCCCCTAGAGACTCGGAGGCTACACGCTAGGCTAAGGTTGCTTGATAAATTCAGAACTGATCTTTTTCAGAGCTACATAGAGAATATTATCATGACTCCTCACTACTTCTCTAGGTCTGACAGACGCGATAAAATAAGAGAGATACACTGCCGAACAGATATGTACAAGAAATCGTTCTTTCTGCAAACAATAAGCGAACACAATAAAAATGAAGCTCACTAAATACACTCCTATAATTCATGTCACCATTTCATCTCCGAAAAACTTACTCCTTTACACGGCTGGTGACCTAACACCCCCTGCCACACGCCTCTGCGGCGGCTCGCGGGGTATTATGTAGACGTAGATGCAGATGAATTTAGCGGCGGCGCCGATGGCGTAAACTGACAAATAGTCATATCTATGTATATACGAAAGGTCACGAAGTTCATAATTATGCTTTAAACGTCTTTATGAGCCTAAAGTAATTTATGAATACAAATCTTTATGGCTAAACTGTCAAAAAATTAAAAAATACAGTAGTTTTTAATCCCAACTTTACTAATAATGGTAAGTGTAAACAATAAATTCTCTTCAATACGAAACGTAGATGACTAAGTTATTATTATAGCTACCACCTACCGCTGATTCAGGAAATCTCATCGTCATTCTGATTAATAATATCTTGTTGTTGGGAGACGGTAAAAATCGGTCCATAGCCAGTAGAAGATGCGTACATTACCGAAGTGATTAGCCTCACTCGCTGTGTCCTCACCTCGCTGTTGCGATCCCACGAGGGTGAAGAGTGTCAGGAGAACCGGGAAAATTGCACCCACGGAGTGACCTTTGGTGCACGATGCGAGGCATCTCACCCGATATTCAGCTGCTTGGATGCATTTCCGCCGCCTCTGCTCGGCACCGCAAGTGGAGACTTTCATGGCACCTTTCTCGGGGGGAAAGAGATATGAAAAATGGAGCACGTAAATGGAACTACCATCACAATGACGGGCTTTTTGGTTAGCGTAACAACTATCATTATCGGATAGTAATAAAGAAATCAATGTCACAGTGTAAGCTACCGCAGACCAATGCAGAATCATTCTCATTCGATTGGATCATTGGATTGGATTTCGATATGGATCAATATTTTACCAACACAAAGACATTGAATAGACCTTGTTTAATTATTTTTCAAAAGAGTTCTCAAAAATATAATTTTTCATAAGACGATGCCAGATATGAATTAAAATGCGAATGGCAAATGCATAAGTGAAAATAATCCAATTAACAAAACACATCTATCACCACTTTATCGATTTAAGGAATATCGTGAGATATCAATGATAAAAGAATGCAGTATTACAAAACATCTATCGGCCATTTAACTGTCCTAATTTATTTTAGGATGGATTTTGCATTTTATCGCAATATTGTTCATCTACATGCCCATGCTACCCTGCGAGCCGCCGGATGGGCGTGTGGCAGGGGGCATAGGACACCAACCAGTTGTTGACGCAATTCATAATATTGTTAAATGGAAGAAACCATGAGATCTTGCCCGGTAATATTGTTCCGCTGGGAATAAATTATTGATAAGTTAATGATAATTGGATTATACACCTTCATCTAATATTTTACGCATGAGGCTCTTAATAATGCAACGGCAGATGCTCATTCATAAGACAATAAAAACTTGAGTAGTAGGCTTTTCACATTTCACATGCAATGTAAAATGAGGCAAAGACGCCAGTATTTCCATAAAAACCAAAAGACACTGATGAATTGATTGGTAGCAGCTTTCTAGAAAAAGAAACATACATCTGAGTTCGTTGTTTCACAATTTGCTTTAACCCACGGATACTTCAAGTTTTAGGGCTTACTCCAGATGATTTGATTATTCCGTAAATATGGCCGTTTAGTGGTTAAGGCATGCAACTATAAATGTGACTAGAAAATACCGTATTGACCGGCGAACTTCGCGAAATGTTTCACACAAAATGTGCAAAAGAGAAGAATGAAATCCGCGAAGATACTAGAGGAAACTAACGTAGGTTCGTGCCCGCTCAACCATGCGACTGGCATGCATTATGCTGACTATATATCGTGCTCACAGAAACAGATGTTCTCCTCGGCATTTACTTACGACAGCCTTCCTCCAACCTCTCCCGCTTCCTGGGGAGGAATGGGCTGTTTTCTTACTCTGAAGGCAGCGTGTAGCTGCGGGAGAATGTGATTATTTAGATGATATACACACATGCATACCAATCACGCCGTTTCCTTCCGGGGTTAGGCCCAGTCACAAAGTTTCACTCATAAATACATATTTGTACACCTAACTCTGCTTCAATAATTTCCTCCATACTGACCTATCCTTGCAAACCTCTTTTGCTTCGAACATCTACGGAAGGAGAAAGCAAAGCTTCTCAGTTCTCTCGCATTTCTCCTAAGATGCCGGGACCAAGATGTCTTACCTAAGTTCGCCCAATTACGTACCGGAGTCGACTCACGCTCAGCCAAACGGATCATGAAGAGGGCTGGCGCTGCTCTTGTCCGGGAGCGAATTCACGACAAGAGAAGAACCCTAGATGAAATTGCAAGGAAGTTGATGCCGTTACACCTACACCTCGCGACCATTCTCTCTCCCTTGGACTGGGATTACATCGATGTCACCACCACTGCCCAAGCTGACATCCAATTTCGCCAAGATACTGAAAGGCTGAAAAATAAATTTCTTCGGCTTTCACCAAAAAAGGCGTCCACTCCAAAATCGGACATAAACCGCATCGTGATTAATCTAACGGATGATGCCCTTGATGAATCTACGTTATCGGTCCTTTCTAAGGGGCTTAACTTCGCTCCTGCCCCAAGATCTATTCCATACACAGATTTCATGGGAGGTATAGAGCAAGCCGTTCGGAAACTTCCGTCTGACACCGCGGAGGAGATACGAGGAGAAATTTCGATGGTACTTAAAAAAGCTGCTATCCCAAAACCAAATTTGAGCAGAGATGAGAGATTGGCCTTGGCTCAACTACGGAAAAATGCTGACTACGTCATCCTTCCAGCAGATAAGGGAAACGCGACAGTGGTTATGAAGGTCAACGATTACGAAGAAAAGCTTCGACATGTCCTTCAGGATGCGGCATATCGTCCTCTAAACCGTGGCCCATTAACTCCATAGTAAGAAAGACAATTGGACTCATTAAGAAAGCAGACTTCCCGGTAGAAACCAGAAGGAACCTTGTGCCACAAGCTCCGGTACCACCAAGGCTATACGGGCTGCCGAAAGTAACGTAGTAACGTCCGCCGTGTTATGGTCCCTTTGCGGGAAAGGGCAGGCCATGAGGGTATAAGCCACCGTGTAACGTCATGGTGCATTCCAAGTGGCGGTGTTCCGCAGGTGACGCAGGCGGTTGGTGCGGCGGTCCGGGGCACGAAGTGCTCAAGTCTGCAGATTGTGGCCCATGTCGGCGTTAACGACGCCATGGACCGTGGATCCGAGGAGATCCTGCGTTCCTTCAGGGAACTGGACTCCGAAGTGAAGCGGGTAAGTCGCGACGAAGGGGTTGACATGACGCTTGCAATTTGTACTCTTGTCCCGAGGATCGATCGTGGACCCCTGGTTTGGAGCCGAGTGGAGGGCATAAACCAGAGGTTGCGTCGCTTCTGCACGGACATTGGAGCCTCCTTCGTCGACCTTCGGCCGGCAATCCGATCGTGTCGGACCCCTCTGAACCGGTCTGGTGTCCATTACACGGCCGAGGCAGCTAGCTGTGTAGCGAGTAGCATACTCGATCACTGTAGACCTTTTTTAGGATAGAGGGTAGGGCAGAGAGTAGGTCAGCTAATGGGTCGAATCAGGTACCATCGCGAACAATATTTAATAGAAAAAATATCCAAGAAAGTGTTAAGTCTAAAGAGAACTGTAAGAGGCCAGTTTCAAAAAATAGCAGTAATGTAACTTTGAATATACCTAAGAAAGCGAGTTGTAATGAGAATACACATTCCGGGAATACGCTTACTGATAAATCCTTTTCTGTCGTGGTAGTAAATTGCCGTAGCTTAAGGAATAAAGTAGCTAACTTCTACCATCTAATTGAAACTACTGACGCAGACTTAATTATAGGGACGGAAAGTTGGTTGTGTAACGAAATCGCAGATAATGAAGTATTCCCAAAAAATTTCACAGTTTATAGAAAAGATAGAGTGGAAAGGACCGGGGGAGGAGTTTTTATTGCAGTGAAGGATTGTTATATTAGTAGGAGGGAGTCATTTTCCGACGACCAGGTAGAAAGCGTATGGTGCTCCATTCAAAATCCTAAAGCAAAAACAATCTATGTGTGCGCATATTACAGACCACCAGATACCCATATAACCTCAATATTAGGACTAGAAAGTCAACTCAGTAAATTAACCACTCAAAAAAACGACTGTCATATTATAATCGGTGGGGATTTCAATCTTCCGTCCATAGACTGGGACACGTACAGTTTTATCACTGGGGGGAAAGACAAAGACCTTTGTGAGTCACTCCTGTATACATTCACATCTCACTCACTACATCAATTAGTCACTGCTCCAACTAGAGGGAAAAATACACTTGATCTTTTAGCGACAAATATTCCACACATGGTTGTAAACATAGGTACGGATAAGGGAATAAGCGACCACAAGATATTTAAAGCTAATTTTTCCGTGAGCATGATCAAGAAACATAATCCACAAAGAAAAATCTACTTATATAATAAGGCTGACTACGAAGGTATGAAACGAGAGTTCCAAAAGTCATTTACTAATTTTCAAAAAATAAGTATCAACAGTAATACTGAGGTTTTGTGGAATACTTTCCTCAACGTTACACGATCAGTAGTTAGCAAATACATACCAAGTAAATGGAAAAGAGCCAATGCAGAGCCTAGGTGGTATAACGCGGAGGTTAGAAAAACATTAAAGCACCAAAGAACATGTCATGCTAGGTTAAAAACGGCAAAAATTAACAAATCCTCCGAAGAACTATACACAGTCACCGAAAATTACAAAATATCTAAACTCTTAGCAAAAAAAGCGTGCCGAAGGGCGTTAGCTGATTTCAAAAGTAAATTACTGGGAGAACAATTGAACGATAATCCCAAGGCATTTTGGTCGTATGTTAGGGACACTCAAGGAAATAAATCAACAGTACACATGCTTAAGAATATCAAAGGGGAAAAGATAACCAACAGTCTACAAAAAGCCAATTCGTTAAACTCATTCTTCAAAAGCATTTTCAGTACTTATACACCACATCTTTTCTATCCGCAGCCAGTTCGTTCCCAAACATGTATGCCTGAAATTATTATAAATTGTCGCGGCATAGAACAGCAGCTAAAAAATATTAACCCCAACAAATCCCCCGGTCCAGATCGAATACCTGCTCGCGTATATAAAACAATGGCATCAGACATAGCGCCTTACTTAGAATTAGTATTTACCAAATCTTTAGTAGATCATGTAGTGCCTAAGGACTGGAGAGTAGCAAATGTCACACCTATATTCAAAAGCGGCGACAGGGAAGACCCTAGTAACTATAGGCCTATTTCTCTCACATCCATTTCCTGTAAGGTATTTGAACACATAATCGTAAGCTCCATTATGAGTCATTTAGATAGGGAGGCATTGTTAATAAATAACCAACACGGATTTCGAAAGGGTAGATCTTGCGAAACCCAATTGGCCCTCTTCGTTCATGACATCTTGCTCTCGGGTGAAAATAATGTCCAAGTTGACGCGATATTCCTCGATTTTAGGAAAGCTTTTGATAAGGTACCTCACGTTAAGTTGCTCTCAAAACTAGAGGCATATGGAATAGATAAAAACATTATTAGTTGGATTAATCAATTCTTACATGGGCGGGAACAAAGGGTTGTCATAGACGGTATCATGTCAAACACAGTTAGCGTTACATCGGGTGTTCCTCAGGGAAGTGTAATTGGTCCACTTTTATTTCTCTTGTACATTAATGATATTAGTAACGTCGTTAAAAGTAAGCTTAGACTCTTCGCAGACGATGCGGTTGTGTATAGGGATATTAACAATTCCGAAGATAGCGACTCGTTAACAATCGACCTACTTGCTATTCATGCTTGGTGCGATAAGTGGCAGATGGAACTAAACATAAAAAAGTGCGTAGCAGTCAGCTTTTGGAAAAAGAAAAATTGGCCAGTTAGGGCTTACAAAATTAAAAATACAGAAATTATTCACGCCGAGTCTGTTAAGTACTTAGGAGTCACAATTAGTCACGACCTATCTTGGGGAAAACATATTAGGGAAATATGCGGTCAAGCATATAGGAAGCTAGGCTTTATCAAGAGAGTACTCGGAAAATGTGATGAGAAAGTGAAAGAACGTTGTTATTTTTCAATCGTTAGGCCTCATCTGGAATATGCTGTTAGTGTATGGGATCCATACGAAACGGGGTTGATATCAGAGTTAGATCGCGTCCAGCGAAGAGGAGCTAGGTTTGTGAAACGATGCTACGATAAGTTGGCTAGTGTGTCTGGACTGTTAGAAGAATTAGGATGGGAATCGCTATCACAGCGTAGATTAAATTATAGGCTTAACCTCCTAAATAAATTTCAGGAAAATCATTTTACTGACGACGTAAAAAACATACTATTAACTCCTTTGTACTACGGCAGATTAGATCGCGCCAATAAAATTAGAGAGCTAGATTGTAGAACCGATAGGTATAAAATGTCATTTTTCCGCGTACCATTCGGGACCATAACAGCTGTGATCGTCGTCATGAATAGTTCGAGTATTGACAATAGGCAGGCAGTTAATCTTTCTCATTATATTCTCCTCTTTCTTATTTATGCATGATGTAAATAATGATGTTCTTATTTATGCATGATATTTTGAATCTGTAGTAGTAGTCTTTGTATCCCTTGCATGTTAGAACGATTGGAGATAGAATGTTTCTTGGGTATTAGATTTGTAATTGGCGCTTTGCATGTGTGGTACGCGTGTTTTTAATGTAATGTCGGTGTTCTACCATATCATTCATGCATGCCTGGTGCGAAAGCACCCCCTGCCACACACCCTTTGGGTGGCTTGCAGGGTATGACGTAGATGTAGATGTAGATGTATGCGTTGGACATGACCCAGCCACCTCAATCTCCTGCTCTTGACTACACCCACAATGTCTGGTCCTTTGTATAGTTCTCTTAATTATGTTTTTTCTTACTCTCCATGTGTCTCTTTCTTTTACTAGTCCGAAAATTCTTCTTAATACTTTATTCTCAAAAGTAATGTCTTTTGTGGAACTGTTTTGTAAAAGATCATGTCTCAGAACCATATAGTATCATTGGTTGGACTATTGTTTTATAAATCCTGACTTTCGTGTTTTTGGATAGAAGTTTGTTTTTGAAGAGTTTTGTAAGGCTCCAATATGATCTCTCTACTGCTGTAAGTCTATTTTGTATTTCAGCATCTTCTTTGTTATTGCTAGTCACTGTAACTCCTAGGTATTTAAATTGATTTGTTTTTTTGAATTTATAACTGTCTCCTCTATGTGGTTCTCTTCATCCTCGCGTCTGCTTATCTTCATGTAATTGGTTTTATCTTCATTGATTTGTAGTCCTACTTTTTTTGATTCTCTCAAAAGTATTTTTGTCAGCCTCTTGAGATCCTCTTTACTTTCAGCCACCACCCACCCACCAAGAAAGAAAGCACCCCCTGCCACACACCCTTTGGGTGGCTTGCAGGGTATGACGTAGATGTAGATGAAGTACATAAGAAGGAAATACCATTAAGGCCCATTGTGAGTGCCATTGGCTCTCCCACTTATTACCTGGCCAAATATCTCACCGGATTATTAAATCCCTACGTGGGAACAGGTGAGCGTCACATAAAAAATTCGGCACAGTTTGTGATGAACCTACAAGATTTCCACCTGGCTCAAACGGACATCATGGTCAGCTTCGATGTCGTGTCCCTATTCACTCGCGTTCCATTGAAGGAAACGCTTGAACTCCTTGAAGCTCGTTTTGACAACAAGATAGTTAGCCTATTTCATCATGTACTAACATCAACATATTTCCTCTACAATCGGAAATTTTACGAACAAGTAGATGGAGTACCAATGGGATCACCACTCTCTCCTGCCATCGCAAATTTCTACATGGAAGCCTTCGAGGAAAAAGCCCTTGCATCAGCCACGCTTAAACCGAAGCGCTATTTCCACTACGTAGATGATACCTTTATTGTCTGGTCACATGGACCCAAGGCTCTACAGAACTTCCTTAAACACATGAATGAACAACATCCAAACATTCAATTCACGATGGAGATAGAGAAAAACAACAGTTTACCCTTCCTTGATATTTTAATCCAACGAAAGGAGGACGGTACGTTAGGTCACCGAGTTTATCGGAAGCCAACGCACACAGACCTGTACCTTAATGGCCTAAGTCACCATAATCCATCTCAAAAAAGAGCTGTTATCTCTACCCTCCTGCACCGTGCAAACATTATAGCAGACAAGGAAAGCCTCCCACAAGAAATAGAACACCTACGGGAAACATTCCGCAGAAATGGGTATACGGAGAGAGAGATTTCGCTGGCCGTGAATAGAGCTAGGGCCGAGCGCAAGGAGAGCCGCGTTGAAAGTTTTCTCGATCCTGATGTGTCTCCAAGGGAGAAGAAACCCGTTGCAAGAGCTTGTCTTCCTTATGTTTCAACCGTCGCCGGGAAAATCTCTAGGATTCTCGCCAAACGGAATATACAAACCATCCACAAACCACCGAAAAAACTGCGTGGGGATTTAGTGCATGTGAAGGACGAATTGGGACTCAGAACACCTGGAGTTTACCGTATTCCATGTCAGTGCGGGAAAGTATAAATTGGAGAGACCGGACGCACGATAGAGACCCGAATAAAAGAGCACAGGAGGTGTATTAGACTTTTCCACCCAGAGAAATCTGCCCTGGCTGAGCATAGCTTATCAGAAGATCATATCATCTCCTTTGATGAAGCTCAAGTGGTCTCTAAGACACATATGTATTGGGATCGTCTCCTTAAAGAGGACATTGAGATCAGGCTGGAGAAGAACACCTTAAATCGCGACTCTGGGTACTTACTAAGCGGGGAATGGAGACCGTTACTTCAAAAAATAACGGAAAGAAGGAGACAACAATGCCCCCCAGATTAAGCGGCTATATACTTGTATACGCAGGAAGGAAGGCCTGCATCTCATTACTGCTCTGAGGACGATGGAAGTGTTATCCGTCGAAACGTTAGCAACAAAAAATCTTACTCGGCTAGAAGCCCGAGAATTTTTTATTCTCTTTTGCTTCATTTACCCCCATGCACTGCTTCATACACGCCCTCCTGTTTTTAACACTCCCAATATTCCTCCTCCTAAGAATTTCCTCAACCACATTCAGCCAAAACTTTCTCGGGCTACCTCTACCCCTCGCAACATTCATTTCACCCTAAAATATCTGTTTCGTAATTCGACTTTCATCCATTCTCTCAATATGGCCAACCCAACGAAACACTCTTTCATACACGTCTATTACTGGAACATCTAACCCACATTAATTAATTATCCACTTCTAAAATATTGTAATCATAAATATTTCGTTGTGAGGCCTAAACGAATCATGAAATGTGCTTTTCCTCTTGTCATTAGCATAAGCAAAAAATTACGATAAAACTATTTGGAATAAGGAATGAATTCGTAAGGAGTAAAGGCATTCTGTGGCCCAACTAAAGAGGTAGATGCAACGCAGTATGAAATTATAGCGTGACTAAGTACAACGATGAGATCACTAGAAGGAGGAAAGACATAATGGATGACCACGCACTGATTGCATCAAGTCTATAATGAGACTAGAGGAGTCCAACGCTTATTTTTAAAAACTCAATGGTCTTCCCTGAGATGACAGCAGAGTCGGAGGCTAAATGAAAAAGATCCTCTGATTTCTAGTTTATCACTACGGAAAATAGGTAATTTCTCGAAAATCATTTATCGACATTCCGTGGATCATGTGCCATCACATGTTTATTTTTCGGCATTTATACAAAAGAATTGACAAACCTGCTAATGCGCAAAATGTTTCGCTCGACCACACACGCAAAATTCTAGGCATTCAACCCATAATATCCACGTTGGGTCCACAGTAAAATGTATTAAACCAGAATTATTCATATTTCAGCTGGATGTTTCAAAACTTCTCATTATTATATGAAAAACAAAATCTTGCTTATAAATGCCATTGACAATACCATTTGAAATTGAAAACGCATAATAAAATGCGGGAAAGCCGAAAGATATAAGGCGAAAATAGGTATTTTTATCTACCATTAATGAATTTTTGCAGAAAGCAATTATCAAGAAGAAATTTTTCACAGAGAATCGTATGGTAAAAAATGCAGGCCCCCACACATCTTCTATTTGTTTTTAAATCTGTGAACCACTGCTACTATTTAAGTCATAATGTACATTCCTCATTAGTTAGCCCCATCCAAAAGATATGGAAATTCAAAGAAAGGCCTCTTAACGGACTCTTATGACTCGGAAATGCGATCATTTAAAATTTTTTCGTCAAATAATATAAATGTTCTGCACTTTGATTTGGCATCGTAGTATCAAGTATCCAACATCGATGAAAGCGATGATCTTTTGCAATGCAAACGAAAATGTGAAAATCAGCTTAAGTGTGTTTTGCCTCGCACTGCCGCAATCGAACTAACTTAGAGTGAAATAACAATTTGAAATTTATTACCAGAACAAATGGCTATGTTATCCACAACATAGCACAACGGCATAACGTCTTAAAATGTGTCATTAATCGTTTGGCGTGGAAATATGATAAACCCATACCGCAATTAATCCTTCTCAATGACGCGTCTCATCAGCAGGAAATAAAATGAAGCAGGAAGCTATTCAGAAAGGCTGAGGTAATACATGCTCGTTGTTAGATAATTGCATTGAACGCTTCTTGAAACGATATCAAAGATTTTCCTCCTAAGGTAAATCAACGGAATAATTTGAAAGCGTGGAATTCCCATGGGTTCTGAGCACTGACTACGTGAGAGAGGAAACAATATCTAAATCTACGTAATACCCTGAGAGCACCAACGAGGGTGTGTGGCAGGGGGTGAAGATCACCAAACATGCACTATTGCCATGCCAGTAGGATATGTAAGAGAGACATGCTAGGTACCAGGGACACATGCTGCTAGATGGTTAGTATCTACATAATAAGAAAGGGATTATTGGTTGTTATTACATGCATCATACACTACAGACTACTATAACTATATTTCACCTACCTATTCCTTTCCTAAGCTGCCTATTTTTCTCTCTTATGGTACACGGGAAAAATGACATTTTAAATCTATCGGTAAGACAATCTATCTCTCTAATCTTGTAAATATGATCAAACCTAGCATAATACGCAGGGGTTCTTAATATATATCTAACGTCATCTAGATATAGATGTAATAGGTAGCTGATAAGGATGCAGGCATTTGGGAGCAAATACAGTGGGATGGGATCCGTACGAGGAAGGTATGATAAAGGAATTAGAGCGTGTGCAAAGGAGGTCCGCTAGGTTTGTTAAAGGCCGTTATGATAATTATATAAGTGTTACGAGTTTAATTGAAGAACTAGGATGGGAATTACTATCAGAACGCAGGTTAAAATATAGGTTGAACCTTTTAAGTAAGTTCAAAACCGATTTGTTCACAGATGACGTAAGATATATATTGAGGACCCCTGCGTATTATGCTAGGTTTGATCATATTAACAAGATTAGAGAGATAGATTGTCGTACCGATAGATTTAAAATGTCATTTTTCCCGTGTACCATAAGAGAGAAAAATAGGCAGCTTAGGAAAGGGATAGGTAGGTGAAATATAGTTATAGTAGTCTGTAGTGCATGATGCATGTAATAACAACCAATAATCCCTTAAAGCCGGGAACCGGATTACGGAGCGTTCCGAGAACACGTCCATACCCTTCAAGAGCAGGCGAGAGAATGGAGCTGACGGAGAATGGAGAATATGGAGCTGACGATGAATTCCTGCTGACAAAGAAAACTTTTCCGGTATTCTTCTACGCTATTCATTTTAATACGCTTACGCTATTCGGAGATTATTCTACGTAATTTGTGGCAATGCACCCAGAATTACTGAAAAATGTAATTTAATAAACGAATTTTATTATCAATTTGTGCTAAATTTTCGGCACTAATTTGGCCATAATTTCGCCGCGGACATTTTTGCTCGCGGACATGTGCGGTAGGGAGATTTCAAAGTGCGCGATATTGCGCGTTGTCGGCGATATTGCGCGACAAGAACAAGGTGCCCTACTTTTATAGCGAATTCGCAACTGGAGGCCTCTTTTCGGAACTTTGTGGCAATAGTGCTCCTCTACGCCGCCGTCTCAACCAATGGCTGGACGAACAGTTCCCCTACTTCCCCCTTCTCCACTGATCCAGAGCTACCTCCCCTCCTTTGACCGCAGACTCCGCCGACCAGACGTTTCATCGCAGCGGCTCTCTTCTGCCAGCCACCGAAGTGTGTACCTCGTCAGCAGGCATCGTTCGTCAAGTTTCGGCAGCTAGCCTGCGGGCCTCATTGTCGTGTAATCATAATTGTAATTTAGTATATTAAATATAGTGTGACTGTTGGAAATCATTCCGTATTGGTCATTTTTGACTCCTTTCCCACTGTGTCAATTCGTTTTTCCGCGAGGTTCGTCGCAAATTAACCAAGTCCCTAATACCTAGAATAAAACCATATTTTGTGCGTATGGCGTCTCAAGTTTTTAATTTACTGCCAGAAAAAAAGAAGAATCTTATGGTAGATTTTCTAAAAGGGTAAAAACATGACTCTCTTTTTAGACAAATCCAGAATAGATTTTTAAGTTACCACCAACATAAAAAGTGTAATACCTTACCCTGTAAAATATTTAATGGTCACTAGCAATGTATTCCTTGAAGTGATGGTGGTAAATATCTGGTCTAAATTACCATCAAGTCCACCAAAAGCTCCCATGTTATGTTATAGTTATTTAAATGTAATCTATGTATATAATATGGGATTCAAATATATTTACTGTTTGTACCTGCATAATACCCTGCGAGCCAACTCTAGGGTAGGGAATGATTTAACAGCAACATGAATTGCTCAATACCCAATTTAAGTTGATGTAACTACGGCTTCTGATAGATTGGCGAAAACCTAATGAAGCATGCCATGAAACGGAATTCCGCATTTAAGAGCGACATTATAAGCATGCATCGATTTAATACTGTTTGTATGAATTCTTTTACATCGAAGCAAATGAACAGAGAAGCAGGAGTTAACACCCACAAGGTGCTATTAGTAATAATCCCCCTGCCACACGCCCATGCTGCGGCTCGCGGGGTATTATGTACATCTACATCTACGTAATACCCTGCGAGCCACCACGAGGGTTTGTGGCAGGGGGTGAAGATCACCAAACATACACTATTGCCATGCAACTAGGATATTTGAGGGAGACATGCTAGAGAACAGGGTCACATGCAGCTAGATGGTTAGTATCTACATAATAAGAATGGGATTATTGGTTGTTATTACATGCATCATACACTACAGACTACTCTAACTATATTTCACCAACCTATCCCTTTGCTACGCTGCCTATTGTTCTCTCTTATGGTACGCGTGAAAAATGACATTTTAAATCTATCGGTACGACAATCTATCTCTCTAATCTTGTTAATTTCATCAAACCTAGCATAATACGCAGGGGTTCTTAATATATATCTAACATCATCTAGATATAGATGTAATAGGTAGCTGATAAGGATGCAGGAATTTGGGAGCAAATACAGTGACTTGAAACACTGCCCATAAACAAATCTAGCCTCGCTGGGAGCCGATATGGTTTCCTATTGTCCGCGGAAAAAAAGACATTTTTAACGGGTCGGCCATGCAGTCCATTTGCATAATTTCATTCCTGTGATCTAATCTACCTATTAATTTCGGAGTTTATAAGCTATTTATCGTCGTAAAGTTTACCATTGACCATAAGGCCACCCCGATCTTAAATCAAATAACATATATGGTATTAGTGAGGCCAAGAAGCAAGTTTGTGCCCACAGTGGAGGGAAGAATCGCGATCTACTACCGCAGCTCTTTTCCCCTCACTCCACCGCAGCAGAGCTACCAGTACGCTATACGAAACATGCCGATAAATAAAAGAAAAAATTGGCCATTATAATTATATTAACTCTACATGATCTAAGTGCCCGTATTACTTACAATGTAGAGCACACAGCAGTCTCAATCAATTTTCAACTGAGCCATTAGTTTCGAAGTTAGCTGAGGTTTGCGTTGTCTATAATAACATGTTCAATTTTAGAGATACAAAAAATTTGTTCTCAGCCAAACAGTTAGAAATAAATTTGGCTTTCTTATGTCAAAGTTGCAAGTTATTATAAAGAAGATTACGGATATCCCAAGCGCTCAAATTTGTACACTAGATTTTACGCGTAAAAAACGGGTACTTTTTTGAGAAAAAATTAAGTACAGAAAATACTAAGGGGCGGAGGACTTTTTAAGTACATCATCCAACGTAGAAATGAACAAGCTTATGAGTTTTACTGCATTGAAAGCGATTTCCTCGTTTGGACGATGGAGCATCTCAAACTCTAGTATCTTGCTTTTTTTTACAGACAGTAATCATTTTCTGAAATCTTTATGAGACCGCCCATGACCGTGGCTGAGAGAATAATTGCTTATTCATGAGTCCTAAGACAGCTAAACGCTCCACCAACTAAAAACAACCGCAAGGGAGCCTAATAGCGTGTGTGCAGACGCAAATTAGAGAATTAGAGAGGGAATTCGAATCTCAAGGGATGTTTCAGGTGAAACCTGGGTTTCTGTGAGGACAAACAACATTATAATCCCAGAGGGCCATCGGGACGACCTTGGACAAATGGGCCACGAAACACGAAACTGAGTTTCGTGGCCCAGATTTGGAACGGAAAATAAATTGATTGAGGGGATCAGTATCAGGGACATCCAGTCTTTAGATAAGGTTTTAGATGCGATTGATGATTGGTGTGATAGTTGGCAGCTAGAATTAAATTTGAATAAATGCGCGATAATGAACTTTTGGAAAAAAATGGCTTTCCCCGGAATAATTATTGCATCAAAGGAAAAAAAAATATCTAACGTAGAATCTATTAAATTCTTAGACGTCACCATCACTGAATACATGTCATGGGGGACACACATCAGGGAAATAACTAGTGTAGCAAACCGCAGATTAGGATTCGTAGAAAGGATTCTAGGCAAATGCGATGAGAGAGTACGAGAAAGAAGCTATTTTACCCTTGTCAGGCCTCATTTGGAATATGCCGCTAGTATATGGGATCCGTACGAGGAAGGTTTGATAAAAGAATTAGAGCGTGTGCAAAGGAGATCCGCTAGATTTGCTAAAGGCCGTTATGATAATTTTATAAGTGTTACAAATTTAATAGAAGAACTAGGATGGGAATTACTATCAGAACGCAGGTTAGCTGCGGTCGTCCGCTTTTCCGTTTCTATTCCGTCCATGTGAATCCAGCTTCAGTCTTCCTTCTCCCATTCTGTCTTCCATCCGAGCCATTTTAGGCATTTACTTCCGTCCATTCTCATCACACGTCCAAATCATTGCAAATATCATCTTTTTTATTATTAATTTTAGCGGTTCCTCTCCGATTTTCCCTATCCTTCCATACCGTTACATGATCTTCCCCTCCCAGAAACATCGATTCTGCTGTTGGAGGGCTACGCAACTTTCTTCTTTTTCATCCTCACAATCGTACGCGATAATTTTGAACTATGATATGTCATCGTTTAATATACAATTGCGGCCGTATTCATGTATTTCAGCTAAAAGGCGCTAGTCGGCGACTAACTTAGTCAGCTACTAAGAGCACTTAGTGGCATAGGTACTAATAAAGGGTATTCATACATCCTTTCCAGTTACCTACTAGGAGCTACTAACATAGTATGCTACTATCGCCACTATCGTAGCGGAGTACGTAATTGTCGGTAGCGACTGCCCTAGAAACAATGAAGCAACGCTTGACAACACTGCCCCTGGATTCTTTGTACGTGAATTCGTATGCCATACATAAATATTGCTACAGTGAGGCCATCGTTAAATGCTCTTATTTCCCCAATATAGCATTACCATCATAATTCCGACAAATTTTGTACGAACATTGATTGTTATTGTATAGAAAAATCGGGAATACATGCTTGTCATAAACTTTATTTTCTTGCCGCACGTAGTAATACACCAAAAACTTGCACAGATCGTTCACAAAATTATTTGGACACACTGCAGATTCGCCACATCAAAGTTTAACTTCCTCCATCCAATCGCACCAAATCAAGGTATCAGTTATATTCAGACAAACACAGGACTTTCTTGAGGTATTCACCGTTCGGTCAATATAAAAACACTCAAAATGGAAAATTTTTGCCCTCAATTAATGAATACTAACTGTCATTTACACAGAAAATGTAACAATACTCACATTCACAGACTAACCATCATTTTGTTAAAGAAAAACGAACATGCACACGGTACAGCGGACATTGTCACTATTTAATCTGAATACCTATTTGCCGCTTCACGAATCCTTTCTGAGCATAAAATAAAACGAAACTGATTTCACTTATCCACTTTTAAGATAAAACATAAAATATGATACAATAAACTGCTGAAGCACTGGAAGAATATTTGTTTCACCATGTGAACTATAACAACGTTCTGCTACCAAAACAATAACCAAACGAAATAGAAATATACGGCAGAATGTAAACAGACCAATGCTATGACGTAAACAGACTCACAATAACAAGTAGGTATTGCCCATGCGAAATCATTACAATTCAATAAGATAACAATTGAACGTCTTTATATCAATGTAAGACATTTCTACGACAACACAACAGAAATAAGCTCGTGTTGATTACTCTGAATCACCTTACTTGGTGCAGTACTCACGAAAACTAATATGCACTAGTTAATTTTTTAGGAGGCTTTCGACACCTTCTTTAAAATGCGCCATGGTCTCGTAGAGGAATCATCTAAAACCACAAATGAACAGCACTAAGGCCCAAAGATAAAAAAATACAATTGTTACCCTCAAAAACAGTCAATACACACACAATGATTTATGCGCTGTATAATGCTGTGAGGCGTAGCACTGATGGAACGAGATGGAGAAGATGTGAGAGCCACCTTACGACGCTCAAAACCACAGTAATCACCTCACCAACTCTTCCTTTTTCGTTGAATAAAACACTCACGAGGCACTACAGAGTACCATTACACGAAGTCGTAGACTAAGAGCAAATAATTAAAATGCGCAGTTTGATCCAGCAACAGTACTACACGTCGCATCCGCCAGACTTGAGAAAAGCAATCCCACCAGTATCTTTGGTATTTTCGCCTAAAATCTCAGCTATTGCTTCAGGTTATCACCCAAGGAGAACCTTTTGTGACAGATCGCCATATTTAGTAGCGCCTCTAAACAACGCGAGAGAGTATTTAAGAATTAGCTACTAAAATAGCGGCTCACTTGGTGCTGCTGAGCTTAGTAGCTGTCTATGGATACGATTTTGTTTGTTGGCGGCTAGTTAGTGCGCTACTGAGCCGATAGTATGTCATGGGGGAAACACATCAGGGGAATAACTAGCGTAGCAAACCGTAGATTAGGATTTGTAAAAAGGGTTCTAGGTAAATGCGATGAGAGAGTACGAGAAAGAAGCTATTTTACACTTGTCACGCCTCATTTAGAATATGCGGCTAGTATATGGTTTACGAGTTTAATAGAAGAACTAGGATAGGAATTACTATCAGAACGCAAGTTAAAATTTAAATTAAACCTTTTAAATAAATTTGAAACTGATTTGTTCACAGATGACGTAAGATATATGTTATGAACCTCTGCGTATTATGCTAGGTTTGATCATATTTACAAGATTAGAGAGATAGATCGTCGTACCGATAGATTTAAAATGTCATTTTTCCCGCGTACTATATGAGAGAACAATAGGCAGCGTAGCAAAGGGATAGGTAGGTTAAATATAGTTTGAGTAGTATGTAGTGCATTATGCATGTAATAACAACCAATAATCCCTTTCTTATTATGTAGATACTGACCATCTAGCTTCATGTGACCCTGTTCTCTAGCATGTCTCCTTAAATATCCTAGTTGCATGGCAATAGTGCATGTTTGGTGATCTTCACCCCCTGCCACACACCCTCGTGGTGGCTCGCAGGGTTTTACGTTGAAGTAGTAGTTAGCTAAAGAATCTATGAATACGGCCGTAAATGTTTTGCTCCTTGACACCCTCGATATCCATGCTCCTATAAGGACTTTACGCGTTACCTTCCCTCCAAAACTATGGCTTATAGCAGAGGTAAAGGCAAAAATCAAAGAAAAAATTAGGGCTTTGTCTTTGTTTAGACGCTTCAAGGACACAGCTGTATACACAGAATACGAAGAACTGAAAAAGCGAGTTGAAGGCATAAAGTTTCGCAAGGCCAAAAGAGAACACTTTCCATCGGAATATTGATAAATACTAAAACAATGTGGAAAACTATTCGTTATCTTGCTATAATACGGTCAAAACATAATAATGCTATCAATATTTACCTAGATGTACTTAATAATTATTTCTCAATAAATGAAAGAAGCATTCGATGCAACGCGAGCAACGTCTCAGAAAGCCATTACAAAACCGACTTCTCAGGAAACCGGTTTTGCTTCTCTCACATTCCTCCCTCTTCAGTTACGAGAGTATGCAATGATATCACCACAAACGCAAAAGGTCATGACCAAATAAATATTTCCGTAATAAAGAAGGCTCTGCCAGTCATACTTCCTGTGCTTAAAATATTTTTGATGCATCCCTTCAAACAGTGTCCCTAAAAGTATTAGAGAGACTGAGGTTTGTCAATTGGTCTCAGATCTCAATGAAGGGAAATATCCAACCGCACCTCCTCGTGGTAGGGGATGGGCAACGCTTCATGCGGCTAACGGGGCACTGGAGACTGGATAAACACCGGTATAAGTGTTTGCCCTCTACCAAGTGCCAAAGGCCTCCTTGGTGGGCGGATGAGCGGGTAGAGGTACAGGGCAACTCCTTGCCCTTGGAGAAAGAAACCCCTCCTAAAAGCGGATGAGCCAATATTGGCCAACGATACGGAGATGGAGAAAGTTAGCCTGAGAGAATTTTAAACACATAGCAATATTCCACAACGATTTATTTTCCCATCCGGTTTCGAAGCTAACGCGTCATTTTCAAGGGTACAATTCTCAAAGTTTTTGGTAGGTGCGCCACATATATATAAAATTCTCAAAAGGGGGAGGGGAGGTTTAAGTAAAAAGGGGGGAGGTACGGGGTGTGGGGGATACATCAACATCTACGTCATACCCTGCAAGCCACCCAAAGGGTGTGTGGCATGGGGTGCTTCAACAGCAGGTATGCATCAATAATACGGCAGAACACCGAAACTACTTTGGAACCAGCATACCACACATGCAACACGCCAATTAACGAGATTGTTAACGAGTCACTATCTTCAGAATTGGTAATATCCCTATACACAACCGCGTCGTCTGCAAAGAGTCTAAGATTACTTTTAACGACGTTGCTAATATCATTTATGTATAAGAGAAATAAAAGTGGACCAATGACACTTCCCTGAGGAACACCCGATGTAACTCTGTGTCGGACATGATACCGTCTATGACAACCCTTTGTTCCCGCCCGTGTAAGAATTGATTAATCCAACTAGTAATGTTTTTATCTATTCCAAATGCTTCTAGTTTTAAGAGTAACTTAACGTAAGGTACCTTATCGAAAGCTTTCTTAAAATCGAGGAATATCGCGACAACTTGAACATTATTTTCACCCGAGAGTAAGATGTCATGAACGAAGAGGGCTAGTGAAAATGAACCCCCTACCTCCCAGAATGTACGGCCTTTCAAAAGCACATAAAACAGACATTCCTATTCGACCAGTGGTTTCCCACGTTACCGCACAGGCGCATCTACTGTCCACGAAACTGAATATTCTCCTAAGGAATTTTTCCTCATTTAAATCCACTTATGGTATTCAAAAATCTAAGGACCTAGCCAACAAAATAGTAGATGTCAAACCCCCCTCAAACGCGAAACTTTCCTTTGACGTATGTAATTTTTTTTCGTCCGTCCCGGCCAAGGAATCCATCGGTGTAGCCACCTCCCGGTTAAGAAGAGTCAAGTGTGGAGAAGACCTTACCAACGACTTCCACCAACTTCCCACCTTGTGCATCGAACACAATTATTTCCTGTTTAACGGGAAATATTACAAACAAGAACACGGCCTCAGCATGGGTTCCCCGCTCTCCCCTATACATCTACATCTACGTAATACCCTGCGAGCCACCACGAGGGTGTGTGGCAGGGGGTGAAGATCACCAAACATGCACTATTGCCAAGTAAGTAGGATATGTAATGTAGACATGCTAGAAAATAGGGTCATATTTTATTAGTTACTACAGTAGATTATTAGTTATTGCAAGTAATTGCAGTAGTTATTATATTAGAATATTAGTTACTACGGTATAGTACAGGTTAAAATTACATAATAAGGAAGGGATTATTGGTAGTTATTACATGCATCATGCACTACAGACTATTCTAACTATGTTTCACCTACCTATCCCTTTTGCTATGTTGCCTATTGTTCTCTCTTATAGTACGCGGGAAAAATGACATTTTAAATCTATCGGTACGACAATCTATCTCTCTAATTTTGTTAATATGGTCAAACCTAGCATAATACGCAGGGGTTCTTAATATATATCTAACGTCATCTGTGAACAAATCGGTTTCGAATTTACTTAAAAGGTTTAACCTAAATTTTAACCTGCGTTCTGATAGTAATGCCCATTCTAGTTCTTCTATTAAACTCGTAACACTTATACAATTATCATAACGACATTTAACAAACCTAGCAATCTCCTTTGCACGCGCTCTAATTCTTTTATCATACCTTCCTCATAGGGATCCCATATACTAGCGGCATATTCTAAATGAGGCCTGACAAGTGTAAAATAGCTTCTTTCTCGGACTCTCTCATCGCATTTGCCTAGAACCCTTTTTACGAATCCTAATCTACGGTTTGCTACACTAGTTATTTCCCTGATGTGTTTCCCCCATGACATGTCTTCACTGATGGTGACGCATAAGTATTTAATTGATTCTACGTTACATATTTTGTTTTCTTTGTTACAATAATTATTCCGGGGAAAGCCATTCTTTTTCCAAAAATTCATAATCGCGCAATTCTTCATATTTAATTCTAGCTGCCATCTATCACACCAATCATCAATCGCATCTAAATCCTTAGCTAAAAACTGTCTGTCCTCTTCATTTCTAATTTCCTTATACACTACTGCATCATCGGCAACATACTGGCTATACTTGCAGACATGTTTAGGGATTCTTTAGAAAATAACCTCTTCAATTCAAACCATCCACTGTTAAAGAATGTTGTATATTATAATAGATATGTAGATGATGTTATTTTTTTATGGACAGGAAGCCGCAGACAATTAGAACAGTTTTTAGACTTTTTAAACTCCCGACACGAAGCCATCAAATTCACGATGGAATTGGGTAATAGTAAAATTAATCATTTAGACCTAACAATTTCTATTGATACAAATCAACATTTCTTTACAATGTATCGAAAGGACACATACTCGGACGTAATCATCCCGAGTAATTCTCTTCTCCACCACAGCCACAAATTTGCAGGCATATATTCTATGATAAACCGGCTAATATCCATCCGCCTATCGGATTCCTCCTATCAAGAGGGACTAAAAACAATAAAAACGATCACCGAAAGTATTGGCAATAACGGTTCTCTTGTGCAAAAACTATTAGACAAGCAATTAAAACGGAAAACAATTTCTCTTTTGTCAACCCTCGACAGAATAACCCCAGGCAAACCCAATAAATGTTGCAAACTCCCATTTTTAGAGGCATTAACTCACAAAATAACGAGACATCCAGGACAACCGGTTAAGAATAGGGTACTATAACCAAGTTACGTTAGGAAAACTCCTTTTCAACTCCAAGGACAAGATGGACATTCTGAAAAAGTGTGGTGTGTACTCACTGGAGTGTGAAGGATGCAATGTTGTTTATGTGGGTCAAACTGGTCGCAAATTTGCTACCAGAGCGAAAGAACATATGAACTATGTATTTAATAATGACCCAAAATTAGGTTTTGCTAAGCATATAATTTAAACTGTTCACCAATGTAATTTTAAACCAAAGGTTTTACATGTTAATGACAAAGGTTTTAAACTGGATTACTTAGAGAATTTTGAAATTAGTATGAGACAAGGTGTCCCTGATGTTGTGCTTTTAAATGACTGTTCTGTTTTTAAATATTCTCCGTTCACCTCTGTGCTACACCCACAGTCCCTTCCCTCACTTTGATGGTTGCTTCCTCGCAATACCCTCACCCTCCCTCCCTATCCCCCACCCCCAGTTCCTCCCCCCCTTTGAGAATTTGATATGTATGTGGCGCACCTCCCAAAAACTTTGAGAATTGTACCCTTGAAAATGACGCGTTAGCGTCGAAACCGGTTGGGAAAATAAATCGTTGTGGAATGTTACTAAGTGTTTTTAATTCTCCCACGATATGTAATTCCACCAAGTAGAGCCATCAACAGCTGACATAAAGTCAGCCTGAGAAACTGCTCCATTAAAAACCAGTATGGGTACGTTAGGATCATCTTCCATTGGATAGCAATGGCCTGATCCTCCAAGTTGGAGGTTGGACGTGAGGCTAACAGCCCCAAGCCCAGCTCAGACCCACGGACTTACGATTTGAAACATGGAATGCTAGAACAACCTCACCCCGGAAAAAAACCAATTGTTCAGAAACGCCAACACCAAGCCTCGGAACAGGACGGAACCTTTGGAGAAAGACCCCAGCTCAGACCCACGGACTTACGATTTGAAACATGGAATGCTAGAACCTTGGCTCTGCCAGGGAAAATTGATATTCTAAGCGACGAATTGGAAGCATGCAACATTGACTTGATAGCTTTACAAGAAACCGAATGGTCCTTTTGTGGCACACCAAACTCAAATAGTTACCAAATACTGTATAGTGGCTGTGATAATGGGAGACATTACGCAGGCGTAGGTTTAGCCATAAGAAAACGGTTATTAGAAAATGTGATATGTAATAAATCTATAAATGAGAGAATCTGTTATTCTAGGTTAAAAGGAAAATTCAATAATATATCATTAATTAGTTTCCATGCGCCAACAGAGGAGAGTGATGATGAAGAAAAAGATTCCCGAAAGAAAGACATTCCCGAATATGAAACGTGTTTAATGTTGAGAGATGCAAATGCCGAAATAGGTCGAGAAGATACATGGAACAAAGTAGCCTGAAAATGAAGCTTGCACAAAGAATCCAATGATAACGGCGTAAGGTTACTAAGTTTTGCAAATTCACCGAATTTAAATGTTGTAAGTACGAAGTTTCCTAGGCAAAATATACATAAAGAGACTTTGGTTTCACGAGATGGTCGCACTCTTAACCAAATTGACACTGATTTAATAGGCAAAAGACATTTTAGCTCAGTAACTCAGGTAAAAAGCCTTCGAGGAGCAGAAGCGGAACCGATCACTATTTGATATTGACAAAAATACATCAAAGGCAAAAAATGGAAAAGAGGAAGAGAAATAGAGTTGAAGACAGAGTAGTCTTTGAAAGAGACAAGGAGGAAGAATATCAAGTTGAATTGAGGAGTAGGTGTCTACCTTTGATGGATAATAATGAAGAAGAAGTAGAAGAAATGTGGGAATATGTTAAAAGTAACATAAAAGAAAGTTTTTGTTACAAAGAAAACCCCGAACCCTGGTTTAACCGAAGTACAGGAAGATGGTAGAAGAAATAAAAGAAGCCAAAAAGAAGGTAATTGCCGAAAAAATACAAGAAACAAAAGAAAGGTATCAAGTTTTAAACAGGGAAGTGAACAAGGCACTTAGAACAGCGAAAAGGAAATACATCAACTACACGCTCATTAGAGCAGAGCAGGACTGTACTCAAAACAACACTAGAGACTCTACAGAAAAGGGAGATTATTTTCAGAAAGGTTTCCAATCTCTAATGTAGTGGGAGTGAAGGAAAAATATGGAGCAATAACCAGTGACTCAACTGAAGTTTTAAAAACTTGGAAAGAATACTTTTGTGAGCTTCTGAATGGTAATGAAAACATCGCGATAGGGGAGGAAGATGAAGGTCAAGCCGGAGAACATGGGGCAGATATAGGGGTGCAGAGATGTTCCATGTCCTGAGCCCTCAATTCGAGAAATAAAGACTGTGCTGAAGACCTTAAAAAATGGCAAAGCACCGGGTGAAGTTGATATCCCAATAGAATTGATAAGTAATTGATGTGAAGAACTAATAACTTATGTACATAGACTAATATTAAAGGTGTGGAGGACTGAAAAGACGCCAAAAGAATGGACTTAAGCAGTTATAATACCACTACATAAGAAAGGAGATAAGCTGGGCTGCAAAAATTATAGAGGCATATCCTTAATTAATACAACTTATAAAATATTGTCAAAAGCTGGTGCTAAGCAAACTTAAAGATAAAGCAGAAGAAATGACAGGAGATCACCAAGCGGGGTTCATGTAGGAGAGATCAACAATAGACCAAGTTTTTATCTTAAAAGAGCTGGCCTCAAAATACTTTGAGTACAACAAAGATCTCTTTATCATATTTATTGATTTTAGCAAAGCCAACGACTCGATAAATAGAAACTAATTATGGGCAGTATTGGAAAATAACGGCATCTCTAAGAAAATAATTCAACTGACGAAGATGTGAGTAAATGGATCTAGGGGGAAAGATAAAGTAGGAAAAGAGTACACGGACACATTTGAAATAAACACTGATGTGAGACAAGGAGATGGCCAATCACCAATTCTTTTCAACTTTGCGCTAGAAGAGGCACTTAAGAAGACAAGAAGGTCGCAAGGTGCGGTCAGAATTACTGAAAAAATCAATCTACTGGCTTTTGCTGACGACGTAGCCATGGTGGCTGAAAGTAAAGAGGATCTCAAGAGGCTGACAAAAATACTTTTGAGAGAATCAAAAAAAGTAGGACTACAAATCAATGAAAATAAAACCAATTACATGAAGATAAGCAGACGCGAGGATGAAGAGAACCACATAGCAGAAGACAGTTATAAATTCAAAAAAACAAATCAATTTAAATACCTAGGAGTTACAGTGACTAGGAATAACAAAGAAGATGCTGAAATACAAAATAGACTTACAGCAGTAGAGAGATCATATTGGAGCCTTACAAAACTCTTCAAAAACAAACTTCTATCCAAAAACACGAAAGTCAGGATTTATAAAACAATAGTCCAACCAATGATACTATATGGTTCTGAGACATGGTCTTTTACAAAACAGTTCCACAAAAGACATTACTTTTGAGAATAAAGTATTAAGAAGAATTTTCGGACTAGTCAAAGAAAGAGACACATGGAGAGTAAGAAAAAACAGAATTAAGAGAACTATACAAAGGACCAGACATTGTGGGTGTAGTCAAGAGCAGGAGATTGAGGTGGCTGGGTCATGTCCAACGCATAAGCGAAGATACCATGATAAAACAAGTAGCATAAGGAACACTAGAAGGTAAAAGACCCTTGGGAAGACCGAGAATGAACTGGACAGATGAAGTTAAGAAGGGCCTAGAGAAGATGGGAGCAGAGATGGAGCCGGCAGAAGAGAGAAAAGCATGGAGGCGCTTGGTTGGCGAGGCCAAAGACCACTTAGGTTTTCAATAGTCACAAGATTGATTGATTTATTGAATCCCTTAAAACAGCGCAATATCCCATGACATAGAAACATTCCATAATACGCCCAATCCCGAAATGCTCTGAGCCTACCAAACCATCAGACTACAGACCAATAGGTATCGTCTGCGCTTTTGCTAAAATTCTTAAACGAGTGGTATTCGAACAACTAAACAAATTTGTAATCAATAACAACGAATAAAATGCATGGTAATCTGACTTCCAAATGGGAGACAGTACCCAGACAGCACTATTGAACATCACCTAAGATATAAGAGGAGCAATGGAAATACGAGAGGTCACCGTTCTGGTATTATTTGATTTCACAAAAGCCCTTGAAAACCAAAAGCCTTCGAAAATGTGGTTGATCATGAGCTGCTCCTTCATAAACTGACCAAATATAACCTTTCAAGGAGTTCAGTAGAGTGGTTTCGATCTCACCTCAGTAACCGTACCCAATGTGGTAGGACCTGATAATACACATTCTGACTGGATAAATAATCCCAGAGGCGTAGTTCAGGGTTCAGTCCTTAGCCCTCTTCTTTTCTCACTGTTCATAACTGATCTTCCTGAAGTCATAATCCGCTGTAAAGACCATCTTTACGCGGATGACTTCCACATATATCGTCACTCGTCAATATATGATATAACATCGACAATCGCATTGATCAATGAAGATATCGAGCGAATAGCATTCTGGGCGCAGAAAAATTATCTTCCGTTCAATGAGTATAAAACCAAGTCAATAATAATTGGGCAAAGTCACCTGTTTGAACAACTAGATATTTTGTCTTTGCCCAACATTCAAATAGGAAGCTATACCTACCATACCATACTATGAAACGATAAAAAACCTGGTATAACATTTAACAAACATCTCAGTTGGAAGTAACAAGTACAAAATACTAAACAGAAAAACCTATGTATATTACACCAACTATATAGATTGAAGTATATTTTACCCCCTAAAATACGCACCACCCTCGTACAATCATTAATTTTCTCACCCCTGGATGACTGCTCTTCACTGCTGACAAATCTCGATGAAGAAAACAAAAACAAACTGCAAGTGACTATGAACTATGAGCTTTACTTTTGACCTAATAAAATGGGATCGGATAAGTAGTTCATATGCCTGCTTAAACTGGTTGAAATATAAACAACGTCGCCTATATCACCTCACTTGCCATACTTTTAAGATACTATCCTCTGGTAACCCATCTTATCTGTTCTAAAGATTCACTTGGAAAAGAAATATCCACTCAATATCTACCAGAAATCACTATGTTGACATTCATATCCCCCAGCACAGAACTCCTCACCTCAATAAATCTTTTATAGTGACAGCTGCTAGAATATGGAACTCATTACCATTACAAATGAGAAACTCACAATCAATACGTGTTCAAATCAAAAGTGTACAAGTCACATCTAACTAATGCATGGCAGTCCCCTGCATGACTGATAACACATGACTGATAATGCAATAGTGCACGTTTGGTGATCTTCACCACCTGCCACACACCCTCGTAGTGGCTCGCAAGGTATTACGTAGATGTAGATGTATATAACGCTGCTCTACTAACTTATGTGAAGTGGGAAAGAATGTATATGTTTAATTTTGTTCTTTGCTACATTTTGGAACTGTGATCTCTATTATGGTTATGAATGTAATAACATGTACCAAACAAGAATGTTTTCAACATTCCTGATATGTATATAACTTGTGAAACTAAAAACTGGCGAATTGACATGTAATGGGATTGAAATGTGTATAATTTTTGTAATTATTACTTCATTTCTCCATTTTTTCTTTATTTATTATTAAAATTTTATTAAATAATATAAAACATTTTCTAATAACCATGTAAAATATCTCATGGGCCAGAGAGGCCCACGATAATAAATGAATTGAATATTCTATTGTCACGATTAATTCCTGACGAAACGTCAAAAATATTGATTCTACTGCATCATTGTCCTACTTAAACCTAAAAACAACAGTAGGACCTGCACTGAAACTTTTACGAAACGTTTCCTTACTCGAAAACATGATTTCATCAAAATTAGTAAGACTATGAAAGTTTCAAACCCGAAATTCGTGAGAATGATAACTCCCAAATTGCATAGATTTGCTTCTCGGAAATCTTGCGCAAAGGAGCCAATTCATATATTCCCATATTTCCTGATGGAAAGTGTAAGTTGGGAACCGCAAGAGACTCGGAGTCTACTCGCTGGGCTAGGGTTACTTGGAAATTTCAGATTTCGTGAGTTTCAAAATGATGCACCGAATACTATTTTGCCACCGCACTTCATCTCGAGAATTGATAGAAAAGCGAGAAATTGATGGCAATGCATAGCTACGTAAATTAATAATTCAAAAATGTCCACTTTCTCCGCTCCATGGCTGGCTACGACAAAAAGAGAGCGACTCAAAAATGAATCAAAAGATGTGCACCATCCGTATAAATCAGGCCTCAAAAAATTGAAGTTGCAAACTAGCGATTACTAGCGAAACGCACTACGAAACAGCGACCACTTTTTATTGGGAGAAATAAAAGTTTTTGATTAAGCTATTCATTGTTCTGGGAACCAAGGTCGCCACGGTAAGTCTCCTCCAGCCTCAAGCCAGCATTGACGATGGCCGCAGTTCTGTCATAATTGCACGCCCCCCGCTCCGTAGTAGTGAGCACTCACTTGTATCATGACAAAAATATTATCCAGCAATGATAAAATTCATTAGTTTGGAATAATAATTATTATTTTAACACTTACAGGTTTCCTCAATTACAAGTGTTTTAATATATCATTAGATGAACACAAACACCCATGTCCTGAGCATTGAATAATCTTACTTACTCGAACCCGCGACCCTCAGGTTAGAAGGCAAGGACTTTACCCCGCCGACACCGGGGCCGACTTTTTAGTATATGGGTTGCGGTTGGAGCTTTTGGATTTTAAACTCCACTTTCTCCGGCGAGATGATGTAGAACAACATATTGAACAATGATACTCAAACGATATCGTACTGTCTACCAAATTTATTTCAAACTCTCACAACACGTGTTTCAACTGTCTAGCAGTCTTACCTGATGATGACTGCTAGACAGTTGAAACACGTGTTTTAAGAGTTTGAATACAATTTGGTAGATAGTACGATATCGTTTGAGTATCATTTGGATTTTAAATCAACGATCACATTTTTTACTGCCTTGTTCACCGCTTGTCTCGACTAGACAGATGATAAGATTCCTTTTTACATCTACATCTACATCTACGTCATACCCTGCAAGCCACCCAAAGGGTGTGTGGCAGGGGGTGCTTTCGCACCAGGCATGCATTAATGATATGGTAGAACACCGACATTACATTAAAACCCGCGTACCACACATGCAAAGCGCCAATTACAAATCTAATACCCAAGAAACATTCTATCTCCAATCGTTCTAACATGCAAGGGATACAAAGACTACTACAACAGATTCAAAATATCATGCATAAATAAGAACATCATTATTTACATCATGCATAAATAAGAAAGAGGAGAATATAATGAGAAAGATTAACTGCCTGCCTATTGTCAATACTCGAACTATTCATGACGACGATCACAGCTGTTATGGTCCCGAATGGTACGCGGAAAAAATGACATTTTATACCTATCGGTTCTGCAATCTAGCTCTCTAATTTTATTGGCGCGATCTAATCTGCCGTAGTACGAAGGGGTTAATAGTATGTTTTTTACGTCATCAGTAAAATGATTTTCCTGAAATTTATTTAGGAGGTTAAGCCTATAATTTAATCTACGCTGTGATAGCGATTCCCATCCTAATTCTTCTAACAGTCCAGACACACTAGCCAACTTATCGTAGCATCGTTTCACAAACCTAGCTCCTCTTCGCTGGACGCGATCTAACTCTGATATCAACCCCGTTTCGTATGGATCCCATACACTAACAGCATATTCCAGATGAGGCCTAACGATTGAAAAATAACAACGCTCTTTCACTTTCTCATCACATTTTCCGAGTACTCTCTTGATAAAGCCTAGCTTCCTATATGCTTGACCGCATATTTCCCTAATATGTTTTCCCCAAGATAGGTCGTGACTAATTGTGACTCCTAAGTACTTAACAGACTCGGCGTGAATAATTTCTGTATTTTTAATTCTGTAAGCCCTAACTGGCCAATTTTTCTTTTTCCAAAAGCTGACTGCTACGCACTTTTTTATGTTTAGTTCCATCTGCCACTTTTCGCACCAAGCATGAATAGCAAGTAGGTCGATTGTTAACGAGTCGCTATCTTCGGAATTGTTAATATCCCTATACACCACCGCGTCGTCTGCGAAGAGTCTAAGCTTACTTTTAACGACGTTACTAATATCATTAATGTACAAGAGAAATAAAAGTGGACCAATTACACTTCCCTGAGGAACACCCGATGTAACGCTAACTGTGTTTGACATGATACCGTCTATGACAACCCTTTGTTCCCGCCCATGTAAGAATTGATTAATCCAACTAATAATGTTTTTATCTATTCCATATGCTTCTAGTTTTGAGAGCAACTTAACATGAGGTACCTTATCAAAAGCTTTCCTAAAATCGAGGAATATCGCGTCAACTTGGACATTATTTTCACCCGAGAGCAAGATGTCATGAACGAAGAGGGCCAATTGGGTTTCGCAAGATCTACCCTTTCGAAATCCGTGTTGGTTATTTATTAACAATTCCTCCCTATCTAAATGACTCATAATGGAGCTTACGATTATGTGTTCGAATACCTTACAGGAAATGGATGTGAGAGAAATAGGCCTATAGTTACTAGGGTCTTCCCTGTCGCCGCTTTTGAATATAGGTGTGACATTTGCTACTCTCCAGTCCTTAGGCACTACATGATCTACTAAAGATTTGGTAAATATTAATTCTAAGTAAGGCGCTATGTCTGATGCCATTGTTTTATATACGCGAGCAGGTATTTGATCTGGACCGGGGGATTTGTTGGGGTTAATATTTTTTAGCTGCTGTTCTATGCCGCGACAATTTATAATAATTTCAGGCATACATGTTTGGGAACGAACTGGCTGCGGATCGAAAAGATGTGGTGTATAAGTACTGAAAATGCTTTTGAAGAATGAGTTTAACGAATTGGCTTTTTGTAGACTGTTGGTTATCTTTTCCCCTTTGATATTCTTAAGCGTGTGTACTGTTGATTTATTTCCTTGAGTGTCCCTAACATACGACCAAAATGCCTTGGGATTATCGTTCAATTGTTCTCCCAGTAATTTACTTTTGAAATCAGCTAACGCCCTTCGGCACGCTTTTTTTGCTAAGAGTTTAGATATTTTGTAATTTTCGGTGACTGTGTATAGTTCTTCAGAGGATTTGTTAATTTTTGCCGTTTTTAACCTAGCATGACATGTTCTTTGGTGCTTTAATGTTTTTCTAACCTCCGCGTTATACCACCTAGGCTCTGCATTGGCTCTTTTCCATTTACTTGGTATGTATTTGCTAACTACTGATCGTGTAACGTTGAGGAAAGTATTCCACAAAACCTCAGTATTACTGTTGATACTTATTTTTTGAAAATTAGTAAATGACTTTTGGAACTCTCGTTTCATACCTTCGTAGTCAGCCTTATTATATAAGTAGATTTTTCTTTGTGGATTATGTTTCTTGATCATGCTCACGGAAAAATTAGCTTTAACTATCTTGTGGTCGCTTATTCCCTTATCCGTACCTATGTTTACAACCATGTGTGGAATATTGGTCGCTAAAAGATCAAGTGTATTTTTCCCTCTAGTTGGAGCAGTGACTAATTGATGTAGTGAGTGAGATGTGAATGTATACAGGAGTGACTCACAAAGGTCTTTGTCTTTCCCCCCAGTGATAAAACTGTACGTGTCCCAGTCTATGGACGGAAGATTGAAATCCCCACCGATTATAATATGACAGTCGTTTTTTTGAGTGGTTAATTTACTGAGTTGACTTTCTAGTTCTAATATTGAGGTTATATGGGTATCTGGTGGTCTGTAATATGCGCACACATAGATTGTTTTTGCTTTAGGATTTTGAATGGAGCACCATACGCTTTCTACCTGGTCGTCGGAAAATGACTCCCTCCTACTAATATAACAATCCTTCACTGCAATAAAAACTCCTCCCCCGGTTCTTTCCACTCTATCTTTTCTATAAACTGTGAAATTTTTTGGGAATACTTCATTATCTGCGATTTCGTTACACAACCAACTTTCCGTCCCTATAATTAAGTCTGCGTCAGTAGTTTTAATTAGATGGTAGAAGTCAGCTACTTTATTCCTTAAGCTACGGCAATTTACTACCACGACAGAAAAGGATTTATCAGTGAGTGTATTCCCGGAATGTGTATTCTCATTACAACTCGCTTTCTTAGGTATATTCAAAGTTACATTACTGCTATTTTTTGAAACTGGCCTCTTACTGTTCTCTTTAGACTTAACACTTTCTTGGGTATTTTTTCTATTAAATATTGTTCGCGATGGTACCTGATTCGACCCATTAGCTGACCTACTCTCTGCCCTACCCTCTATCCTAAAAAAGGTCTACAGTGATCGAGTAGACTCTAGTCAAAGGTGGATCGAAAAGGATCAGGCAAATAGGCCATCGCAGAGGCAATATTTTTGTGTGAACAGCATTGAACAAATCATCAACATAGAATGGAGGAAATAAGACATGAACTACACTGCGCAATAGTTCGCCAATGTTGTTACCTATGTTATCGAGAGCGTGGCAGATGTGAGCTAAAGTGAAAGGCCAAGGGCAAACAGCGAGAAACTGTTGAGGAAGAAATTCCGAGCCGATAGTCTGCAAAAACATGAGACAAGAAGGTGGCACTCGTTCAAAAAGGTGTTGTGTTATTTCGCTATGCTGAAGAAGGCTATATTTCGGGATATGTACATCATATTTTACTAACTTCAATGAACTAAGAAATAAACAATAGAGTAACTCATTGCTGAACAGATTAAGTTTAAATTTCATTTTCTCCGCTCCCAATATGAGACCATTATATTATTTTTCATGGGAATTGTCGAAAATAATATCACTCTCACTAGTTGGACTACACTTTGTAATCATGCTAAATAGCTTCCTCTTATTATTCTTAACACATCGTCCAGCTCCTTGCTTCTCTTATTTAGCGATGCATTGTTCTCCCTATCACTTCAAGATTACTTTCTTAGCTGCCAGAAGAGCGAACGGAGCTCCAACTTGAACTAGGACGAGAGGTGCACTCCTAGAGAGGTATCACCTCATGCCACATGTCTTAGAAGTAGCCTTCGTAGTACTTGGTAAATGAAAAAGTAGAACTAAAACGCGAGTTCAACAGAGAGAGATTCACCCCGGAAATTACAACTTGCCCTTCCTCTACCTTTGAATGCCATAAATTCACTACCAAAAATTATTTTAAATAGTTTAAGATCCCTTTTGAGCGCCTTACACATCGTAACTCGTCTTAAGAATGATAAAATTGCTTTGTTTGTGCAAGGTGCCGGTGTCAATTAATCTATTCTCGAGATTATATTTTTGAAGATGTAGCTATCAGTCACGAATCCCCTCGATATACGGTACTTGACGTAAATTATTCCCTTTATTGAAATATTTATATAAATATTTCCCTCTTAAGTCATCGCCAAGATTATTGAAATGAACAAGCCTCGAACAAACATTTTTTTGCTTGAGGTCAATGCGCCGTAATGCCACAAAGTCACATCATTGCTTAGCGTCCATTTAGTAAAATTTTTGGACAACTTCTGGTAATCGTTGATAATGGTTAGTTTACAAACCAGATTATGTGAAAATCTGATAATCTTAGGTTAGGATCCGTCTCGAAAACCTAAATTTGTGGAAATGCATAGCGCCCAAATTGTACGAAAGAATAATCTGCAAATAATACACTGCTGCTTTTATTGGGCGTCCAAGTTAATAAATTGACTGAAATGAAGACAAAATGTAAACACGACCCAATGCCATGTGGTGAAGTGAATCAAGTGACTGAAGAATCCGTGATGGTGGCCTTTGTTCTAATCACCTGATCGGTAAAAAATTATTAAATTTCCGTATATACTTTTCCGTATATTCATTTGAAAGACAAATCAGCATATTTCATCTAAGCGATTATCTTTGGCACACTGTCACCAACCAACCACGGTTTCTGTACATTTCTTGAGAGCGTTAATTAACGACAAAACCATGGGGGGCTGTCAATAAAATAGCACGGTCCCCACTGACGCTATCTCCCTTTTCTAATGTGCAATGGTTGCCAATAGGTCCTAGTATCATCATTCGAGGAATAGCTCACATGTCATTTATCATCGCGGTTATCCTCGGGAATAGTAATATTCGCCCGCCGCAGTATTCACAACTTTTGCATAGAATGTTCATTGGATAGCTCAGCACACCGCGCACACTCACATCGCCGCACGTAAGGAAATATTCCTGGCTGGCTACTCACTCGATCTCTCGCAGCGTCGAGAGCGTCGAGAGTGCCGGACAATGAAGGTCGGGATGCGCTCACCGAACAACACGGCACGCGACCCTCACAGCAAGACCGCACGTGCAGGCAACAGGTTCGTCTCTCGCTCGGCAGCCAGTTTTCCGCTCCAATGAGACCGAATGAATGCCAGCCTTCCCTCTTACAGGCGACTCCACGTCTTCTACCCCTCCACACCCCCCTATCTTCCAGCCTCCGTAACACCTCCACCAATCCGTAGCCTTCGCTGCCCGCCGTCCGCTTTTCCTGGTATCGGAAGGATCGCAAAGACGACCCGTTCCCCAGACGGGATGATCGGCACAAGGTGTGGATGACGAGTGCAAACGAACTATCGACCTCGCCGTTTCAAGATCCACCGAGCTTGAAGGTCACCTTGGAGGTTGGTGGTGAGCTGACATTTTTCCCGACCAGAAAATTGGGTGTCCGCGCAGCTGAGTGGTAATCAACGTGCCGATGTCATGCGGAACTAATACAGTGCTGGGGACATTACTTTTTGTCGAAGCGTCACAACATTTACAGATTAAAAACGCACTTGTTCCTTTTCAATATCCATATACTTCGTTGTTAAAACGTATGAAAAAGGCAATAATTCTTACACGGTCCCATAGACCGTAATGCACGAGAGGAGGAAGTGGATATCTGGTGATGCAAGTTATATCGCAAGAGACCCACTTCCTTATATATCATATAACTGCTTCCTCCACTCAGCGGTTTACCCGAAGCAAGAATTTCATTGAGAAGTCTAAAGACTGTTGTATTACCATGGATGTCAAGCTCCTTCGACACTATCACAATAAAAAACGTTTAAACTCCACTTTCTCAGGCGAGATATCGTAAACAGCATAATGAGTAAAAGCTCAAACGATTTCGTAGTCTACTAATTTTTATTTCACCTCTTGCTACACGTGTTTCAACTGAACAACAGTCATCCTCAGGCAAGACTCTAGCCGTCTCATGGTGAAGGTGTGAGGATCTGCATGTGGGTGAAATACAAAAACATTGGAAACCCACATTAGGGACGTCAGCGTTTCATAACAAGATGCTCCTATCTACATGGATTCAATTCTTTTTTTAATTTCGGTACAGTTACTTTTTACGCACACACATATCATCATACGTTTCTCTTTCGGGATATGCAAATTCTAAGAATTGATGATGGCAAGAATAAAATAACACAGTTGTAGATTCCATTCTTGTTTTAATTCCAACCGACCATGGTTTCGACACTAACTGCAATTATCAAGGTACATTCAGTAACTATCAGCTTGCTTAAATACCCCGGAGCCAGGATGAAAGGAAGGGTGGGTGGGGAAGAGGGGTTGACGGAGGAGAAGAAAAGGAAGAGGCATGCAGAGGGGGGGGGGGGTTCAAGGTAAAGGGCAACAACAAGTGCCAGGGGATGGGGGGTACAGAACCAAGAAAAAGAAAGGAACAGGTGGAAGTGAAGTTAAAAAAAAATTAGCGGATCACATGACAGGAAGGGAGGTTTGAACTTAGAAGAGGGGCTTGACTCATGCAAACCACGTATTTACAAATGTTGTCCGGGCTACAAACAATTTCAAACTTGTCAAAAATATCCCATTTCTGCCCATAATTAGTCAAATGTAAATTATCAACGGCTAAATTGCTGAAGTGATAAAAACTGTACAAATGTTTAGCAAAACAAGATCACCCTTATCATATAACTTCTCCTATGTTCTTTAGCTCCATCCTTAAAATTTAGGCCATTTTGACCGATGTGCGTTAGTTTCATAGTCTTCACAATTGAACTTTTATAATCCAATTCTGTCAATATGTTCTCACCGATCTTTAGAATTCCATAAAAGACGACGTAGAAAACGTCTGTTCTCTGACGACGTAAAAAAAATACTATGAACCCCCTCGTACTACGTCAGATTAGATCGCGCCAATAAAATTAGAGAGATGGATTGTAGAACCGAAAGGTATAAAATTGCTTTTTTTCCCCGTACCATTCGGGACCATAACAGCTGTGGTCGTCGTCATTAATTGTGCGAATAGTGACATTAGCTAGACTGTAGATCTTTCTCTTTATATTCTTTACGTTCTTATTTATGCATGATGTAAATATTGATGTTCTTATTTATGCATGATATTTTGAATCTGTAGTAGCAGCCTCTGTATCCCTTGAATGTTGGAACGATTGACGATAGAATGTTTCTTGGTTAGTAGATTTTTAATTGGCGCGTTGCATGTGTGGTACGCTGGTTTCAATGTGGTTTCGGTGTTCTGCCGTTAATGCAGGCATGCCTGGTGTGGAAGCACCCCCTGCCACACACCCTTTGGGTGGCTTGCAGGGTATGACGTAGATGTAGATGAAAAGTTTTCAGAGTGTTACAGGGTTATAAAAAGAAACCTTAAAATCCTCACTAGGAAAAATTTTAAGTATTTTATAGGATATGTGTCTTACAAAAGGAAGTTTCACACGGTGGTTAGGGATATTACTATTTTTCGGATAAAAAGACAACAGTTGTGCGACTTTCTTAGAGCGATAATGGTAAAACAACTAGTCTATGCATTGAAACAATTCTGGGTAACTACGGTTTTAATTATCATTACCTAATCTGGACGGTAGTATGGCATTTGCAGATTATTCTTTCTTTCTTTCTACTATGGCATAGCATAGAATAATCTGCTCTTTGAGAACTAACTATGCACATGCTCATTTAAAACACTCGGGAGTAATCTGAGAGTAGAGAACAGAGAATATTTTCGGAACATAAAAACACTGCTTGCTCTTTTCTCTATGCTATGTTGTGACACAACGCTAAACTTCATCTTAAACTCACCAACAGTCTATGAACTCGAAGGCTTCCGCAGTGGCGTTCAGATGGCAGTGAAGGCTTTTCGGGTTCTCTTCCGTGTGTTTCCATTGCCGTAGCCGGCAGTTTCGACAGTGGGACAACGCGGAAGAGAACCCGAAAAGCCTTCACTGCCATAAACAGCCTCTTCTTATCCTTCACAAGGCTCCCGCAGTGAGCGCTCTTCTACTGCTGAATGCGTCTTTTACCTCCATCGCTTCATTCTTCTAATGACTTAACGACTTTGTTCATTATCTTCTAACGTACTACCCAAATAATTGAATTGCTATACTTGCTTCTGTCTGTGCCCACTTCCATTTATGACCAGCGTCGCTTTCTTTGCCTTAGAGAATCATGTGTCCAGCTATAACTCAACTGAATTGGCTGGTATTTGTCAAATACAAAGAAAAATGATAGTCATATTGGTATCAGCAGACTGAGGTGTACCAACGAGCTTGTGCCCGCATAGCTAGCCACTAACAATTAACTAGGATGGGAATTACTATCAGAACGCAGGTTAAAATTAATGGTTAAACCTTTTAAGTAAATTTGAAACCGATTTGTTCACAGATGACGTTAGATATATATTGAGAACCCCTGCGTAATATGCTAGGTTTGATCAGATTAACAATATTAGTGAGATAGATTGTCATACCGATAGATTTAAAATGTCATTTTTCCCTCGTACCATAAGAGAGAACAATAGGCAGCGTAGCAAAGGGATAGGTAGGTGAAATATAGTTAGAATAGTCTGTAGTGCATGATGCATGTAATAACAACCAATAATCCCATTCTTATTATGTAGATACTAACCATCTAGCTGCATGTGACCCTGTTCTCTAGCATGCCTTCATTAAATATCCTAGTTGCATGTCAATAGTGCATGTTTGGTGATCTTCACCCCCTGCCACACACCCTCGTGGTAGTTTGTAGGGCATTACGTAGATGTAGATGTAACGGTGCTTTTCTGTACATTGCTGTTCCATGATAGGGCGCATTCAATTTTTAAGAACCAACTGAGGGAAGAGTCATGACTCGTTGATGATTCCACTTTTATTCCACATTTATCTTAATTTGAAACCTTATGCATATTTGATGATGTTAAATTTTCATTGGCTAAATCCCAGTTAGGGAGAGATAGAATAGGCGCCATTCACCAGAGGCAAGGGCGCCATCAACTAAGCCAAAATACCTTTAGGATGGATAAAATAAACACCATTTTATATCCCCATAGCCGAAGAAGTCGTCAGCAGGAATAGATAATATTCCAACATACATTTTGAAGGCAAAAATTTTCATTGGAGTTGAGGCACAAAATTCATTTATAATTATGGGTGCATTTAAGCTTTGAAAACTTTGATAAATTAGAACTCTGCAATTGAATTCTCCGATAATTGATAAATGCTTCTCTTTCAACAGAAATTTTCATTCGAAATACCAAAAAATATTCATGTCAATAGTGCATGTTTGGTGATCTTCACCCCCTGCCACACACCCTCGTGATGGCTCGCAGGGTATCACGTAGATGTAGATATAGATGAGATAGCATCTTTAAGAGCAATGGTTGACAGACTTATGAATATACTCATGTCTCGTGCGAATTATAATCGAGAATTGTCCTCGATAAAATTAATTGCCACCAGGTACGGATGAGACGTGCGTTTCTAGTCTGATAAAAAAATCAAATAAAAAGAAGGCATTGCGATTGTAAACAGTTCACCTCCCAGTTAAATGTAAAAAGAAGTGGTGTACTTGGCCTTTCATTCAGAGGGTTTGTTATTAATTGCATAAACTTACATCAGACGAAACACGCAGTCTGTCATTCCGAAACCCTCGCACTATTGAAAAAGTGCTTTTTAACTCGAAAGACAAATTACAATTATACGCGAAATACAAGGTTGGACAAAGGTGGAGTGTATAAACTCAAATGTGATGACAGTGAAATCACATACATTGGTCAAACAGGTTACAGGTTACAGGTCAAACAGTTAAAGACAGAGTGAAAGAGCATAAGAACCACTTTGTTAATGGTGGTGAAAATTCTAAGTTTAGTGAACATTTATGCACAGATAATCATTTTAGTGATTTTGACCCTGAGATTTTACATGTCACTGACAAGGGTTCTAAGTTGGATTTTAGAGCAATCTGAAATTGTAAATAGCCTGCATATTTTATGTAATGACCACCTTTTCCCCACCCATTCCCCCCTCCTTAACATAAAACTTCCCTCTTTCCACAACAGACCACCGTTCTAGTCACCCAATATGTTCTTGTTTACCTACAAGTTACTCAGTTTTCACCCATTTGTACTCATCCTTTCCACCGCCTTTACGTCACCTCTAACAGTATACCTCCACGCCCCCCCCCTTCACCTCTCCCCTCTTTTCCTCCCTCCCCTCCACCTTTACTGTATATATACTCAGACACTCAAATGAAAATAAAAATAATTGAAAAAAAATAATAATAATAAAATAAATACATTAATGCTTTGTACATAAAATTGTATTATCATTGCCCCCATTTGTGTATCCCCCCTTAGGTCAGTTTTGTTTATTCGATATTACAAAAATAGTGTTTACTTTTCAAATTTCACACAAACCACACATCACACTCCAAATAAAAATCCCCCGCCATGCACCTTTTTGTCACCAAACCGGTTGTGGTGAGTTCCTCTCACCGGGACGGTAAAGCTGTCGCGCCTCCGGCGCAGCCATTCCACTTGGGCCAGTCAGTTGTACCTTGAAAACGGCACTCGGTTGCTGAAACCCGGGTCGGTTTGAATTTAATAAATTAGTGTGGAATTAACCAAGTTACTTCTTTTCATAATGTATTTTCTAGGTCATGTCCCAACATGTTTTCTCCATCTCCCTCTGAATAATTTGTCGTCCGCGTACTTTCCTATAGGCAATATTTAACACTGGAAGCTGAGACGAAATCATTGAATCTTGGGAGTTTTTCCAATGGAAATAAGAAGGCTGGTGCTCTGATGTTCAGCCTGAGTGAGCCACGCTGAAGTCGCGGAATTCATTGCACATACGTGAAATGCTAATTGCACAGGCTGATATACCATTCCACTTACTCTAGCCCTGAGATCATATGAAGGCACAAGGGATGTCATGAAATCGGTGTCCCTCAAATATCCTTCATTGGCGGCCGAGTCCGCTCTTTAATTCCCACTATTTGTTACACTTCTATGAACTAGAGATGGGCTCCGCGCCGCCGCCGGGCATTGTAACGGCGGCGCACAGTAGTTCCTCGAGCATGCATTGTTGGACAAATGTCTGGAAATGATTAAATTTTAGAGTATTTCCATTTCTAAGGGTTTCTTAGGACAAGAAATCGAATGTTATTAGTTTTCGGCACTTAATTAATTGGGTGCGGATATTTTTTAATTTTAGGTGTTATTAATTAGAATAATGGCTGGAAAGCCTTTATGCGCGTACAGGTTTTCTTGGGAGCCCAGATCATTTACTAAGCTAACTGAAAAATTAACTTGGAGGTAAATTTTTTGAGGTGGGTTTCATGGCATTTGTATTATATAAAAAAATACGAACTGAGTTTCATCACAATTATATTTGATCGCAGATAGTGATGGTCAAAGCTTAATTCTTATAAATATTACAAGGGATTCACCGCAAATATTTTTATTTTAGTAACTTTAAAATCTTGATTCCACTAAGAATATATATTTTCAAATAAAAAAATGTTCATTTTTTAATATAATGTTTGTAAATCTGTAACTTTATTCAATTGATCTACATTATTTTTTTGCCATTATTACCATCGACTTCAGCTTGCATTTCAAAAACCTCAGAGTCATCGTATGGAGGCTGCAGTAGCATAGGTACCGCCTTAGGCTTCCAGCTTTTCTTTTTGGCGTTTTCCGTAAGCTCGATATTAATAGATCCGATGATATAAGGAGCGTTTGCAGAACATCTTCTTTGCATGATTTTCTAGATATTTTTCGGGCGTTGAACTTTCTGTATCGCCTGCGGTATTTATTTCGAGTCACTTGTGGTTCTTCTGAAAATTGTCCGATTGAACGAGGTGCACCTTTAATTTTGTCAGATCCATGAATAAGCATTCTATGGAGCGAGGCAGGCATATTATATCACCTATATAAGGAGTATATTGACCACTTCCAAAGAATAATCTTCCAAACTATAAGCATGTCAGCGTTATGCAATGTATTTTCAGTTTTCCAAACCATTATAATGAGAGAATAAACACACATATTCGAGTCCATGCGGTAAATGTAATTTCTCCTATTTCTCTGTGACTTGTACCTAGTGATAATTCTGTGAGTAGAACGTATTGCTACAAAAACTTGTGAAAAAGTGCGATTGTTGTGTTCATTATGACGAACTTCCACTACACTACGCTACTACTAATTCGTAGGAAATTCGAATGATAAATACATGCCAGAACGGGAGATTCGAATACTATAAAAACGATTTCGGTTACCGTTGGCTCTAAATAAAATAGACAGTTTAACCGTACGTACGGGCCCAGGGAGTGCGGTGGCGGTAAAAGGTAGAAAGAAAAACAGGCTCAAACAAATATAAGTTATTAACGTCAATTAAAATAAACGGTCGATAATTATCCCCCGAACTGTGACCGGCTCAAAGTAAAGCAAAGAACACCCAAGAGGACGGGGAGGATAGGAGGTTTGGTATGTTGTTACCTTGGCTGTGGAGGTAGCGGTGGTCTCCAAGAGGCGCCGTGGGTCCGTCTCTCGGGAGCAGCTCCGTTAGCGTCGAACACTCGACGAGAGCCTCACCAAAAAATGCCCGTCGCTCGCGGGAGAACACCGCTATATGTATCGTGGGCCCATTCGCTCCTAGGTGTCACAGGCCCCTATTGACCGGTACTGTGGCGGAGGATTACACCACCCGCCTAGCTGCTCTACCGACACCCTCTGAGTAAGATGGACATAGTGACGCGGGACAGCAATAAGAGTGAGCATTTTTCGCGCGCCAGCATTCTCCTCGACGGCAACCCATTTAACTGCGACTGCGGCGAGTTCAAGCGCCTTTAGTATTCCATTAAGGAGATGCCATCCATTTCCAAGACGGAGAAGAGAGAACAAAGCCTACAGACTCCCTTTGCCGTGGTTGGTGACATCCAGGACCACTACCACTCGCAATTCAGTCCTAAGGTGGTGCCACAATAAAATTACTTATCATAAAATAACTAACTAGACATTACATCATATTAATCATAAATATTTAACCAAATCAATTAATTAAATACAAAGAAAAGCTGCACACTTCTTGAAAAACTGCTACGAGCGAACATGTAATGTCTTACAACTTTTAGGGGGATTATGGTGGGAGATTTAAAAAAATTCCTTTTTCTGTTTTCCTACCGCGTTAGTATGGCATATTATACTGTGGTTGGTTCAATCTTCTTTCGGGTCCTATTGTACTGGTTGGCTTTATAGGAACGGTTTCGCCCCATATTCTGGATGCATCTTTAGGACGGAGTATTTTTCTCTACCTTTTTGTCGCTTAAAATAGTCTCCAACGTTATATTCTTCGTTATTGTCTAATTGTGCGGATGTTGCGTGTAAAACTAGACTTAGATAATTTGATGAGTTAATATAAGATTTTGTGTCTTTCTCTTCTGTATACTGACGAAATCCCGCTCAGAAATGACCATGAGTGCGCCAGCTCTTCTAAGGAAACCTGAAATTGTGCACCGCTTGACATAAAATACGTCTATATATCTCCTTCTATGAAATAGATTGATGCTGATTGGGAATATCATTTCCAACGTTATAGTTTTTCTAGGGCTTAATATCCCAACTTGCTCTGACATTTCTTTTGGATGAAAAAGTCAAAGGGAGATGCTAGTTCGCTCCGTTAGGCCACACCTCGAATACGCCGAGAGCTTTTGGGGCCCTAGACAGAGAGATTTAACCAAAAAAAAACAAATTACTAAGAAAAACTGCACGCTTCGTTAAAACCTGCTACGATCGAACATATAGTGTCTCAAAACTTTTAGAGGGATTAAGGTGGGAGTCCCTAGAGACTCGGAGGCTACACGCTAGGCTTAGTTTGCTTGATAAATTCAGAACTGATATTTTTCAGAGCGACTTAGAGAATATTATCATGACTCCTCACTAGATCTCTAGTTCTGACAGGTGTGATAAAATAAGAGAGATACACTGCCGAACAGATAGGTAAAAGAACTCGTTCTTTCCGCGACGAGTAAGCGACCACAATAAAAATTGAGCTCCACTAAATACACTCTCATAGGACATGTCACCTTTTCATCACCAAAAACGTACACTTATACACGGCTGGTGACCTATCACGCTTTCCTGGGGAACACCCGATGTACGAGGCAAAGGGAGATTTTGCATCCCAAGCGACCTACTTTTATCGTTAATATCTGAAACACACAGTATGTATGGGCATTTTGGAGCTGAGAAATTACGTAGGATGTTGATCGAAGAGTTTACGTACCCTAAACTTCATCGCGAAATCCGCAAAACAATGGCGACATGTGAGACATGTCAGTTGTTTAAAGTACCTAACTACAGCATATACTCCGAGATGCAAACTGTTATACCCGACGGAAAAAACGATCTATTGTGTATTGACATCGTGGGACCATTACCTAAGGAACAATTTGGATACCAATACGTTTTAACAGCCATAGATCAGTTCAATAAATTTATAAAGTTATACCCAATAAGGAAGGCCAATAACAAAAGCATCTTGAAGACCACCCTGGAAATACATTCGCCTTATGTTGGGAGCTACAAAAGGAATTTAAGTGACCGGGGGACGCAATTTACAAGCCCTGCATGGTTGCGGCAACTAGAGAAAGAAGACTTAATGGTTGTGTTATGTAGCATCAGACACCCTCAAGCTAACCAGGTGGAGCAATACCATCGTATATACAATGAAAACATACCTCAGAATGCTCTGTTACAAAGCGCATAATTCGTGGGTTAAATGATTGCCGATAGCAGAGGCTTGTATGAACGATTCTCACAATTGTTCGACCGAAATAACCCCAACGGAAGCACGATTTGGACACAGGCCGTTAAGGATATAGGGCAAATGGCTAGCGACGGAAGAAAGAAAAAAGTGGAAGCCCTGACCGAGGTTCTAAGAACTATAAGGGACCGAACAATACGTAAGGGAAGAAGAAGAGCAGAGAGGAAAGAACGGCAAAATAAGATGAAAGGCCTTACTTTGACGATAGGATACAGAATATTGGTACGAAAATGCCCAGCATCCGATAAGGAGAAAAAGGTGTACCAAAGATTCATGCCGATATTAAAAAGACCGTATACCATCAAAGAGTTTAAAGGACCGGCCACATGTGTTGTCATAAATCCAAAGACAGGAAAATAGAGAGGCACTTTTCACTTACCAAATATGGTCCCATACAGGGAGCAAAAAAGCATTAAACACACAAGAACACCATTCACCACACAAGTTTGACCACCAACTGAACAAGAGGGAAAAGTGAAGGTCAAACTCGAACGCAGAATTAGTTACATTGTAGTATCAGAGGTCTCGATATCGTACGAAACAGAAGTTAAGAAATTGGCGTGTGTTTTTGTGCGATTAATTGGCATGCATAGCTACTTGAAATTTGTTTGTAAAGGGTATAAATATATACGTGACTGTGTATGTATTGTAGAATTTCCTTTATACATATGTATTTGGCCGCAACCATGAGACTAGCTGCGGACAGTGATAATGTGTTTTCAACTTAAAGTGTGCGGCGAGAGTGTGAATATGCCAGGTGAGTGCTGTATTTGTAAACAAAGCCACATGCTTTGGGGAGTGGAAAGTGGATGCGTCGTGACAACTGTAAACATATCGAGTGAATGTGAATGAAGCACAAAGGATGCAAATGTTTGAGTGTCATTCAAGTTTCATTCGTAGTATTTACCGCTTATTAATACAAATTTTGTGTTGTCATTTAATTTCATTTAAGTTTGATTACTTGCAAGTGAACAATGTATTAATCTCACGAGAATATGCGATATTTAAGTGTTACTCAAGCTTCATTCATAACGTTTGGTGTTTATTATTATGGACTTTTGTGTTGTGATTTAATTTCATTTTGGTTTGATTGTCCATGTTTATTGATGAAATGTTTTATATGTATCAAATTGAAGGGTATATAATGTGTAATTGCAAGGTAATGCTCACGCATTAGGCCTAAGTAAGGAGTAGGCTATATCAGAGGAGAGGAAGGTCAATTTTGAAGGCGTTGGGGCAACGGCAATTTATAGTTTGAAGGCTTCGGAAGAAATATTGCGGAATCCTTGACATATCTTCCGATGGGACTGATGTAATGGGTATAATATCCAGTGCCTTCACGAGTGCAGTCGTTTGCGTGTATATTGGCGTTTGTTGCGTGGCGTGTTTGGCTGGAAGGTTTTGGGTTGGCGGCCCTTGGAGTGGTTCGGTCGGTTGGCAGCTCTGCGGGAGGAGTTTTAACTAGGAGTATTGTTGCGGTTTGAGCGTGGAGTGGTGGGGGAGTATAAACAATGAAGTGGCATCGATGAGGTTGTTGAAAAAGGAGGAAAACGCGGGGAGTGTGTGCGTCGAGCCAGGATGTAAAAGGGAGTGGTTGTAAAATTGTGTAAGGAAAAAGAAAAAAGAGGTGTGTGCTTGTGAGATGGCGTTCCTGCAAGGGCAATTCAGGGTAATAGGCGAGGAATTGGTGCTAGCAGGAGTATTTCCAAGGAATGCTTGATTTTTGTGTGGGGCTTGAAAATTTACTACTAGCAAATTGTATAATAGTGTCAATGCATAGCTCTCATGAATAAATTTACGAAAAAAAAATTACTGTGGGACACCGGCTTTAGAAACTATTTATCATCCTCCCAACCATGTTGTTCCTTCTCATCGTCCTTTTCACTATCTCCAGCTTCAGCGAAACCAGGAGAAGCTGTGAGGGTGTGTTCTCTGTAAATACATTTTGAGAATATCTCAGAGTTCTGCTTTTCCCATTCTTTCTAATTAGCAAAACGCACTCTTCCTGGGCCCATTTCTCTATGTATCTTCCCGGTGTAATACACTGAATTATGCTGTTCATCATTGTCACTGTTTCTCTCTTCGACAGATTCTTCGTGGATCATATTCGCTGTCGGAAAAAGAGTCAAAGTAGCGTCAATCGATAGGAAAATTGGCGATGTGCAAACACCATTTGCTTCCGAATTTAAATAATTTAGTTATTTATTCATGAAAACTATGACTTATGTAGAGAGTTTGTGCATAGAGTGCAGTGACACATTTATTTTTCTATTTGCATAGCCAAAAGCGTGCCATTGTGACTGTGTGAGGAAAAGGAAAGAGAAAATGACAACTGAAGAATTGCATGTCCAATGATAAAAGCTATGAGACTAATAGTAACATGAGGGAAGCAGAAGAGGTGGAAGGAGCACGTGATTAAAAGTGCGTCAAAATATCAGAGAATGTATTTTATTGTTTTAGGAAAACTAATTGTGCGGATAAAATTTAAAAGAATATCGATTTATGAACTCCCCCTTACATCCTCCCTCTCATGATTTCCTAAAACAATTGTAATATGTCGGAATGACGAACAAAGAAAATTTGCATCATTTCATCAGCAAATATTTTCAGAGGGATAATTTTTACTTTGGTATAATGTACGACTAAAATATAAAGAGTAACAATGGCTACAGCATCTTAAAATAATAATCACGAAAAACAGAAAGATTCCTTAAAGATTAATATAACCCGGCGTTTCGCAGCAAGGTATATAAAGATGAGACGTGAAATGCGTTAACTTTGTAATATCAGCGCTTTTTGGTATTTCATTTGTCAGCCTAAGGATCAAAAATTTGATCCACTCAAGTTCGTTTGGAGTCACGATGATTGCACTTGAATTCTGTGAAACAAAAACTCGAGCGAGTTAAGTAGCGAGTATCGAGAAGAGAAGCCACCACTAAAGGCAAAACAATACACACAACTAGTTTAATTCTAAAAATATTTTATTTCATCAACAAAACATTGGAAAAAATCTCAAAAAAATAAACTTGTACAACATTCATTATTTGTCGTTAAAGGCATTTGATATGCTCTTAATCAATACTTTTTACCCACGTCACTGGAGTGTACGATGAGCGCGCTCACATATGATTTTTAAAATGAACTTTAAATCACATGAGAGACCACCAGCAACTGCCAAGCGACTTACAACTCATTCATTTACGTTTTAACTTTTACGTTTAACTTTTACGGAGCATTCCGTGGATTGGAGAAATGCTTTCAAAAATGACCCTGCTCTATGATACACATAACTTTTCCGCTATAATTAAAAATTCTTGTACTCTTTCAACTACGTTAGAGACACGGCAGAAGGACATCTTCAACGGAGAGGACCAATGGGCACCAAACACACCACTCATTGCGGGTCTTCCAGCAGTCTTCAACACTTTACCACACAAAGTGATTCCCGAATCGAATTCCTTTCCTCCGTTAGAAGAAATGCATCGATTCCACTATAGAACAGTGTTACACTCACGACTGGCAGAAAATATCTTCCAGTGAAGCATAGTTAAGAGTCCCTTTTGATTTAGTCAAAAACAATTCCTCTTCACACCGCTCAACGCTACACGACCTCTCAAGCACCTCGTATCAAGAACTTCGTCGTAGAATTGAGAGTCGCTTTGATGAGAGTGAAATACAAAGTGATTTTTGCCGCATTAACTTTTTACATTGGGGTCACCCCTTAGATCCAAAACTGACGTCAAAGGTGGGATACTGATTTGGCGAGCTACGTTTTCATCCGCCTTGCGTTTGTGCCGCTGCATGGCCGCGTGAGAGAGCGACTCCGTCGACGTTCTTGCGCTTACGGAAGTGCTAAGAGGAAAGCGAGGACGCCAGCGATTCGCGCCGTCGAATTGCACGAGGAATCGAATAAACGACCAACAAAAAGCGACTGTTTAAGTTCGCTGTATCCAAAAGTGCCTTTTCTCACAACTCGACATTAACCGCATTGCAGCATCGCAGCCTGCAAAGTTTGGCAACGTCTGCGGAAACACGGCCTGCGTAGGAGAAATTGCTTCGTTTTGCGGTGTTCAATGGGCCGCAACACACAAACCAAGACGCAGCGTTTACTGTTCGTTTACCGAGTGATTCCGCTCGGCCAACCGCCCTCAGGAGATTATACAACTCTTGTCGTCCTTGCCAGGGGACATGGGTCCGCTGGCCGACGTGGACCTCTGCCGAGGCTGCAGTCCGTCCCTGGCGTAGGCAAGCGCGTCGTTGGGCACGTATGAAATGCGAACGCCGCCGTACGCCCTCTGCGGCGGAAGGCGGTAAACGGCCTCGTCGTCCGACGATGAACTCGACGAAGAGCACGTGGAGCAGCTTCCGTCATCCAGCGACACCCTCCGCGACCTCCAACGGTTCCAAGCCGCCGGGTCCCGCGCGTTCGAGTCCGAGGCCGTCTTCCGTAGAGCCCAGCGGTCCTCGTCGTCCAGGACTACTTCATCGGGCATGAAGCGGACGCCCAAACGAGGTCTCGCGCCGGAACCGCCGCCCGAGATGTCGGCGTTCCTCCGGCCACCTTCCGACGAGGGCGACAGGAGAACTCCTCGAGGCGTCTGCGGCGAGAGGGGCTCGGAGACCCTCCCAACGGCTCCGCCGGAGGCCTCGCCGCCCCGCAGCTGCCCCCCATTGGACAGGATAGACGCGGGCTCCCTGGCGCAGGCAATCTCGGGCTGGACGGAGCACGAGGGCCCTGGGCGGTCGACCACGTGGACGATGGCCTCCAGCGAGAGGGACTTTGGCGGGAGGTGGTGGGAGATTCGGGGCGATGGCGGTTGCGAAGGGGGCGGGGCGACCGGGGGCGGTAGGGATGGTGACGGTTGCGAGGAGGGGGGTGGAGTGGGGTGTGCCGAGGGGGGAGGGGTGTGGTGCGGCGGCGTGGCAGAAGCCGGGGGAGGCGGCGGCGGGGGCGGCGGAAGGCCTTCCGGCAGGAGAGTTTGCTGCGACGGTGCTGAGTCGGCCGGCGGTACGGGGCTGGGGCGGGAAGAATTCGACTGTTGAGGTCCCGGAGGCGGGTTTGGGGGTTGGTGCGGCTGTTGAGGCGGCACGTGGGGCGGAGGGCCTTGCGGAGGAGGGGCGGAGGTCCGGTGGGGCTGTTGGACGTGGGAAGAACTCGGATAGAGGTGCTGTGGCTGCAGAGGGAGATTACCTGGGTGCGGGCGGTGTGACATTTGCGGCGGGAGGTGCTGAGGTGGGAAGTGGTGCGGGTTGAGAGGGTAGTGTTGCCCCGGGTGCGGCGGCAGGGGCTGGGAGGGCGAGAAGGGAGGCGGGTAGGTGAGCTGGGAATGCATGTGTTGCGAGCCGGGGGGCCCCACTTGCTGAGGGTACACCGGCGATGGTTGCGAGGGGGCGGGGGGTAATGGCTGCTGCTGTTGTTGTTGCGAATGTATCGAGGGTTGAGTGGGAGGTGGCATTGTTGAGGGAGGTGGTGGCATTGTTGAGGGAGGCGGTGGCATTGTTGTGGGCGGTTGGGTGGAAGGCAGCGGCGGGGGTTGTGTTGGCAGGGGAGGCGGTTGTGAGGGCAGGGGTGGAGGCTGGCTTTGATGGGACGATGGTTGCCCTCGATAGGGGTGTGGTGGCGTGGGGTAAGCAGGGGTCGAGGGTTGATTGGAACTGTGCATGAAGGAGTGGTGCGGAGGGGTGTGAGGAGGATGGTGGGTGGACGGAGGGGGAGGGGGAGGCAGCCTAGAAGGCTGCGGCTCGTAAACCTGAGATCTTCTCCTCATTTCTGGTGAGCATTGTGTTGAGCCTCCATAGTCAAATGGCGAAGAAAACCTGGAGGGGAAAGCAGAAATTATAAAAACTGGAACAATTATAAACTGGTACTGGTACAATCTAAAAACCACGTGGGTCACCAAGTATGGCAAGTAGGAATCCAGGTTTTGTTAAGGTTCATTTTTCTACTCATAAATAACAATAGTAGTCATACCATTTAATTAATATTCCTTAAAGCAATCATATAAAAGTGATATTCCATAATCCTCCATCATGATTACTACATATTCAATTGGTCAAAGGGAGATTTTAATTTTACATTCATTTGTCCAGAACAATACATTTATCATTCTTCTTCATCTCAACCAAATGGGATGGAGGATGTAGGATGTATATTGAGCACAGAGTGCTTGAGGGAAGTGCCTTTGATGAGCATTGAAAAGAAGGAAGAGGAGAGGAATTTTGGAACATTAAGAGAAGAAAAGGGCAAGTGGAGATTGGGTATAATTGCTGACAGGCAAATTCTATTTCCAAAATTGAAGATTTAACACAAAAAAGGGAGTTTTATTATTTATTTGAAAAAAGTCAAGTACCTACAGCATGATGCAATTTTACTGTGAATGTATAACAAACAATTAAGGGCCTAAATGCAAAAAATAACAAGAAAATGATAGCAAATAATTCTCCAACATGGGTAGAGAGTCTAAAAAAAAATATTTGAGTGGAAAAGAGAGATGTAAGGCTCGGTTAGCGAAGTCTTTAGAAGATAAGGTAAAAGGGTTCAATTTTTCAGGGAGGGAATTTAGCAGAGATGAAGGTGAAAAATATGGGAGTGCATGGTGAGTGATAATCTGTCAGTAGGGATCTGGAGTTACTACGGTTGGTATCTGAAATAAATGAAGGAAACAAGATGATGGTAGTCAATAGTTGAGATCAAAGTGCTATGGATGAGATCACCCTTAAGGAAGTTATTATCTAGATTAGTAATAGAGATTGAGGACAATGCACCATCAGAGGGTAGGTTGTGGAAATTAGACTCTCTGTTTTTAACAATATTTGTGAAGAAGTTAGTGATAATCTGTAGAGATTTTACATTATTTGTGGCTAATATCAACCATATAGAGGAGCAATGGGAGAGAATAGAAAGGAAAATAGTTGTGAAATAAGACTGTAATGCTCTAATTTCTGCGAAATGGTATTGTAGGCCTATAATGGACATTGTTTTACTTTTAACGGAATGGATGTGGTTGGCATATAGAAGTTTTTGGCTCATTATTACACAAAGATCTTAAATTTATGAAAATCTGTTCAGTGGGTAGAGTTGATTGTGTACCTAACATGTATTGGAGATTTTAAAGGGAAATGTGATATTTCATTTACTAAGATTAACATTTAGCATCCAAGCTTTACACCAAGTTGGCATGTAATTCAAGGCATCCTGGAGATAATGGCAGTAAGAGGAGTTATTGATTTTCTTAAATATCTTGAGAGGGAGGTAGATTAATGAATAAAGTAATAAGATATGGTCAAAGATACTGCCCAGGGATACTCCAGATGCTACCTCGGACCTAAAAGAAGAGAAACATGACAGTATTCTGGGTTCCGATCTGTTTGAAAGGAAGATGGATAGGAGATTGAGAAAGTTACTATGGATGCCAATATGGAGTTTTAGTTGGTGAAGAAGTATGGAATGATTCAGCGTGACGAAAACTTTAGGAAAGTCATTAGTTATTCAGTTGTAGTCAACTTTTTATTATCAGAATGTTAGGGAAATAAGGTCTAAATTAAGTACTCTCAACTAAAAATTGCAAAATTCAGAGTGTGATGTGCTGTGTTTCAGTGAAACTTGGTTAAATGACTCAATATATGACTCTGAATTGTGTATGGATGGGAAATATAATATTTATAGGAAGGATAGAAATCCTATAACCACTGGTAAGAAATTTAGGGGGGTGTAATGGTGATGATTAAGGATATAAATGAATGTCAACGAATTCCTGAACTGAAGGCTGATGGAGAGAACATTTGGATTAAATTCCATTCTGATATGAAGAAATGGGTTTATCTCTGTGTTGTGTACTTCCAACCTGATGCAAACATTAATGTATTTCATACCTTATTTAATAAGGTATCATACAGTGAAATCATGAACAATGACTAGACGATTATTGGTGATTTTAATTGCCTGCATTTAATGTCTTCGTTAACGAGTAAAACTGCTACTTTCGCAGAATTGAGGGTGTGCATAGATTCTATGGGTTTAAAACAAAGAAACTATGTTGAAAATCTAAATGGTAAAATACTTGACCTAGTGTTAACAAACAAAGATTGTATAAATTTTAATCATGTTCAACTAACCTCCCAAATTTTTACTGAGGATTGTCATCACCCAGCATTAGAGTTTATCATGTCCTCACATGTGAAAAAGGACAAGTTAGATTTCACAAGTACTTACTACAATTTCAAGAGAGGAGATTACTTGAAATTGTATGAAAATTCAATTGCTAGTGACTAGGACTCAATTACTACAATTGAAGATGTGAACACAGGCGTAGAGATGTTTTACAACAATTTATATAAAGCCATTGACATTGATATTCCTAAATGTGAATTATAGAGGTACAAGTATCCATCTTGGTACAGCCATGCATTTAATAAAAATATCCAGAAAAAACATCAGCATAGAAAGTGATTCAAAAGAAATGGTTCTGTCTATCATCAATCTATGTACACCAAGTTAAGATCAGTTGTAAAACACTTGATTGAGGAAACGTTTGACAATTATTTAGAAAATGTGCAACAAAATCTCAAGGAAGGTAACACCTGCATCTTCTGGGAATTTGTTAAAGTGAAGAGATGCCGAGGACAAACTGTGAACAACATGGAGTTTAATGGGTGCAAAAGTAACAACCCATCAGAAATAGTAAATATGTTTAAAGACTATTTTCTTTAAGTTTACATCCCCTCTGAAAACATTTATTACGATAGTGATAGGTATTAAAAATATTAACACACCCACAAACACCGCACTAGATTTAATTATGTTAGATGAAGTCCTGAATGCCATAAAAACCATCAAAACAAAAAATCTATTGGGCCCAATAATATATCTATTTACATTGTAAAAGGTTGTAAGAAATATTTGCTAAAGTCCTAAATATATTTGATTTGTCCTTAAAACGTGTTGTATTTCCCATGAAATGGAAAATTGCAAAGGTTTGTTCAATTTTTAAGAAAGGAGATAAATGTAAAGACAAAAATTACCGCCCTGTCATTAAATAATCTGTATTTTCCAAAAACCTTCGAGTCAATTATCTACAAGCATATATCTTTTTGATTTAAAAAAGAAATTAGTGAGGTGCAATATGGTTTTAGATTGAAGAGGAGCACTGTTCACAATCTATTAACATTAAGTGAATATGTGATAGACAATATGAAAAATTTAGATTGAAGATTTAGAATGAAGAGGAGCACTGTTCACAATCTATTAACATTAAGTGAGTATGTGATAGACAATATGAAAAATTGTGCATAGACTGATGTACTCTACTTTGATTTTAGGAAAGCCTTCAACACAGTGAACCATTCTAATTTAATTGAAAAACTTCATTGTTATGATATCTCTTATCCTTTATTAATCTGGTTATGCTCCTACTTATCTTGTAGAAAGAAATATGTGGCTTTTAATAGGCACACATCAAAAGAGTACTTAGTTACGTCCTGAGTACCACAAGGTTCAAATCTAGGACCATTATTGTTTTCACTTTTTGTTAATGATTTTCCAACAGTCATACAAAATTCAGTCTTTTATATGCAGATGATTTGAAGGTTTTGAGAAAAGTGTTAACACCTAATGACTGCTTCAAACTTCAAAAAGATATGAATAATCTGATAAAGTGGTCCATTGATAACAAACTCTACCTTAATTGGGAAAATGTTATCATGAAGCATATTCTCGAAAGGAAAAAAATATAAATTTTGAATATAGAGTGGAAGGCTACATGATTTTAAAAAATCATGAAATTAATGATTTAGCCATAACGTTTGACTCATCAATGACTTTTATGCCACTTATATTAAATATAACTTCTTCATCTCAAAAAATTTAGGGTTTTGTCCAAAGAGTGTCAAAATATTTCACATGGACAACAGAACTGAGAACTCTATACTACTCTTTGATTACCTAGATGTAAGTTAGGATACATCTCAATTGTTTGGAATCCCTATTCATTCAAATATGTACAATATATAAAAAATGTACAGAAGAGATTTATATTTTATGTGTACTACTCTCATCCTCGACCAAATCAATTTTGGGGAAAATGCTAACCTAGTGAGTAAAATTAATTTATTAGTACCAAAAGTTAATGTAAGGACCAAAAGGACAATTTATTTATACAATGTTAAAACAAACTATGAGTTGTAAAAACTCAGCATAATACAGATCGCGCCAAACCTTCAATAATTAATGCCATGAACTTGAACTGTTTCAAAAGGGAAGCCAATTCTGTTCTCAGCTAAACAAAATCATATTATAAATTCATGTAGTAAGCACTTTTCTTTATACACATTTTATAATTCAAATTGATTGTATGTAATATATGATGTTTGCCCTGAAATTTTCTTTAGTTGGGCGAACTTGAAGCATAATAAACAAATGAAAAAGTCAAGGAAAAGAGTATCAAACTGAGCTGACTTTTCAATGGCATTGATGTCATGGTGCTGAAAGATGGCTAGGTTGGTGAAGCAAGATTTACCAAGGAGGAAACCATGGGGATAGTTCACATCAAAGCTCTCCAAATATTAACCAATCAGTTGGTATATTGAGTGATGAAACCAGTCAAAATCAGTATCAGCATAGTTATGTGCAGAAAATATTATTGAGCAAGCCTCAAGTAGGATTTATGTGGATTTAATGGTCAGCACTAACAAGAAAGATCATACACACCAAGGTCATGTCATGCATAACTGGAAGTCAGTTTAGACTTCTAAAAAGATGGTCACAGGTGCTAATTGGGCAAAAGACAAAACACTATCGAAATTCATCGCAACATGATGCCTACCAAACAGCATACCTAAATGCAAATACATAACAAGCTTGGGTCATTTTTCCTTGATATTATACATTATTTGTACCTCCGTCAGCCACTATTTTACTCTGTCCAATTACCACCAACTTACCACAAGCATTCCTGATGCCACTACTCAAGGGCGTACCCAGGATCAAAACTGGGGGAGGGGGGGTGGGGGGGGGGCAAGCCATGGTCGTTCTGGTTGTAACATTTTAGCACGGAAAAGGCGAATGAAACCAAAATTTTAAGAAAATTATTTATAATTAAAGCAGTGCTTTATTAGTTATTACAATTATTTGCTTGAAAAAAATTTAATTTTTATTCTAGCTACATGTCTTATACTTGCTTCTAGGGGGGGACAGCTACCCCCCTGCCCCTCGCTGGGTACGCCCATGCCACTTCTCATACTATTTCCTGATGCATCCCAGGGCTATGGGATTTCGATATTCCTTAATATCATAATTGATACAAAATTTAAATAATGATAAAGGTTAAAGTTGATGCATTATTTTTGCATATTTAAAAGCCTCAGCTATAATTCCTTGATAGCAAAAGGATAGATTGGAATAAACAAAGATTAGAAATAAATATATAGTTATGAAGAATATTGGATTTCCAGTTTTCTCTTATCCATAAAATAAAAGAAGTCCTCTACAATGCAAGTCGCATTAATGCACAAGGGATGCATAAAATCCAACAGTTAATGAACTTGTCTCTTTTGAACTGAACCTTACATATAAAACTCGGAGTCATTCCATAATGAAAGTACAAGGTGCAATTCATCTCTTACAATTACATATGACAATGATATTAATAGAGAGATTGAAAATGATCTAGACCTCAAACTTTTTGAACCATTACTTCCTAAGTTCCATAAGCACTGTTTGGTCAGGACCCTGCCTTCAGCACAGTCCTTAACCCCTTGTTTCTTGTTTCACTCCTTTATTAAACCAAAACCACCAAGAAGAAGTTGCGGTCCACTTTGGGAACCAATGTCCTATACTCTGTAATAGTTGAAATTAGTTAGATACTTAGACAGCAACTATAGGCAGTTGAAAGTTATTAGCCATTTAAAGATCAAAACAGAAAAAAATATGTGTATCCCGAAGCAGACACAAACTGGAAAGAAGAGACAAGCTTGTATTTCACCATTTTATTTTAGTACCAGAAATGAGCCTGAGCTTATTCCATAATCATGTACATATGAGTCACCCTCATTTCACTCTTAACCTAGGGAAGCTCAGTTTCTACAAAGAAGGTACTTATATTTAGAAACTGGAGAATGAATACTCATAGGTGAATATACACCACTGATAAAGTTTGCTGCATCTTTCATTTGACCCAACAATGGATGAACTAACAACAACTAAGAGCTACCTTGATTAAATTTTCCATGTCAACCTTATGCAATATTCAGAAAAAGCATCACTAATATTGAACATTTTTCTACAAATGATCTCACTAATCCACAGGAAGATCCCAGTGAGAATAAGTTGGTGGAACCCATGCAGGGACCACATGGACATGAAGATGGAAATTTGGTGAAAATCTTGGTGAATTGAAAGGGGGGAGGATTGTTGGGTATCTATGTGATTGAGTATCTTCATCTTTGTTGGCTCTATTCTAGCAGAGTAACTTTGAAAATTCTACAGTAATCCAAGTTTGCATTTCGTTATTCAATTGGCTTTGGGCACGGCCATGTTTTTGCAAGAGGGCTTCTCTCTCAGTCGTTGGGCGTGATGGTGTGAAGACGTATGGATGGGTAGCTCCCATCAAATAAACCCATTGCAAGTTAATCTAAGTTTTGATCCGAGATCCCTCAAAAGGGAACGCAACAAATTAGCAATGAGGATGGAATCACAGATAGGATTTGCAGAGAGTAAACATATTTGAGACAGTAGACTTATTTTTTCCCCACCACGTGGTTGGAGGACGCTGTGCTGAAAGACTTTTAAGTGTTCTTCTTTTTATCAGAGGAATTTTTCAAATATTAGCCTTTATGGTGTTATCACTGTCGTTAATTGGTGCTATATAGTGTACGTAGAGCGATTTTAGCTTTGGCCTTTTCTCACCTGCCGCAATCATACTCTCTGATCTTTTGGCATCCGAAAATTATGTGATTATATACCGTGTGCAACTGGCTTCATGTAAACTGCATTTTTATACGGGTTAAGTGTTTTTTTCTTCCTGTGAGATATGCAATTTTGTGATAATTTTGAGACCACTTGGTCGTGACAATTGTGGTTTTAGTTAAAGACCGTCATTAATGTGCGTGAAAGTGTTCTCAGTTTATATGTATGTAATGTATGTTTTTTCCAGCACAGTGGAAGAATCGGCACGGTTCAAGGTTGCATCAGAGACCAACACAACACTGGAGTTCCAGCTTCAGGGCAGGGGAGAGCCGAGGTTTTCCTGCGACATCACAAACTCACATGGTATCTTCATCAGAGCCCTCCCCTGACAATCTTATGGTCAATGGTGTTTTATACCCCCTCTATGGGGGAACCCCCCTCCATCAGTGTCCATGTTGAAGTGGAAGGTATATCTATCCTCATGGAGGTAGATAGTGGGGCTGGGCCCACAATAATTGGCCATACATTGTATGAGAAAAAATTTCCTCACATTGAGTTGTCCCCTTGTCAGGTAAAACTAACAACTTGGTCTGAGCAACCACATGACATACTGGGGCAGAGTTGGGCTAAGGTGTGTTATAATAATAATTTTGAGAGGTTGTTGATGATTGTTGCAGCCACTAAAGGGCCAACTTTGCCTGGGCGCTTGTGGTTTCACCCCTGAGCAATAGCGATATCGATGGGGTGAATAAAGTGTCTTCTTTCATCCCAAATGAAATTGCACACTATACAGATGCATATTCTCCTGGGTTAGAGAATATGTAGGTCCTCCTGCACACATTCACATGAAACCTGTATTCAGAAGGCATGACTGGTTTCCTATGTCATTGTTACCAAGGTAGGGAATGAACTAGACCGGATGGTGGAAGATGGAATATTGGTTCCCGTGAAAACCTCGGAGTGGGCCATGCCAATAATGCGTGTTGAGAAATGAGATGGGTCCATTCGGATTTGTGGGGACTACACATCCACAGTGACTCCTAACTGCTTGCAAGACATTTACCCTCTACCTACCATTCATCTACATCTACATGATACCCCGCGAGCCGCTGCATGGGCGTGTGGCAGGCGGTGTTAGGTCACCAGCCGTTTAAAGGTTGATGATGGTTTGATTGGTGAGGTTTTAGAAAAATTGAATGGAGGGAAATTTTTTGCACATTTTGATCTGTCCCTAGCTTTCTTACAGATGACTGTGGACTCTAAGATGGCAAAAGTTTTAACACTGAATACCCACAAGGGATTGTTTGAGGTCCACCAGTTGAGCCAGGGATTGAGCGCCTCACCCAGAATTTTCCAGAGGACAATGGAAACCATCCTTGCATCTTGAGGGTGTGGTTGTCTATTTAGATGACATCCTGGTGCAAGCTCCCTCATTGGAAGTGTTGTGGGACGGTGTGAAAGTGGTTCTCTCACGACTTGACACTGCAGGTCTTCGTCTTTGCCCAGAGAAATACAAGTTTGGGGTCCCTGAGTTGGAGTTCGTGGGCCACATTAGTGCCAAAGGTATAGCTCGAACACCAGGTAAAGTGAAGGCAATTTTATCGGCTCCAAAGGCAAGGGATGTGGACAGCATTATGGTTTATTTGGGATTTATAAACTACTACCACAGATTTTTCCCCAATAAGTCGACCCATTCCCAGTTATTGTATGATCTCCTGAAGAAGAATACACCTTGGTGTTGGACAAAAGAACATGATAAGTGCATTGTCTATGTGAAAGAAATAGTGGGCAATGCAATTCTTGTACATTTTAATGCAGAGTTGCCCATTGTTTTTGCATGTGATGCCTCTCCGTATAGTGTAGGGGCCGTCATGTCCCATGTGATGCCTGATGGCAGTGAAAGGCCAATTGCCTTTGGGTTTAGAACTTTGAAGACCGCTAAATGCAATTATTTGCATGCTGATAAAGAAGCACTGGCCATAGTTTTTGGAGTACAGAAATTTTTTATGCATGTACCTTTGGGGGAGAAAATTTTGTATTTGTACTGATAGTCAACCCATTGTTGGTATATTCAATCCCAAAAGGAAGCAGCTTCTAGATGTACTCTCTCCAGGAGTACTTAGATGATGTTTTTACTTGTCTAATTTTGACCACATTGCAGTACAACCTGGGGATTAACCATGGCAATGCAGACTTCCTCAGCAGGATGCTATTAGAGGAGGATGCAGAAGAGATGTTTCAAGATCCTGCAGGAATATAATTGCTGGAGGAGGCTCCTCCTAACTCTCCACTCATCGCAGCTTCAATAGCCGAGGCCACTGCTAAGGGCCAAGTGCTATCCAAGGTCATGAAGGGGGTTCAACATGGCTGGAGCTTTGCAGAAGACTTATTGGTACAGGAATACATGAGGAGCCCAGCTGGGAGCCTGTCCATTGTGAAGGGTTGCCTTTTACGGGGCACTAGGGTGTTAATACCCTCAGTGTTATGGCCAAAGGTTTTAGAGCTTCTGCATAAAGCTCATCAAGTGATGGTAAAAACAAAGACTGTGACCTGCCGCTATGCTTGGTGGCCAAAAATAGACTCTGATTGCTCCTCTAGTTTTGAGACCAGAACACCCTCTGTTTGCTCCTCTAGTTTTAAGATCTGAAGCTCAAGATGCCCACATAGCACAAGATGACCCTGTGGTGGTGAGGCCACAAGGCAGGGTTGAAGGTCCACCAGCCTCAGAATCCCACAGTGAGAGCTTGTGGCCAAGGAGGTCTGTGAAACCTCCGCACCGCCACATTAAAATGACTATGTTGTGAATTAAAATGGGGGAGGATTGTTAGGTATCTGTGATTGTGTGTCTTCATCTTTGTTGGTTCTATTCTGAAAAAATATCATTGTGAATTCTGCAGTAAACTAACTTTACATTTCGTTATTCAATTGTTTTTGGGCACGGCCATGTTTTTGCAAGAGAGCTTCTCTCTCTGTTGTTGGCCATCATGATATGAAGACATGTGGATGGGTAGCGCCCATCAAATAAACCAGTTGCAAGTTATCCCAAGTTTAAATCCGAGATCCCTCAAAAAGGAATGCAACACACTACATATCTTCGATACCCCCCTTTGCATGTCGCCACATGTATCTCCTATTTTACCATTTCTTCCACCTCCACACTGCCTATCTCCCATGACCTGTCCCCCCATAAGGTTACAGCCCAGAGATTTATTACCTTCTATTCTTCATATAACGTTTTGAAACATTTAGAATATTGTTTACGATGAAGCTACTATGATAATTCTCATGTTTAAATAAAAGAACTGATGAAATGCTCACCCTTTGTTTGCAGCAGTTTGGCCTCCCTGGGGATCCTTGACTGTAGAATCAACTTGATCCAGTTGTTCTGAGAAGGGTTCACGTCTCCGATGCCAAATTTGGGACATCATGGGCTGAGGAGGATTACTACGAGAAGTTTCAGGGAACATGCAAGAGTTGGAGGCTAATTTGGCTGCCATTTGATAATCCTTTGGACAATCAGGGAGAGCCAAGGTGGTCATGGGGTTTCCTGATGCTTGGTTGTAAGGTGAGTGAAGTTGCTCATTCCTATTTCCATTAGCAATTGCATCTTTTCTTTCTTCCTTCGATTGTGTGGGTGGCTCTCCTTTGCTGCAGGCTATGGAGCAATAAATTGCACCTCTACGAGGTAAGAAAGGCCTGGAAAAAATTTTAACTGTTTCAATCATCTATGTTAATTCTCATTGTAAAAAGTAATGCATTTTGCATATATATGACTAAGAATTAGTATTCTGGCTGCAGTCATCTTTGGGTTGCAACCCAGTGTCAAAATCCTTATTAGGGAAACTTTGATGGCATGTACCTATTTTGTCATTTCAAGAGACCACCAACATAATAATACCAACATAATTCTATCAGGTGATACCTATTCTAAGAGTCATTTCAAGCATTCAAGTTACAAAAGTTAGTAAAGAGTCATGTGAATAGCATTTGTGATCAAAGTAATGAATATTTTTAACCAAACAACATCTCACCAAAAACAGTTGATAGGCCAGCTACCCCCAAAACATTATGAGAATAGGTTCACAAATGCAAACTCATAAACCAACACAGACACAATGAAAGTAAGTAGGTATGTAAAAATAAAAATGAATAATTTTGAAACCTATTATATCTATATTTTATCTCCCTCACAAGCATGGAATAATGGTTCACCCAGAATCAGGAAATCATGAGTTATCCTAATACCTATGCACATAGGAAAAGGCAATAACATATGCAGTAGATTCTGTGAAAATGCCTTCCTTTATTTCCATAATCTTTCACTATGATATACTCATATAAAAGTTGAAAGTGAGGAACAATTATCAGGTTTAAAGTATAAGCAATATGTTCATAACCTACCCTTAACTTTCATCTCTATTTTTAGCCCATGGTTTTATTAGGCAGTCTCCCTAAGGTTGCAATAATTCAGTCCATTGAGTACAAAATAAATTACTTCAGAGCTACAGATTCATTTATACTAGATAATGTATGCAATTGTGCCTGTCAAGTAACTCCTCACATTTCATTGCATTAAAGCTTAAGTTTGTACACTCTTTTCAGTGTAAATATTCTCTACATAATTAAGTATTTACTATGAAATAATTAAGACAAATAATTACATTACTAAGGTGATTTAATTTACCAAATACGTAGCTATGTATAAAGATAAGAGTTATTATCAATACAACAATACACAATCAATACAAAAATACAAAAGGCTCAATCAGGTCAGACAAAGCAAGGTTCTAAATAAGCCACTTACTCAAGTTTTTCATATTTTGTTATGAATATGAGCCCCTAGAGTGATTCTTTCCTTCCATGGATCCAGAGAAATATCAATGACACCCATTATTTTTTTAAATCTAGTTAGAATTGCTATAGTATTTTTCAAAAAGATTTCTTGGTAAACATCTGAGTAGATGATGGAGTTGCATCATAAATTACACTGACATATTTTCAGTGATTCCAGATAGATTTCTACAAAAAAATTTGAATGATTACTTTTGGTCTCATATATTTACTGAACCAGCAAAGGCTGCTCCAAGTGTATGAGGTGCCAGGTCCAGTTAAGTATCGCTGATCTAACACAGAACTAAGAATGATGTTACAACTTCCCTACATTACATGTAATTACAATGCTATCCATGGTTTATCACAGCCCAAAACTAGCCGAAAGTATCCAAGTGGTCAGAGCATATTCTTTAAAATCAATTTCCAGGTAGTCCACTACTTTCAGAAGTTCTTCACAAGATAACTGGGTATGACCATAGAGTAAGTATATACTAACTCTATGGTATGACTAAAAATACCCAATAAAAATCTATTTTAGACAGTTCAATATCTTTAGTAGACACCAATGTACTTGGCTCAAGAACTTGTCATACAAAAAACCCCAAAAGTTTTTCACAACAAAAGAATGTTTTCATAGAAGCATGGAGTTAATTATTTAGGAATGGTTATGTTGACAAGCCAATGATGAATGACAACTAATTTAACATACACAAGGTCTGTTAAAAAAGTTCCAAAACTTTTTGAATAGCGCTTCTCCAGTTGGTTATTTTTAATATGCTTAAGACGTTGTGTCCACAGAAATTTACTGAATAACCACCCTTGACTACTTTGTTGATATCTTGTTTTGTTCATTTGTTACAGCCATTTGTGTGAAAGGGTGTTCGTGGTGTGCGGCAAAAAATTGGATAAACGGAAATGAGCTCTTTGAAGGAGCAGCATTGTCCTGTGAAATTCTTCATAAAACTTGGCAAATCCTTCACAGAAACTTTCGAGTTGATTACCAAGGCTTATGGTGAGGATGCTATGAAACGCACTATGTGTTATGAGTGGTTTACCGAGTTCAAAAAGGTATGGCAATCTGTGGAAGACGACGAGCGTTGCAGAAGACCATCCTCGATTGATGACCCCCACATCGAGAAAGTGAACGATCTCATTCATGCAAATCGACATTTGACTGTCAGGAAACTTGCAGAAGAGTGTGGCAGCTGGATTAGTTCGTGCTACGAAATCCTAGCAGAAAAAGTGAGGATGCATCGAGTCACCGCCAAATTCGTGCCTCGCCTGATGACAGCAAACCAGAAACAACATCGAGTTCAAGTCCATCAGAAACTGTTTAATCGAGCTGAAGAGGATGTAACTTTCTTGTCTAGGATCATAACAGGTAATGAGTCATGAGTTTATGGATATGACAATGAAACAAAAGAGCAATCTTCACAATGATTTGGTGAAGCATTCCCCCACCCCAAAAAAGCTCTACAAGTTTGCTCGAATGTCACGGTGATGTTGACTGTGTTTTCGATACTAAGGGTGTCATACATCACAAATACTTATCTAAAGGCCAGACAGACAACACAGAGCACTACCTGGGGGATATGAGACGTCTAAGAGTGAGAATCAGGCAAAAATGGCCAAAACTTAGTTTCTAGCCAAAAACAAGACCACTTTGCTTCCCCACCCACTCTACTCACCAGACCTGGCCCCATGTGATTTTTTGCTGTTCCCCAAACAAAAAACCCCACTCAAAGGAAAAAGATTTGCCACCACTCCAGAGATAGAGAAAAATTCAGCGGAGGAGCTAATGAGCATTCTGGAAGAAGCATTCAAGGACTGTTTAAAAAAAGTGGAAACATCATTGGGATAAGTGTACACGTTGAGGATGAGACTGACCAATAGTTTGTTGATAAAGTATTTTTTCTAAATAAATAAAGTTCAGGAACTTTTGGAATAGACCTCGTATGTTTGAACAATTAGTGATTAGGAATGCAGGTCAACCTTCGAGGTATTCCATATCTTGCACAGTTCTGGATCAATCGTTTTCCAAAAGATGTACAGAAATGAATGCTTAAATGTAAAAGAGATTAATTTTTACTTATAAAATGGTAAGTGATAAGGTCACTGCAACAAAATAATGAGGCCTAGAAATGTACATATCTTGTTTCATATGTGTATGAATCGAAATACATAAGAATCGGAGGAAATAGTGTCACTTTAAGATGAATTTCACTAAGCAATCAAATGGATCTCACAACTTTTCAACCAACCATAGGCAAAAGATACCTTAACCAACTTTAGTGCTTACCGTCCTAGAAGTGGAACTTGACATATTCTACAGCAAAAACACTGCTCCGTTGCATGCCAATGTTGACCCTCATGGCTCATTTGACCTGCAAAAGACATGAAATTTTTCTGAATTTCTAGAGAGTTAAGGATGCAAAGGTTGCCAATGGCAGCCTCTGTGATTTACAGGATTGCCTATTCCTTGAGATGAATGGTATAATTGTAATAATAATGGGAAAAAATCTGAAAACATATGGGATAGCCCCTTAAATATTGGGGCACTTGCCGAATATATTTGTAGCATACTTTATTGAGTATTCCTGAATTGCAGATCATAGATTACAAAGGCAATACATGATAACAGGATGTATGAGAATGTTCATCGAAAACCCCAAGGTTCTACAGATTCAAAATGATACTACTCTGATGAATGCAAATTATTGAGATCCAATGAGTTTGACAAGCAACTGAAAGAGTGCGAATTTCCACAGAGATAAGGAAGATGCCTCGGTAGCTTAACTGGCTAAAGCACTCGGCCGGAAATTGAGGGATCCGGGTTCGAATCCCGGTCAAGGCGGTTGATTTTTTCTCTGTGGAAATTTGCACATATGTGCATTGCGGGTGACTCCGTAAAAGTGGAACTCCGTGGCTAGTCCCGGATAGCTTAAAATTTATCAACTGAAAGAGTATTTGCAAATTATCACAACCTAAAAAGGCAAGCAAACATCCCAAATTTTGTCTTGCATCAGGCCATCTTGTACCTCCCATTAGTTGATCTCTCACCTTATCCCTTTTAGTGCGGCGGGCCGATATATTGGCTTTGGCATCTCAGGCATAAAGTGTGGAGGGCCGATATATTGGCTTTGGCATCTCAGGCATAAAGTGTGGAGGGCCGATACATCGGCTCATAGGCAAAATATTGTTTAACTTTTGCACACAAATATAATTACAATTATTTTTTGTATGAAGTATAAGTGTTTTTTTATTATTACCTAATTCAATGCATACTCAATAAGAAAAACTGCATATGGATATTTTAAAGAATAACTTTATAATATTTATTTTCCTAGAGTGATACATTTCTCACTAGAACCGCTGGCAGGGGTCAGCACTAAGAGGGTTAAGCAGCCTGAAATCTGACCGATCAATCTTGCCTCCATAGTCTCCATATGTGTGTTAATTGATTCAAAATGTCTCTTCCTTCTCCAGGACTACTGCCATGATATGGGTAAGGGCTTGCACATTTCAATGACCCTGAGAGTTGGACTGGCAGGAATACTTATTACTGCTAATAGTAGGGCAAACCATACTAGATAGGTTGAAGGGTAGGAGCCAGACTAAAAGGTAGTTCACATGATGGATTTCGTTAAAAATACTGATGGAAAGTGGGGGTAGAAGTACCTCCCAACTATCAATTACCCAGAATATGAAAGTCATTCAAAGCAAAAAGGAACCTAGCATCGACAGGATGCTGACCACTAAGGTGGGTGTCATGCCAAGCTGAGAAGCAAGGCCTCCATGGTCATCTCGGAATCAGAAAAAGGCCATCAATGTCATCTCAGAATAAAAGGATTACAGGAGAGAACAAATAGAAAAAGAAGCGGAGGAAAATACCCATAAGAATAGGAATTAGGAACGTTAAGACAATGATGAGGGCTGGGAATCTGCAATATATTAAACAGAAAATGGAGAGGGGGAACATAAATACATTTACGCTCTGTGAGGTGAGATGGAGGGACAATGGGAACTACTGGCATGACAGCTACAGGGTAATCTATAACAGGGATTTGAGAGTGAAAATGGGATCACTTTGCAACTGAATGCTGAACTATGGAGGAGGAGGAATGCTGGAGAAGAGAGCAAATGACTACTTGGGTAGTGACCAGTTTTGGTTCAAGAGGGTATGGTGACTCAGGATTGTGACGTTCTGATTCCGGGGATGAGAATACTTAGTGTAATAGTAATAACAGTGTAAACAGGTAGTATTTGCCTGCTTTGTGGATATGGAATAGGCAATTGACTGAAAAGGGTAAACTTAGGAAAACTAATGCATACACAATGGAATAGATTGGCGAGATAAGAGACTCACCCAAAACTTATATTTGACCTAGGCGGCAGAGATGAGGGTGGCTGAGAGTAAATCAGGATGGGATTCAGGTTGCAGGGTAGGACAAAGGTGCCAGTTTTTGCCTTGGAACACCAAGAGCCACCAAGGCAGTTCATACATAATCATTATGGAGGGAAAGCTAGCAAGAACATAGTACAATTTCATCATGATGTCAGGCCATCAGTTTCAGGCAAACCAGTTGCACTTTGCCAACACTCAAGAATTAAAAATTTTATCAAAGACATAGTTCTCTAGGTCCATCAGAGTATGGGTATCTTGCATGCAAGTGGCTGAGAAAGAGTAGACGAAATTATAACATTGAGTTGTCACAAAAAAATTAGGAAAAATAGCACATATCTCATGAGCAAAAGTATGGAAATTTGGCAATATGCAGAGCTACCATTTATCATTGAAATCTAATATCCACATTCAGAAATGCTTGTATTGTTGGTCATTCATGTTTACTACTCATGTATAATAAGTTGAACTCATTTCAGCCTCTAAACTCTACACTTGCAAGAAATTAGCATGGAACAACACATGCTATACTTACATACATTCATGAGAAGGAATACAGGCTGCTTGAAGAAAAACCTGTTCTCAACATCCAAGAAGCATTGTCAATCAAAAACATATGCATATACCTTGGTTCTTGGCATAAACTGTGAAAATCATATTGGGTGACAACCACGGGTTCCAGTGAAAACTAGTCTCTTGACCTCTTGAATACATTAGAGCAACACACACCATGCTATAAAAACATTTTAAATGATGATGGAAAACCTTTATTACCAATTGTAAACAGTCTAGAGCAATGTCAATTAGTTTTGCTTTTATTCAGTTTTTATTCAGTTTTTATTCAGTTTTTTTATTCAGTTTTTGTTAGTTTTTATTCCCATAGTGCAGAGGAAATACTTCTATAAATTTATTCCAATGGAAAGGAAGCATTTTTTGAAAGAGGGTCCTAGCCAGTCAAAGTAATCCAGAAAAAGACAAGGTAATCTTCAGTGGGGAAATGAATGTCAATATGGGGTCGCTATGGTACTGAATGCTAGGGAAGAGGACCAATGCTGAGGAGTAGAGAAAATTACTAATTAGGCTATGACCAGTTTTGGGTTCAAGAGGGCAGGGCGACTCAGGTTATTGAGGTTGTAATTCTGGTGATGAGATCACTTAGAGAGCAATCAGGATGTTCTTTTCATTGCAGAAAAAAATTAGTATTACCATTGTGTGATTTTTTCCTTAGCACAAGGATCCTTATCAATGTCAGGAACTTTCATATTATTATCAGTTTTAGAAGCCTTAATTGGAGGAAGAGAAAAAAGTAGTCCTCTTTTTGCCAATGTCATAATTTCAAAGGACCTCTATCTTGATCCCAATTCAATCTTATGTCTTTCCCCTCAACTTGTGCATCTACAGTTAAATATGGACTCTACACGGCACACACTGACGTAAGGAATCGTTATACTAAATTCACGTTTTAGTCAGTGAATCGACAATTACATTTCACTTTTTAACATATTATATACTAAAAGTTGAAAACTGTCGAAATTGAGCTCTTAAATATTCATCATAGCTACGCATGAATAGGTAGTTTCACGCTATCGCATTAATCGCAGTTGATGAATTTTTATAAAGTCATGAAACTATTTACTTGGATTCTGCTCTGAATTTATACAGCTGATTGCTGTCGGTACTTGAGGTTTGTTTGATGGCCGACTGGTGCGTTTCGGTATACGACCATACAAGTATGCGCGCGCATTTGATGATTTTTAACCATAAACGAAAAAATGGCCTTATATTTTCTTTGACTTTTTTCCCAATCTATGGATTTTAATGGTCCAAATTTATTATGGAAGCTGATTTTAAAGAGAACAATCGAGATGTAGAAGACTGTTTTTTGATAAAAACAAAATGTTGGCAGAGTTTCGAAAACTCATGAAAAATGCTTAAAAATGAGTGAAAAATCGACCATAAATACTCCGAAATAATTATTTTCCGTCATATATTCCCTAAATATCAACTGAAATGTGTTAAAAGAACTATTTTCTATTACTCCTAGAGAAAGTAAAAAAGATAAAAGAATATTTCAGGAAATATGGAGGAAAAACCCTTAAAAAGTCGATAATTCCAGAAAATGTGCGTAAAAACTAATTTTTTGTCAGGTTAGAATGGAGAGACTCAACCCTGCGCAATAATCTTGTGCGTACTTCCTAGTCATAGCAAAAGATTAGGTTTGGCACCCCTCCGGAAGCGATTTGCGAGAAAAGCCTTTATTCGAACCGCCCTAATATACTTATATACTCAGATGCATAAATTGACATAAATCATTAGCCCTGATGAGGTCTCTATAAAAGAGAAGAAATGTTTTCTTTTTAAATCCTGATATGGATAATCCCAAGAGAACAGACCTTTGTTTCTGGAGGGTTTAGCCAGAAAGTTTCGTCCAATTCATGGAAGGAAACAGTGAATGAAAATTCTAAGATTCTCGGAAAAATGTCATCATTCTTGGTAAAAAGAAAATAGTCTGGGTATTATTTTCAAAATGAAATCTGAATACATATAATTACAGACAACAGTGTCATAAAATATTATTTGTTTAATAAGTGCTCATTTCAAAACTAAAATAGTTTTTGCCCAAAATCATTGTTCACAGAATCCATATTTCCAAACTCAATAAGATGCCATTACACTTTTATTTGTTGTAGAAAGAAAATACTAAATTAAAAATGAAATAGTTATTATAATCATACATTTTTCATAAGAGAAGTGTGGTCTAGACTTAAAAGTAACATGAAATAGGAAGACAAAAAAAGCACTGTAAAATAGGCAATATATTCAATACTCTCTGACAATTAATACCTGCCAAGTTCAAAAAGTAAATAGCATGTAATGATAACTGAAAAATCGCTTAATCAAATATGAGAGAGTTTATCATGAATGAAAACAGGATAGCAACTGACCTTGGTCAACTCCAATGGCTTCTCCGCAAGAGTCGCAGTATTCAGCGAAGAGGGCATCAAAGCAAGAGAGGCAGAAGGGACGCCCTTCCCTCATGATGTACCGCTCCCCACCAAGGCGTCGGTCACACTCCATGCACGCAAAGTGTGACATGTGCCACGCCCTTCCCTCTGCTTCCGTGCATTCCTCAGCTAAGATGATCTGCATGGAAGATGACATTATGAACAAGGTTATCGGAAAGTGGCAAACAGAGCTCACTATCATTCACTTGACTGACACTGGGATCCCACGGCCAGCCCTGAACACAGTGACAAATTATATTGGAGAGACAAGATTAATGGTAGTTCAATGCGCATGCTTTGGAGGAGGGAGTGAAATTGAAAACAAAAACATGAAAGCCCATTTGGATTTTACCCACATCTATGATACTTGGAGGAAAAATACGGAAATTTTTAAAAATATAAGCTTCACTCCAGAGTTTCAAACATGCATAGAAAAGTAAAAGTTTGCATTAAATGCAAGTTATTACAATCAATCCAACCAAATATATAAATGGAGTAAAAATCTGCTGGCATCAATGCAATTCAAATAACAGAATAGCAAGATTAAACAAAATAATTGATGATTGAAAACACTCATTGGTACAAATGACAATTTGGCATTCAAGTTTTCAGACTTCCTTAATACATTTATAAGAGTTATAAAAGGTGTTGAAGGTTTCCCTCAATTCCTCTCTTTTGTATTTAATGAAATATGTGGCTTGCAGGGTATGACATAGATGTAGATGTAATTAGAAATATTAACCGTTATAGGTGGAAAATATATCATGTTACCGATCTGTATTCTTGGGACTAAAATACTATTTCAACACGTTGCCTAATGACAAATGAATTTCTAAATTACTTTATAAGCACAGACTTTCCCATGAACACGAATAATAATGTGTATTATGACAATGGCGACTCGCAAATATCAAGGTATCATGCCGGGTTAAAACACTTATTAATATATGATTGTTGCTTACATTGCGGCTTCCGCGCCGCGAAGACAAGTCATAAAATGCTGTATTTAGGAGAACATTTTTAACATCATTTATGCATTATATATTTACTACCTGTATAGCGATTTCCACCGTAGAAACAGAATTATTTTGGTGAAATGTCGCCCAAGAGTTTTTTCGACATACTTGCTAAATATCCAAGATGTGCACTCAACGGCTCACTTTTCCCGCTCCAAGTACCTCTCCAAGTGCTCCATGAATTGCGTCAGGGAAGCTGCGGATTGTAATAGTATATATATTCGCGAGCGTGTACCAAGTGCCTCACCTCGTCGCAGGCGGAGCACCGCGGCTTGAGCGTCTCTGCGTGGTGCCGGCCGCAGAAGAGCGGCAGCGTGGTGCGTTTCTTCCGCTGCTGCTGTCCGGAGGGTGAGGAGGCGTCCGCCATGGCGGATGCGGCGTCCACGGCACTCAGGCGACTCCCCGCACCCACGAAGTAGATCAGGTCGACGAGCAGCTCGCCGCAGACGCAGCACGAAAAGCAGGCCGGGTGCGTGAAGGCACCAGGGCCCAGGCGGGCCGCGTACACCACCAGCTCCCCGGGAGGCACCATCTCCCCGCACTGCTCGGGTCAGCCACCGAGAAAAGGAAGAATCATACATTCACAGAATCGTCCGACGGCATATTATTTATGATTATGTTTTCAAGCAATACATGGATACTGGATACGGTAGGCTTGTAGGAATATATTCACAGACATTCATATCGAAAGATAAAGAAAGGATAGGAGAAAAGGGCAGGGATTTATTAACTCGTACGGTGAAACCTTTCTCAAATGGAACCTGAATTAAAAGAGAACCTATCCGATTTTAAAAAAAGGGTGGGTCGAAGAGGTAGAGGATGTTTTCATAGCACTTACTCCTCATTTAGAGTGAATAGTGCCGAACGCAACCATTGGATCGATTCCTGGGCGCGTGAACCTGACTTGAAGTTCAGTTGAATTTATTAAACAATTCGCATGGAAAGAACTATCTCACGGAGGAGGAAATCTGCCGTAACCGAATATTAGAATGATCCTTAGAGATTCCACGAACTACATATCACCGTACAGTGAAGGGATTATGGGAAGCAACTTTAGCCTCAGTTAAGAATTTGCATTGGAAAAAAGCAACGGTCCATTGTAAACTTTTCTGACCGAAAAACCAACAGCCAATGATGACCATGATTATTTATTAGAAAATGTGATACACCATTCATTAGAATGTTTCATTTTTGATAAGGAAGATTGTCATCCTTACAGCCAGGGGCTCCGGAGGAAATTCCATTGGAAGATTCAATGATACATCCAAGTTTGATGTGCAAAAGTTCTTTGTGGGAAGCCCATACGAGACGGGAAAATTCACCTCCGTTTACCTGATCTGTGAATTCCGCGTGCCAACGGGCTTTGGCACTAGATGTGCTACACCCTCGGCTATTTATTATAACCTTCGCCAAGAAGACTGTGTCGTTCGAAAAATACTCTCCAGTTATCAGGCACAAGTAGTAGTAAAAAATCTCTTTTTGGCAAATTGGTAAATAATTGGATGAATTGTAGTGAAAGAAGAGTAAAAAATATATTTGAAGTTGGTCAATTTATTCCATTTATCGGGATTTGATTAGGAAGTTAAGATAGTTTAAGCGGGGCATTATTTCATGTAGAATTCACAGAAGTTGACCTTATTTAAAAGAAAGATATCAGATATTTCCATCGCCACCTATCGCAATACTTTTCGGGATACCTACCTAAAAATAGAAGCTGTTTACCATGGGAAACGAAGCGAGTAGGCTCTGCAGAGAGACTTCATGTCATAAAAATGAGGAATTCATTTCGCCCAAATTTTAATCAGACATTTAGCAATGTAAAGTTTGCTTTTTTTATCTACAATTTAAATAAAATAAATCTATTACTCATTGCTCTAATTTTTTCTCTAGATAAAAAACTGTCTGTTGTAAAGGCGGTTAAAAAATAGTCATGATAAAGACTTATAGAGATATGTTCATTCAATTGTTGAAAATTTCAGTCATAATAAAGGTATATTTATGTGCCATTAACATTACAATATTTATTCAAACTTTCTTAGTGCGACAGAATAGGGTCTAGCATTGCATCTAGGAATAAATTCGCCAAAACGGCCTTACTGGAAGTAAATCTTTCAAAAGGAAGAATGCTCACCACTGCTCCTTGTGTAATTCAGGATGGCATCTTAGGACAAACATTGTTTTGCCATATCAATCGCCATTCAACCGAACGATGTTTTTAAGTGTTAACAAGATTCCGTATGACATATTTTCACTAGATATTTAAAGGGATCAATATTGTTTGAATAAAACTAGTTGATATTTATTTTCTTGTTAGACTATCTATGCTCCACAGCACTGTGTCATTTGTGAGTCATTGGTGAATAAGTATGCTTATGACAATATTTTGGCGAGCATCTCCTGATTTGTGACTTCATGAGATTTAAAATAATAATGAAGTATTCAGAGGAAATTCCGGGAAGTAAGTACTCCTCCAATAAGAAAAAAACATGCAATGAGATATGTTTTATCCGAGAGGTCAATCGTTAAAAAGCAATGTTTTGCCAAAACTATATTATTTTCAAGTACAGAAATTTACATAATTGATTGGCAAGTTTTCTCAATTTTTCACGGTGAGCATTGTTAATGCAATGCTCTTTATCCTGAAAAATGTATTAACCATCGTCCCATGATCTCACTTGTAAAACAATGTTAAGGTTATAAGAAGTTGTATTAGCGATAACTTTGGCACAGGTCGTAATATAATCGGTGGAAAATGAAATTTCTCGGTGTGCTGAATTTTTCAGAACTCAAGGAAAGAAGTAAAATCAAGGTAAAAAAGCTGTGAGTACTGTGAAAAAAGTCGATAGTAAACAGAAAGCCACACATAATCAAATGTATTTCCAGGAAGGAGAGAGATGCTTGAGGCCTTTATTGACCATAACAACAACTCACACTGGGAAACATGGACGTTGATTTAGAGTCCGTCCAAGAAAATAACGAGAGGAAGTAAAATGATTTGGCTTAAAAATATATGAAAAGTACACACATTTTCACAATTCTATGATTCAAATATTGGCCACCACTATGGACAATTCGGTCACGTATCTGTTATCTCAATTCATGTGTAAAATGTGCTAATGAAACTTCCGGAGAAAAATACGGGAAGGAAGTACCTGCCCAAATTTCATTGGATGGGATCACAAATTTGGCTCGTTACTGTCAACTGTGCCATTGTATTAGAAGAACTCTAAAGCCCTGGTTACACGATACATTAACCCGTACAAGTTAATGTACGAATGCATGAACGCGTGAATGAACGCGAAAATTCATCGTGTAACCACACCAACTTGTACGAATGCATGAACGCGTGAACAGGGAAATAGTACCTGTTCTATTTGGTTCATGCATTCGTTCATGAACTTGTACATGAACACGTACGGGTTAATGTATCGTGAAATCAGGCCTAAAGAATAGGATATTCATGCCTACTTTAAAGGTCTTTTGGAAAGGTATGATGGGCTGCACACAAATATCACATGTAAACTGTCGTGATAACTCAAATGCTATGCAACAAACTCACAATTTTACACTCAATAAAACTCTGAGTGGAATAGGGCGTGGACGTATAGTAAGTTATGTTACACTGACCGCGAGGCATGGCTGTGGGGGCCCGTTGGATGGCAGGGGTCTCACAGAGCCCCTGCCGAGCGAATCCCGCTTCCTCCTGGCAGAGAACAGCCGAAGCTCTCGCCGTTCCTCAGGAGAGAGGGCGTGCGATGCATAGCGCAGCTCGTGGTCGTGGGGCGGCAGTTGTCGCAGCAGCTGTCGAACCCGGTACCGCTCGCCCGCGGAGCCAACGTACGGGACGACCTCTTCCGGGAGCGCGGAGAAGTAGAGGTGGACCTTTAAAAGGAAAGACATCATAGTAGAAATTCATTCGGTTCAACCTTCAACAGCTCTCCCTCTACGCTTAAATTCGATGCTACCGTCGCAGCACCGGAAATTCAATCAATTTTTATAAGAATTTTTTTATTTCAGCTGAATATTGGATTGGATTTTAGGGAGGCGACCGACAGCTAAGGTCATTTGCGCCATAGGGGATAGGTAAGGGAGGAAGGGTGGATGGAAACCCGGCGTCGGCATTAGTCTGCTCTTGAAGGAAAGGCGCCAAGGGGACCACGGTTTAACGTCTTATCCAACAGACGGAGTACTGCACTTGGAGTGCCCTCCACAAGACACTCAAGTAGGTATCAGGTTTCCTCCGAAAAACATCCTCCTCTGCAGGGATTTGAACCCTGGCCTCCCGTGTGGTTAGCCAGTATTCTAGCAACCACGCCAACCCGATCCCCTCAGCTTAATATTTTGAACACTTTATAGCATAAACAATATAAAACACCCTTCATTCATGGTACTTAATTCCAACACTTTCCATATCATAATTCCATATCATGTTCACAGTCAATATTGTGAATATCATATCAAAATGCAGCTAACTACATTCGCTCTATACATATCATCACAGTATAACAAAAATATTTTTGGATAACTCTTGCAAAGGTTCACGCACATTACATTTAAACAGATATATTGAGCTTGTTCAATAGCCAGGCACCCGATATTCATTTATGCCAATGAAACTAAAAATATGTGGAATACGTTGTTTGAAATCGGTGAACAACAGGGATCATCAAGGCTGCTGACTATTTTTTTGTCATCTAAAGAAATATCTTTGACGAAAAGTAGTTACTAGTATTAACTATATAGCCAAAGGGATGGAATACCCTCGTCGAGAGCAACATACGCAATAAAATAATTTTTGGAATGAAAATGTAAATTTGTGATTTCACATTATTTATGTCGATGTGGGCCGGATTTCGACGTTCAGCATCATATTCCGGCCCTGTATTCAGTTTTTCAATAACATATATGGGTTCCATAAAATTATGCCAGAATCACCAAGTACCCAAGAACATGCTATTTGATTACTTGTACTTAGTAAATAATAACTGCTTTTAGATTAGAACTATATTTCAGATCGAGGAATAAATAAATGGATATCGTAATGGTCAGAAAAGCAGACAAGTTAACAAACCAATGACTTGAGGAGAAACGCAGCGATGAAAAGGAGTAGGTAATGGCCGATTGACAAATTATTTCAACAAAGTGTAACGCTTCGGCCAGAATGCTACAGTTCGATATTATTTAGTGAAAATATTATGTTGAAAAACAACTACAGACTACAAAAGGGCAGCTAAATAAACTTGCGACGCAGTGAGACTCTGCATCACCATTAAATCCTTGAAACGAAAGAATCAATTGTTTGACATGGTGTAACAGCTGGGTGAGTAATTTAATTTATTTACACGAATATGGGGCAGCGAACAACGCCAGGTCAAATGCGACGCTCTGTGTAATTAAACGTACATACTTCGTCAAGTTTACCCCCACGTCGAACACACGACAGGACTTCCAAGTAATGGCATTACGCGAGCGAAGCTAACCGCTGAACGAAGACATTTTCACGCGATTAAATTTTCTGGCATCACATATTGTTCGCATCATAGACATGTTCAAATCTGAATCAGCCTCTGTTCTTAGAACCACTAGAGCTGACCCCTCCTACCTCTTACGCCCTATACCTCGGACAAATACATGCCTACCTTCAATAATTTCTCTCCTCTGGTTCTAATCTATGGAATTCCTTACCATTATCTATAAAAAAATCCTTCCTCGCTGTCTGTTTTTAGGAACATCTTTTTAATTATTAATATAAGCAGCATGTATGCCAATAATTGAAATTTTTATCCTGTTATAGAATTGTATATTTCCACAATGAGCTGAGAAATTATTGTTTGTTTGTTATCTCTCTGTGATTGATACTATATTTTCCATTTTTATATATTATATTTTCCGTTGTATTAAGTGTTAATTATCTGTGACTGTGACATGTTTTGTTTTTCATCACTGTGAGATGTTGGCCAGGTATATGTATATATTTTTGTCATTTTTTCGTTCAAAGCAGAATTTGATATGTATTTTCTTTTTTTTTGCTCTTATGGGGAAACCCAGAGCATAATAAAACTTATTCCATTCTATAGACTGAATGCGACGTGTTCCACTCTATCGGAGAATAGGTATTAATATTTTCATTGTAATGATTAATATAATGGACCAATACTTGGGTTCGCATTTTCAGGAGGCCTCTTCCATTTCTTTCGAACTTCCAAACCTTTTCTTCCTTCGCTGAAGGGAACCGCCTACCTCGGTAATCGAAGAAACCCAAATATAAATTGAAAGCAAAGAGTTATTAAAGCTTTATATAAACTTTTAAGAGTTAATATGTCTCATACGCCTAACACGATGCGAAGTTCATTGAAACCATCCATAAGCTTAAGTAAAACGATTGAGCACTGCTCGACGGAAAAATGAACAACCGTCCTCTGGCCATCGCTATGGAGTCGAGAGTTAAATGTGATTTACAAAAAGCCCGCAAGTTAAAGAGATATTCGAGATTTGTTCTTTTATTTTCTGCATTTTTTCTAACCATATGCAGTTACATTTCATAATTACTTACCTGAATATCTAGGTAATGCCAGAGTTACAACGTTTCTGCCCAAGTTATTATCATCTTTCCAGACCATGGCAGATTTGGTTTCATTTTTCAGCAACGTGTTATTTGGTGGTTCTATCTATTACCGTTGAATGTCTATATTTACAACTTGTGAAGGGTTGAATAGAACTCCTTAAAAGTCAAATTCTTCGTAACATGAAAGAAATTTGATTCTCGGTGGTGTATTTTTTCATGTTACGTAAAGCTTAAGAACTACGTATCAAAGGAACTCATTAAACTTGCACAGGAGGCTCTTTATTTAACTCAAAGTTCGACCTAATTTTCAGCTATCTGGACAGCATGTATGTACATTGACGTCTTAATCTCAAAGGGTACCAACAAATTGAAAAGAAAGGCAACAGAGTCCTATTTCAAAGCCCGAATGATGGGAAAATAGGTTGCTAGCATGTATTACTAGGTTTACCTCACCGAGGTTTCCTGGGAACAATTCCAATGCTATGCCATTTCGACACCTCACAACTTTACGACTCCAAGAATACGCGTAGGCTCCTCACCGGTAAGCAGGGTACCGAGCAATAAAGCGAATGACAAATTGAGCAAGTCTCCTAGTAGCTCCCTCCTACAGGCTCGTCAAGCAGTGCATGATTCACAGCTGGTTTATCCGCGCTTCACTTGAAAAACCTGGGTACCCTATATTCTACGAGGTTACAAGCCCTTTTATATCGCATGAAGCGCATGAACATATGGCAAATCGCTACTGCCATGGAATATTACCCTTCCTATCAATTCCCATTTGATTCAAAATAAGAATAAAAGTTACAGCCTACGTTCAAAATGCCCAATATTCCGTGAAAATAAGGATTGAGAACATGAAGTGCTTTACAAAAATTGTGTCGCGAAACCTCAGACTTCCAACCTTATCAATGACTAATAAACTTATCACATAAAAGAGCTATTCGTTAATTTTCATGCAGAGTTTATATCAACGACTTGGGTTTCGGCAACTTCTGCCATTATCAGTTGTAGAAACCTAGGTTGGTGGCAAAAACTCCGTGTGAAAATTCTCAAATTATTCCTCATTTTTTGTGATGTCACCCATCGTTTGTTTCCACAAACTGTCGCAAGAAACTGTAAACCTTATACATGACGATGAAAACAAAGAGTGGTTATTTTTTTCTGCGAATTACCACGGAGGATATTTGTCAATATCCAGCCGTTTATGGTAGTTTATGATTTCGATTATATTAAATGGAAACGATCTCATTTATCACAACCAGTGGGTAGTGGTTACTTGAAGCGACTAAGAGAATTGCGTCATGAGAGACTGAGTCTAAACTCATACCACAGAGACCATGAGAGCCCACGCTAGGCCGACGGAGCAAAAATGATTTGAAGTAAACGGGTCAGCAGAACTAATGCAATTTTTTTGTATTTTTTTTCTTTTCCTAGCAGTCATGCACTTTTTTCCCCAATCCCTCCGACCGCGTAGCCGCGAGCCTCTAATAGCTTTCATGAATTATTCACCCCGTCAGCTCGCGAAGGGAGAGCATTCCGATGAGATCGAATTCCGTTTGCATAATTCAGTACATTAACAATAAAAAGACGGCAGCACTACTGCAGGCGACTTCGCGGCGTGGAGAACACACAACAACAACGATAATTATTCGCCTCATCATCATCGATCCATTCGATCTAGAAGGCCAAAAGCAATATCCAATATTTCACCTTAATCGAGAGATCAATCATGCGGTATCAAATGATAATGAACGAGATAAGCTGTGACCGATTCCATCTACGATGCAGGAATCATCCACGCTTCATTGGCCATCAAAGGCACCGAAAATCCCCCATGACTGAAAAATACGGGTACGATGGTAACGACAACAATGAAAGATTTATTTTAATGGAAGGAAAAACGGAGTTGGCGATCGTATTTTGTTATTTACGCTCTTCTCCTATTATCGTCGTATTATGGAACTTAAGCCGTGACATACACCTTGCCTCGTCCATGCATGAAGTGCACGAAACATGAGCATTTACTTGACCCAGAATCGAAAAAATTAGTCACTAGCTCTCATTGTGTTGCTCCCTGGTCTGACGATAACATTAAACGGATCCGTAATTAAGCCCTAAATATTTACAGTGACAATGTGTAGTAAATATGGAAATAAATAACTTCAAGGTAACATCTTCCCTAGGAAGAGATCACTCTAACACATTTGAGAACACCTTTAAACTAAACAGAAGCTTAGAATTTTGATGAAAGAATCGGTGTTATGAGCAAAAAATTTGGCCATGAATCGTCGACATTAACATAGATATACCATCAAGATGAATATATTTGAGAACAAAATGGTCTAGTTTTGCCATTTCATTACAAAAAATTTTTTTTATCCGCCATTAAATTCATTTCGAAGAGGAGACATCTTAGACGAGATGGAGGAAATACGTGGGCAGTCCATCATTCCACTTATACCTCGTTCCACGTCAAGAGCCGCAAACGAGCCTCTCCCACCGACTCCCTGTCGCAAGAGAAATGAGTACCACAAATGTCCACATTTTCAGCCCTGAAACAGCAGCAATTGTCCGCGTACTGCGTTGCTCAATTACCTTCAAAACCATTACAGCGACGCATACATATACTTTCAAGGGATGTTTGTGATCTACACATGACATCCAGTCAGACAAGCTTCATTCGTTCCACCTCCATTCAATATTCGATAAGTAATTGCTGTGAAATCTGGTGAAGCGAAAACGAGAACTCAATGGGCTCACTCAAAAAGCTATGACCTGCATATTAGTGTTTACAAGAAAACAGTATAACAGGTTTTCAGAAAGAATATTTTCACGTTTTATACATTCCTTTAAGAGGGTAAGACGATGGAAAACTAAACACCAACGTTTGTAAACGTCACGTCAGAAAACGCCGATCGTAATCACGGCCATGATGCGTTAGTAATAGCATTTCATCTCACGGACAAAGAACAGGTGGTTATTGGTATCGATTTTCTTCGCAAGGCTCCAGTGAAAGGGCCTGAAATTCAACTTAAAAGATTTTCCCTGCTGTAAGGATAATTCAACTCAACTCATGCAGACGATGTAGCTCTAATTAACAGTTCAGAGAAAGAACCGTGCCGAACGCTATTAATTCAAAACGATACATTCTTGACACAAATGTTTTAAATAAACACCGAGAAAACTAAGACCATGGTGATAGAAAAGGAGGAAAGTGAAAAAAGATGCAAGTTAGCATAGACGGAGTGGGTATAGAGGAAGTAACAGAGCTCTGCCGTTTGGGTAGCTAAACAGGGAAAGATAATAACTGCTCCTCTGAGGTCAAGTGAACTAGCTGAACTCGTAGCTGCTAAGATGTGGTTTTAGAGAGGAGTGACGAAAAATAGTTGGACAGGTAAAACACCAAAGAACATGAGCTAAATCAAGATCAGGCATGCCGAGAATTATTGAAAAAGATTATGACAAGAAAATCAAAGCTCATAGAACACATACTCCGGCATGACAACTTCATGCAAAATATAATGGAAGGAAAAATTCTTGGTAGAAAAATGAGAGAACGACCAAGAACATTCTATTTAAAAGTTATGATAGAAATGGAGTGTACATCATGCATGGAAGTGAAGAGGATGGCTGAAAACTGGGAATGACGGTAGTCATGGCTGCGACAGCAAAGCAATGTCTAAAGGGACCGATGATGAACATGCATTATGGATTTAAATGTTTGGAATCGTTGCCTAGGTAATGTGTTGCCTCAGTTTCCACATTTAGTTCACTCAGTCCTTGGCGCCACTTAGAAAAAAGTCTTCTCAGTCGATTCAAAGAATCCTTTGTTAAATGTTGTTAACGCGATACTGTGGCGAATATTCAATAACGATTGAAGAGATATGAACTGCTTGATGATGTGAATATTAGCTGACAATTTTTGAGACCTTACAGTTACTTTGTAAATGCCAGAGAGGGAATATTGACTACAGGAAGTGTGTAAGAGGCATATGAATTTTCCATCGTGAGTATTTTCTCTGCTGTGTGGATCTTTTACTATTAATTTACAGCTTAACTTTTTTGGTTTATTACCCGTTGAGAGCCTATGGAAACAGAAGGTATGATCTAGATAGATTGATGTAGATGTTAATGTGTAACCTACTGTTCATGTGTGGCCTCGGAGTAGGTTCGATGATCTCTCATTTTTTGTTAATAAAATGATAGTTATTGGCGCAATTTCTCCCCCATTGATGATATTATCGGATCTTGGTTTTGAAATTCTTATAGTACTTATGTATTCGTCTTCTAATTTATTACACATTTTTCACCGCGTATTATTATTAAATTGCCGAAGAACGATATTCACGAAGTGCTAAGAATTTAATTGTGCATTTGTGTAATTAAACTATGGAGAGGAATGAAATATATCTGTAGACCGGACGATATTAAAAAAGTCTATAAATACGTCCCGCGTGTAGTACTATATTTTTATCCACTGCATTGTGATTACTGGTAAGTAAAACCGGTAAGATGTGATTATTTACGATCTGTAGACTGTATTTTCATTTGAACTGCCGTCTTTCATCACTAGACGGCGACTCAATAGAAAAAGTTGTTTGTTTACGGAATTCTAGGCAACAGATTTTGGCGACGAGTCGAGAATCCACAATGTACATTCATGGGAAATGATAAAATGGAATGATGAAGCAAGAACTTGAACCCGGGTATTGGGGATGGGAGGCTTGTACTATGGCTTCCACTGCGGCTCTCTCAATCACCCCCTTCCCTTTTTCTATCCTCTGGTGGTTCTCGAACGTGCCTGGTTTCCCGAATTCACCGGCAGAGTTGCTGGAGAGACCATTGCTTCCAGCAATTAAAACCCCGCGCGTGGGAATCTGAACGGTAAAGCGTTGGAAAAACGCGACGCGGCCGCCATTGTGCGTTACACGAGCGCTGCATTCGACACGCGCGAAATGATCCCTAATGGGACCGCGTTCACGCGTAGTTTGAGAGGGGAGGAAGTGAAGATAGTGAGGGGAAGGCTGTGTGTGTGTGATGGGAGGGTAGACTGCCAAAGGAGGATTTCGAAGGAGAGAGGCTGGCAAAGCTAAGGAGGGAGGAACGAATATGGAAGGTTGAATGTTGCCGACACCCTCCAAGCGACCTCCCCTGAGGGACCAGGCGAAACCGTCTCACCTCTCATAAATGTTTATGGACCAAGGTAAAAAAAAATGTTAAGAGTGGTTTGAGATTTTAGTTTAGTCATTACAGCGACCATATTCAAATTTTAATTTTTGAATTTCGGAAGCTGTAGGAGGTGTGAGGTAAATATTATTATATTAATGGCGGAAAAATATATTTTTTTGAAACTAATATTCTCGATAGAAAAAAAAATATTTCTACGTGAATCTCTAACTTGACTCATTTTTTTTACACTGTGCATTAAAACTCCTTCAAACAAGAAATTTTTTTTTGCTATTTTTTAAAATATTACTGTAGTTTATTATTGCTTCTTTTTTAAAAACAGTTTAGGAAACATTCATACTGTAGACTGTAAAATTGCTTGCGAGATCTTGAAGTTATTCATTCCTCATTTTAAAAAGAGTCTCCTTGGAGTGCATATACGTAACATATGCCATGGAAAACGGCCTCTAGCTATAGCAAAACACCTCTAAAAGTTAAGCGGAAAATGCTAATATATTGATACCTTTGGAGAGTCGAGACATTATCATGAAGAAAAGGCCTAATTCATTCAGAATATATATGAAACGAAATCACAATAAGCCTGCATAAAGCGCAGCGCGTCTTTACTATAGAAGATTACACTGGCCTCCATTCCAGGCATTCTGATAATCAGGTCACTATTCCAGGCATTCTGAAAACTTAAGTTTCGCATCTTTAAGGTGCGTTTTGTAAACTAAGATGAAGAGAATATAGAATTTCCATACGATTTATACTGTAATTCAGCGACAATAGTACATATTTTTACAAGGGCTCTAATGTAGATAGCTCAGATTTCAGCAGGAAAATTCAATTTGAACGAGAAAGCATATTTAGGCATTTAATTCAAAGTATTTATGAGGATCAAATGGTCCTGGGATATTGAAAAAAATATAATATAGGAATTTCATCATCTCTTTATTAGAGTGAATTACTACCGTGATAAAGGAAAAATTCGGTCGTGACATTCACATTCTTCAGAAGTCGGCTCCTATGACTGGACAAATAAGGTCATCAAAAATTTATTCGTGAAATTATCTGCATATTTTGTGCCTAAATTTTAGTTTTCAATTGATCACCCATTTCTTCAGCGATAGCAGGATTTACTAAACCAAATAAGTATACCAGGGTTATTTGGTATTTGTTTTGCGTAACACTGTCGGGCCAAAGCCACCTCACCACACTCCCATGCTGGAAATTTGGAAAAAGAAATCCCAACAAAAAGCGCCTTGTTCAGTCACAAATGCGTAGCTATGATTATGATATTGGGATCTTCTCATTCATAATGTATAAGTTAGCGCAGATCGGAACACATCAGCGCACTTCAGTGGAATAGAATAACGATTAAAAGAACGATTTTCGCGGACGAAACGTTAGGTAGCAATTTGGTAGATAGCATTCTGTCACTATCATTGGTCGTTCAATTCATGAATATATATTGTAGATTTAAATGTTTGAAATCGTTGCCTAGGTAATATGTTGCCTCAATTTCCACATTTAGTTCACTCAGTCCTTGGCGCCACTTAGAAAAAAGTCTTCTCAGTCAAATTGTTAATAGCCGTTGTCAATTGTTGTTAACGTGAGACTGTGGTGAATGTTCAATAACGATTGAAGAAATGTGAACAACTTGATGCTGTGAATAATAGCTGACTATTTTTGAGACCTTACAGTTACTTTGTAAATGCTAGAGAGAAAATATTTACTACTGGAAGTGTGTAAGAGGCATATGAATTTTCCATCGTGTCTTTTCTCTGCTGTGTGGATCTTTTACTGTTAATTTACAGCTACATTTTTTTTGGTATATTACCTATTGAGAGCCTTAGGAATCAGAATGTATGATCTAGATAGATTGACGTGGATGTTAATGTGTAACCTACTATCCAAGTGTGACCTCGGAGTAGGTTCAACAATCTCTCATTTTTTGTTATTAAAATTATAGTTATTGGTGCAATTGATTACCCATAGATGATATTATCGGATCTTGGTTTTGAAATTCTTATAGTACTTGTATCCGACTTCTAATTTATTCCACCTTTTTCACCGCGTATTATTATTAAATTGCCGAAGAACGATATTCACGAAGTGCTAAGAAGTTAATTGGGCACTTGTGAAATTAAATTTGGAGAGGAATAAAATATATCTGTAGACCGGGCGATATTTCAAAAGTGTATTTACGTCCCGCGTGCAGTACTATATTTTTTATCCACTGCATTATGATTGCTGGTGAGTAAAACCGGTAAGAAGTGATTATTTACGATCTGCAGACTGTATTTTCATTTGAACTGCCGTCTTTCATCACTAGACAGCGACTCAATCGAATAAGTTGTTGGTTTACGAAATTCTAGGCAACAGTTTTTGGCGACGAGTCGATAATCCAGAATGTATATTGATGGTTCAATCATAAGATAGATTGACTGCAGTCCTCAATCGTTCCCCATCTAATGCCGATTCCCTTACTTCCATGGTAGTTCCTATGTACTTACTTCCTCATTTGGTCTATTTATTCCTCTTCTGGCCTTCCTTTCGGGACTTTTCTCTCCGTTTTTCTTTCTGTTTTTTTCTCCATAAACCTATTGCGCCTAAGGTTTTTCCAATCCATCTGGTTCTTCTTTTCTGTGAAATTTTCCATTGGAACCTTTTCTCTTCTTCTCTTCCGTATACTTCTTCATTTCTCATTTTATCAGTTCATTTGTTTCTCAGCATCAATCACCAGGATTCCTCTAAGACCAGGATTCAAATGCTCCTAATCTTTTCCTGTCTTCTTTTCCAATGGTCCATGCTTCCGTTCCATAGTGTGCCGCAGTACAAGTATGCTATCAAATACTGATTCCTCGTTCATAGTCGTATGTTCTTTGAGCACAGTCGTTGCATTTTCGACTTTTACGCTTTTGTAGCATTCCTTAAGTACAAAGTTGCCATGACCGATGTTTTTAAATAGAAAATAGTTTTCGTTGAAAATTTGTGGAAATTATATCGTCGTTAATGAATGGTAGTAAAAAATAAACGCTTTTATCACAAAGTGATTAGAAACTTAGCATAATTCATATTTGAAGTCTTACTCCTCATTGGTGCTTGAGTTATCTTTGAAAAAAGAGTCAATTGCAAAACTAAATAAACTTCGAAACTTCCTCAATGGTTTAACTGATCCATGAATGGTTTCACACTTCCGTTTCATTTCCAAGGGCATAGTATATACTATTCTGTCCAGCTGCGATTTTTTGTTCGATCATGCTCGGGAAAAGAGGGGGGATTATTTTTATTTCCCCTTGTTTTGCGAAACAATACCTCCGGATATGTAAAATCTCTGCAGAAAAGAAATTTCATTCCTCTTGATATATAAAAAGAAAGTGTTAAAACTGATTGTTGACAGTAAACTAGTATGAAAGTTACCAGGTTTATTAAATTTCACATTTTGATGTCTTTCATGAGTGTCAACACACAACCAACAATCACAGCTGCGATTATCAAAATCCTTTCCCTCGCGAAATAAAGCGCATCTGTAATGCTCTTCATAATTTTGACTCCTTATTAAATACATAGGATCATCAAGGTTAGTTGCATGGCTCCGAACGTAAAGACCACATTTTAGAGTATTCGGACACGGAATAAGAAGGCCAAATTATACTAAACAACGATTTTTTCATGCCGAACCTCAGTCATAGAAAACACTTCAAAAAGCCTCACCGAAGTTACTCTATTCCAGCAACAACGTGAGTTATCATTACTGGTGATGAATTATTAATCGCAAGGCAAACGCTTTTCGGGAAACTGGAAAAACTTCAAGGCGACACTGAAGTCGCCGAGGCGGCATCTTCAGTCAATCCACAGGCCACACACATTGCGATATAATTTTCTAACGGCAGTTGTGCGCCATAAATTTCCATTTTATTTGATATTTCAATAACCAGAATTATACTCGCAATATGAAGGATTTCTTTCTCTCACGCTGGGAGCGGTCTCCCAGTGGAAAGGAGGAATAGAATGAGACGTAACCCTATCGATCTCTACTCGAATCTTCTCGTTAGGTGACAACCCAGTGCTAGCGTTATTCAAGGCGAAGTGCAAAAGACCGTTATTCTTTTTTGATAATTATCCTAGTATAATACAGAGCTAAAATGGACATACAGTAGAGAGAATAATGGTGATAAGACAAAGCAGTTTAATCGATATTACGTAAGCGATAGTGTGAAGGAACGAAAAAGGAATAGAATTGTTTGTGGAAGGATCCAAAGAAATGCTTGGACACATAGTGAAGTGCAGAGGGCGTTGAGTAAAATAAAGAGAGAAATATTCACAAATCATTCAGTAGGTATGACTCTCCCCATCCTCAAATATCGAGCGATATATAAGGTCACAATTAACAGCAAGATGAGCCAGTAGATGTCGAACTTGTGGCTGATAAATTATCCACTTCTTTTGAAATGAAAACGAATTATTCTCGTCCATCGAGTGAAATAATTATGCGACTCAGAGGAGAAAAAGTAACATATTGTAGTAACTTGTAGTAACTTTAAGCTAGATACCTTCAATGTAAATAGTTAATAAACACTACAGAAAATAAAACATAATGAGTCTTTATATAACGAAAAACGCGACTGAAGTGGAACAAACTTGGACCATTAATTTAATTGTTACTTTTATTTATTTATTTATTTAAGTAATTACTCACATACAGCATGTCTGCTAGTTTACAGTGTTACTGCGACTCATTGTGTTTTATTTTCTGTAGTGCTTATTAACTATTTACATTGAGGGTATCTAGCTTAAAGACAGTATCTCTATTCTGCTCGCAGTTGTATTTCTGTGTTGTTTAATTTAAATTAAAAACACTCATTTGTAGTTTAGCATTGACCTTATAATTTCCAATCATTATTATTTAAAACGACTGGACTATGTGGTGGCTGTAGGGGATTGTCAATCTTCAGAAATAGAGTAATATAAAGGATATTATGATTGAAGGTTAGCTCAATCGATGTGAATCCATCTAGGAAACATTTAGTTTCATGATACCCGATACCTTGGGTTTACTGACGATTTAGTGAAGTTTTTTGACCCCTTTCTTGCCCGCAACTTCGAAACGAATCGTTTGCGTAATAATATTTTAATTCCTGAAGCATACGCGCTATCCAAGGCAATATTCTGAAAGCAATTACTCTATTATCTCCAAAAATAGCCCCCACCTATTGGATTTACGACTTCAACGGACAGAATGCCATGATAAATATGAAAACTCCACGTGCAATGAAACTTTATGGGACTATCAATTTCATTTTCAGAGAATTAATCTGATTAATATGCAGGAAAACTTTTTTTGTCGCTTTAATTCAAAGGTGGAAAGTCGTAAACTTTGGATGTCGATACTCACATCGTTGAGGTGGATTCTCCCATTACTATTTTTATCGTGGAGGTGGGTACCAATAATATCAATGGAGGTAAAAAAACCATCAATAACGCATCGATGCTGACTACTTCCTTTTAGCGTTACGATGGCGTCAATAAAGCAGCTGTAGTTACAAAGCTGAGAGAAATGAAATTTATATCGAAAGCAAGCTACGCAGGCAACGAGTTCAAAATACATGCCACCCAGCGCATTTCTGAGATGACCAATGTGGCCAACGCAGTAGTAAAGTGCTAACAAAGAACGATAATTTTCAATATTACGGAGTGGAAAAAAATTTAGCCTGTTTTACTATAAGGAAAGTACCACACATCTTAATTCGTTCACAATACAGACAAATTATTATTATTATATTTCAAGGGTAAATTATGAACACATGGCAGGGCAGCTACATAATCCACAGCATTATCATACTGAAAAACCATAAATCGTGGTAATGTATCAGAAGACATATTTGACCATGGCCAAAAAGTGAAAATGACCATAAGAATGATAAGTCAGCGGGGAAGTTGAGATAAGCGCTGAATGCAGTAGACTGGTGACCCTCAGGAATGAAACAATCCCTTTAAATTGGAGTACATTCACATTCAATCACTGACTATGAGAATAAGACCAGTTAATTCGGCTGCAGGATCCCCGATTGTTCTTGACAGTTGTACCTGCTTACACAATCGAATCAACCACACAGCAGTCGATGGAAAGTTAATATAGTTAGGATTCTTACGATCGTGGGATTTCCAGCTACCATAGCATTGAGAGTATATTAATTTTTCGAAGCATTAGCACAGTTATCATCCTGAGAAACCTAAACAAGATCACTATCAGTAAAATTATAGTGGATACCAGTAAGCCAACTCTAATGATATTTCTCGACGTAATTGCTGTCCTTTACCCTATCAAACGTGTACTTAATCTTATAACTTGTAAAAATCACGACGCATGTCACCATAATTATCTCGATTGGAAGATAAAAGCGTGGCAAACTGTATAGGGACAGGCATTTGGGCCGTGACAAGCAATTAAAGGTCCGAAGAAACATCCCTAGGGATAACTGAACGAACACATAGGTTGAAGCGATTAAAGATTCGGGATGATATTTCATTCTCCACAGTCAGTAAAAAAGGCGCACTCATCACGTTCAAACACGAAACAAAGTCTTCATACGCATTTAACGATGAAAGTAGGTCTTTGAAAATAACTTTCCTGGGATTTACGAATCCTAATACTAAATTTGTTTTCAATGGCACGCGAACTTACCTTCCGGAATTTTGAGTTCATCTTTCGAGTTCATGAAATGAAATTTACTCATTATCTTTCTCGCAATTCATTGGTGAACCTCGGACCGTTTTCAACACTTGAATGTCATTACAAAAGAGACTATGCAAACCTATCTTCTGGCGAGTACGTACTTATAGTATATCGGAAAAAGTTTGGTGATGCTGAGTAAACGGAAGTGGCGGTTCGGATGTCTGAGCTGTAGGTTTACGTGACAGGACATTTCGGGGAGGGGGGAACAGGTACGACGTCAAGAGATAAATGGCACAAGGTCGTTTGACAAGCTCATGCCAAAATACTTACTTGAACACGATAAGTAAGAAATTAGGGCACGTGCCTCAAAGGCATGTGCCCTAATTTCGAAGTTCTCTGAAAAATCCAGCTCTGTGGATCTGAGAGAGATTTGCGGAACACCTACTTTGAAACATATTGTTAAAATTTAAGCAATACCGAATGATGATTAGGTCGACTCGATGTTTCTTCGAGTCACGGAATGAGGATGATGCGAAGAGGTTTTCTGAGCACATACACGAGGGATCCTCTGCTATACAGCCTCTGGGGAAAACTCTATTTCTCGATCCCTCATACCATTCGTCACGCACACAAAAGCCCAAGCCCGGGCCAATTCGTAGGGAGCAATTCAATTCTATTCATGGACCTGGCGTGGGATACATTATGTTTATACCGACACCTTTTTCCCCCATCCTCCCATACCCAGATAGTTTTACAGCGATCCCAAAGATTTCCGAGAATTCCTTCGCACAATGGTAACGTCGGTGGTCCGTCTTTCTGAGGCTTAATGGCCCCTTTAATTAAAACTCTCCGCAGAGAGACTAAGCTTTAACCACCGAGAGCCGAATGGCGAGCCAGAGAGCCATGCGGGCTAACCTACAGGTACTTCTCGGCAGAAGAACGCTACGGATTCTTCACGGATGGAGTCACCCTATTCGTCGTTGTGGCATTGTCTTCTTGCTCTCGATGTTCCTCTCCACGAAAGTAACCTCCAAGGCTCCACTGCTGGCCCGGCGGGGGTGGAAATGGAGGAGGATTGTGTGGGGGAGAGGGAGTAGGACAATGGGTAGGTAGGGGAGGCGAGACTGCATCTCGCCACGAAATAGAAAGCATTTCGATTGAAGGAAAAAATTGAGGGAACGAATCGAACTCATACACATACTTCGTGTGTGTTTCTTGCGCGAGGCTCCGAGGCAGGAATCCCACCGGGAGTCCCCTGCTGATACTAGCTTCTCAACGGAGTCGATGATCGATTGAGTCTCTCCCCCTTGCCATAAAAATCTGGATTCAGTCAAAGGGATGCCGACAGAAAAGAACGAGAGACAGAATGCACTACCGCGAAACTTAAAAGCGGACTTTTGAATCGAAGCCAAACCACAACAATAGCGAGGGAAAACAGTCAAGCGAAGGCAACTGTAAGAAAGAATTACGTTTCTCTAAGCCATTTTCATTTTTTTGCAATATGAACGCTTTTCATTGCAATTGAAATGGAGAAATTCATTTCGTCGGAAAACACACACATGCGAGAATATTTTTCATTTCTCTCACAGCGAAAGAGTACACATAATGACGACGAAGTGAATGATACGACCTTAACTCATCCCCATTTCACATATTGAAAAATTTCCCTCACCTAAAAGATTAAATGCTAGTTTTTGCAGAAAAGGGCTCATAAAAATTAACTCCTAATATATCAGCCCAAGTCCCTTCGAAAATCGAAGCATAGAGAAGAGAAAGTGTCATAAAAAGAAGATGGTTTGTTTCTCTGGATAGCAAGATAGAGAAAGTCAAAGGTATTGATGAATAGATGAATAGGAATGAATTAATGACTAACAAAAATGATTGGCGCTACTATAATTTAATGATAATTCTTATTAGAAGAAAGTGCTAATAAAACAGCCCTTTGTACACATTACTAGAAAATTATCATAAAACAACAAAAGTATAACAATGCTATGGATCCATTAGTTTCATAACGTTCTCCGAATGGACGCCAAAAGATTTGCCAAAAAACTAGTGGAAGAAAGAAAACATATAAGATCACCGAGTATCACAGAAAGAGAAGAAACAAGGATGGTAACAGAATAGGAAATAATATTTTAAATGTTCAAATATGGAATAAAACGAGACATTCTTATTCCCTGAGAGAATTTTTAGAAGAAGATATAAAAATGTTTGGCAAGGTAAAGCAATAGATTGAAGAAACAGTGTATTACATGTGCGCAATATATTTTTTATAATTTAGTATTTTTATCCTCACGTTTATTCTCCTTTGAAAGCTTCACGCTGGATATAAATTGCAAGAGGAAGTAAATATTGCCGAATAAGCAGTGTAAAGCAGTATATCAATCCCGAATAGTCTCACGTCAATCTAATAAGCCCCAATCGGATGGGAAAATAACGAGTGTAAAAGTGGAGTGTGTATATAATGTGTTGCAAAGTTACAGCTAGTTAACAGTAGCTAAAAATATGAGGCACAATACGATGGAAACTCTAGGAATGCGAAGAAATATATACAGATTTTTTTTTAATACTGTTACTGCTTATTTTGAATGCAACTTGTTCTGTAGCTTTGAAAGGTTGGTTATGGTTTCGGAAGGAGGTGGAGATAACTATTGTAAAGGTTTATGATGTGTGTGGAAACTTGATAATGATCAGGCTTTTAGAGGGGAGACAAACGAGCAATTTCTGGATAGTGATAGTCGAGGAAGAACGGAAGAAGTCAAAGGATATTTCTGTAGGATTCTGAATTAAGATTGAGGAGGTCATGGGAAGCAATGGGACGAGGAAGCTCAGGTTGCAGAATGAATGGCAAAATAATGAGAGTTGAGGTGGAAAAAGATAGGGACTGACATCGGTTCGAAAGAAGATAGAACATATGCCGACCTCAAGAAAGACACACTGCTACTGAAGAGGTATTTAGGTCACACAACGCAGAGAACGGAAAGAAGATGACGAGACGCATTAATCTTTCAATCCATTCAATTCCTCAGTCGATCGAAGTAATCTAAAAAGTTAACCGTCGGTCACTCGTTCTAACTACTAATTGAAAATAGCATTCAGAAAACATAGCCTAGATCTCCGTTTTAGTGCGTGAACTGTTGGCCAGATAAAGTTTTATTTGCCTCATATTTGTGACTCCATTGATGGGCGGGAATGAGTCGACAATTTCTCAGGATTGGTTGCTTGAACGAAATATTTTTGGACAACATTCTGGACCTGGACTGGACATTTCTGGACATCGGTCAGGAACATTGCCCATATATAATGAGTGCAGATGTGCCGGAGTGTCGTTCAGGCTCTCAAAGGAACACATCGAAACGTCGGCAGACAAGGAGTTTCTGACAGGATGCAGGTATCGAGAAGGTATGACATATCGGGGAATTACTCTATCATTATTTTACCAATGGCAAACAATTATCAAAATCTCAAGATAGTAGGGATAGAATTTTGGTGGAAAAGGGAATGGTGCGGACTATTCCACAGTGGTGCGGCGGTGCTGGGTGGCATCTTTAGGGGGCAGCTCCAGCAGCGCAGAATCATATCCTAGAAACTCTTCCTAAGTGCTCCTTGAGTTAATTTTACAAAGTTACGCTTCAAACAGTTAGTTTTATTTCGTTTTCGTGTTTTATGCTCCACAGGAAATTCAAGCATAGCATTCTTGTCAATGGTCAGTTAAGCAGTCTTGTAAGTCGCATAGGAGAAAGAAAATAACTATACAATGGAATGGAGATCGCTGGATCTGGAATATCTCCACGATGCTCATTTAGGATGAAGTTTCTCTTTCACACTATTGTGAAGTTCCGAAAATCGTGGAGTGATTCGGATATCACTTTTTAAATACGAGGTATTTCATTAGCTTCTATGTTTTAGCTTACCGATGTTGCCATATAAGGACGCGATTGGATAAAATTGCGTTCAGTATAACACCTGCGAAACGAGAAAAGATTATGAATAGAAGGATAAAAAAATAATCCTGGCCGATTTTTGCCGAAAAGAACTATAAGCACAGATCAGCGAAGTAAAAAGGAACTTGGTCATGAGTTAATGCTCCTTACTCGAACTTCAATGAGCGGTGAAACCGTTTGGCTTGGATCGAAATAATATTTCTTCCCAATTTCGTACATACAGCAGGCGACGAGGGAGAAACCACAAATAATGATCTGAGAAGGATTTTTAAATGGACTGAGTCTTTTGCTCTTTTTGCCTATTATTAAGCAATAAAAAGGGCAATTGGAAGCACGGTCGGGCCAGCTACAGTCTTAACTGCGTAGATGTTAGAAACATCGATAAGAATTGGATTGGTGAAGCGCCGTCATTGCAAGCGAAGGAGTCCTGGGAGGCAGTTGAAGCGTTCATTCTTTCTCCACGAACCGTGATCTGAGGTTCTATTTTCTTCGGTGTCATTCTCCACGAGCTCAACATAAATATTCCATCACTCCAAAAAATATTGCCATTTAGAACCCAAAACTTAGCATACTCCGAGACGATTAAGATATGGAAAATGTCCGGATCACGCCCGATTTGTCGTCATGCGATTAGTAATTGGAACGAAATATAATTTCTTCTCAAGTTTATATATCCAGCAGGTGACAGGAAAGAAACCACAAACAATGACCTGTGAAGGGTTTTTTTTAAACTGTCTTTTGCTCATTTTATCTGTGATTGAGCGATTGAGCGATTAAAGAAAGGGTGATTGGAAGCGCGGTCGGGCCAGCCACCGTCTTACCTGCGTAGATGTTAGAAACTACGCCCATACCAGTTGCACGTCCTGATTAACCGCAGATTAACAAAGCTAGAGTCTCATGAAAAATGCAGAACTTGCTTCATAAACGTCTTCTAAACAGTGTGAAAATTTTGCAAAGAAAATGATATCAAACTAAAAATCATTTACATAGGGAACTAAGTGGTGATAGTTATTTCACGAACGTTTGTGACATTTAGCTTACGATTTAAAGACATTATTTCGAATTCATACTCGAAAAACGACTATAAATCGTTCGAAAACGTTTCCAAAGACCAGAGAAGTCAGGGGGGAGAGGGGAAATATTTTTCGCGATTCATTAAAAAGGTTCGAAAATACGAAGTGCCAATTTTTCGGTCCCACCAACTTCGGACTATCGAGTTGCCACTGTATTAAGTTTCTAAGTATTTAGGGCCCAGGTTTCCGATAGCTAATAGTGGCGAAACTTGAACACGTTAAATAACACACCACACAACGATCATTTTTAGAGGTGAGAAACTAAACTTTTCTCAATTCTAAAAAAGAAGCGCAACCCTGGTTCCCATTCAATATAGCCAATCTCTTTGTTTAATTGTCTCATCATTTGCCACAGATAATTGTGTCACCTATTGTTATCTTTCAAAAAAATATTCCCAGATCACTATCCACGAATCTATATTACTCGTATAAAACATTTTACCGTTTCTTCCGTCTCCTTTGAACAGAGCAAGACAAATGCTGTGGCGCCCCTTTCGTAAGAGAAGACCTCTTTCAAAGGAATTATTTTATCCACTTACACCCCCGGCGCTGTCTCTGAAATCGCACCCCACCTGCATCCCGAACGCATTCCATTTCTCACGTGTATTGGCTATTTCATGCCATCGACGTACTCCTAACCGCCAACTACCATATCTTTTGCTCTCACTTAGATCTTTCATTTACGATTCGATGTCAATTCGTTCAAAAACACCAAGGTGCGAAACACTAAAATCCGTTTCACGCTTACTGTATGAGTACTGTAGCAGTGAAGATTCCATTCCTGCAATTATCTCCATAAGGCCAAGGCCGCGATGTCACCAATAACAGCAGGAAACGCAAATTGGTATTATTTCCGTCTAAATGCTGCAACTCTTTGAGTCTTTCAATTATTTAGATATGAAATTCTAAAGTTACTTGATGAAATTTAGCTCGGTGCTCGAAACGGAAGTGGTCGGAAGGTGAGCATAGGGAGTGCAAGTTTGGTGACTGTGTTTTCTGATTGGTCCATTACGTGGATTTAATGCGGAACGCTCCCTCCCAGAGCCAGCCAACCAAAGATCTCGCACCCTTTATGGGGGCGGGATAACAGTTCATTTTTTTGTTCACATTAAGAGTATCTAACTTTTTTTGGATTCTTGCAAATTTTAATTTGAGGTAATTATTTTCTTCTCCATAAATTTCATTTCTGCCCAGCTATTTTTAATATTTTACCATGCAAATCAATTTTGGCCAGCTTCAATTTTCTTCTTAAATAAGTAATTACTTTAAGGGGTGCTAGGATATATTTACTTTTTTGGTGGAGTGGCGCTTAAGAAAGTCTGGGAACAATTTCTCTATGCTGACAAAATTTTCAAGATATCCACTTCTTGGGCCCGAAATCGAATTAGGGAAGAGGAAGGCCGTGCTATCAAAGTGGCCAATTATTCGCTCCCACGCCGGTGGCGCCGTCCATGAAATCGCACCCGATCACACTTCCCGAGCGCATTCCACGGCACGCGCGTGAACGTTTTCTCCGCATATCCGACCGACACGCGGCGGCGGAACTCACCGACGTTGTCCGAGACATCGGCTGCACGGCGGGACGCGAAAAATGCCCTCCCGTCTCGTCATCTCTCCTCTCCTCGACTCGAGATCTCCTTCGACCCCCACTCGGTGGTGGTCATTGTGGTGATTTGTTCCGCACAACTGGGTTCGACGCTTCGGGGCGTTTTCCATTGTGAACGCGCCACCCTCTCTCCCTGCCTCCGGGGCCCGTAACCTCTCTCCCTCCACCGATCCCTGCCCCAGCCCTCCGTTCCACCACCACCACACATCAAGGCCTCCATCTTCCGGCCCCAGCATCCCGATTGGCTCCACCTCATTATCGCAGGCAGAGGGAGAGCGACGGAAAGGGAGAGGTACTCCACTACTTTTTTGTCGTGAGCCTTCACTTGTCCCGGAGGAAGGCTCCGGAGACGTCTCACGAAAGGGTTGTGGCCAGTGAAGAGGGGTGGGCGTGGGAAGACGCGGGTAGGGGACGAACAAAAGACATCCGTAAAGCGCATCGGTGCGAGGAGACGCGAGATGCCAGCCTTTGGGGGAAGAGTAAGAGGTGGCTGAAGAGGGGCGGCTGGTGCAAGAAATTCCGATTCTTCGCGGGGCTATGGGTTGGAGGGGGGGGAGGATTCAGAAGGGCAGGGGCGGGGGGGGGGACAAAGTGAGGTGGAGGGGATGATGTGGGGTGGAGGGTGTAATGCCGGAACAACCAGTTCACGAAAAGCGATATCTCCACCACTCTCCTCCCGGGCAGATAGTAGGACGGACTACTCTCGACGACAACTCCGCTGCTGCCGTGTGATATGGCGATTTGTCGACATCAAACCGATTTATTCCATCTCATATCGATGGTTAATTCTGAGGAATCGATTCATCAGAGGCCTTATTAAATAAGGATGCGACCTCCAAAACGTTGCGGATGTGAGATCAGTGCTACGACAAAATTTCGAAATTTAGATTCATTCCTCTAAAATAATGCCTTAGAAATATATTGATGTGGCGTAGAGAGAATGAAAAGTAAGCAATTTTTTCACGATCGTATAGTTTAAAAAAAGGTCACCATTATGTCAAAGAATACTTGGGTCACGTTATTCCCTTCTCCAAAAGGCACTGAACGTGTTTCCTCATCAGCTACATTTCAAACTGTAATATGCGCTATTATCTTAGACGAACTCAGAGGGGCATTATTCACAATTCTCGAGGCTGCGTTGCCAAAATTCCGTCGTTGTTAAAAACTACTAAATTCTGAGGTCTTGTTACATATTTTGGGCCTTTGATACTGTTCGATAATTATAATATTGCCTGGAGAGTGAAATCTATGTATAGATAACTGTAAATACCATAAATCAATTCTGTTGCCATAGGAAGTGAAGTCGAAAGTGAAAAACGGAGAAAGTTAAATAATGCAAATGTAAAACATGTATCTTCACCAGCCAGACCCTGTTAACTTTACAGCAGATGGTAACTCTGTAACAGGATTTCATATGGAGTGCCAATGTTTCATTGAAATGCAACCAATTAATCCAGTTAGGACTGTAAGCTTTGTCTGGGTGGAATAAAAGATAACTTCACCATCATTATGTCATCTATCAATTAATATCATTCACACGAGAATATCAGCGTAAATTTAAATGTACGATAGAGAGGAAACGATCAAATACGGTAACGATGATGTTCTCCACATGAGATGAAGGTGGAATTAACTAGATATTCGTAACTTCAACGTCAGTACATCTGATGATGATTCTGATTACAATAATCGGTTTTTCTGTAATCTATCGTTAGACATAAAAATTCAAAATGACTTCTTCACGTAAACCATCTTTTTCCCTAGGGTACACAAATTTCTTTTTACTTCGGAATACTTTACATACGTCATCTCATGACTATCATTTTCCTCTGCAATGTTAGCGGAACTTCAAAAACACCTTCAAAATAGAAGTAAAATTCATAAACCTCGAGATTGATAATAGATTCCTGCTAAGATATTCACGCTAATCTATTTCCTTGGTACTTTTACCGAGCTATTTGAAGCATCATATTTTATAGACTTCCCCTGCTTCGAGACACGGGATGGCTCACAGATTTTCTTGTATTATGAACTTGATGTGAAATTGTATGAATTAAGAATCTACGCTCTTTTACCAATTTATGCCCCAAGAAACAGTCACCATACACGCTGAGCTCACATTGGACTTGACCGACGCGCCAGTTTAATCAACCCCGGAAATTACCCAAAACTGATAATACGATCGCCGGTACTCAATTCAACTACTTCGAATGTCTTTTAAGATACATCAAGTGTTCCCTGCCACTAATACAGCGTTGAATATTCACGCTGCTTCACCCCCGTTTATACTTGTAGAATGATGAAACGATTCCCTTTGCTTTGTGCGACTGAATAGTTCTCTCCACTTGCGATTTTAAAGCTAACATGGTGACCAGGAAAATTGAAAATAATGTTATATCCACCCAGGTAAAAGCAAAATATCGAAAAAAAGGATGAGGTAACACGAAGGCAACTTATGGTCATATTAAATACCAGCAAGAAAGAGACTCGTCCACATATTCAATTGTAGGTTATTGTATCAGCCCCTCAGAGGTTTTTCATTCCAAAATGAAATTGACCTTGACAGCGAAGAGACAGCAATTGAAATTATCTGCATGAAAGTCGTTTACTTCCAAACGAAAAGAAACTCTTTTATTTCAAGTCTCAAATGGTGACCGCAGTATAAATACAGGCAATTAGGCAACATTTAGTTGTCAACATTGTCATTATTTTGTAACTATGTTTTTGTATGTGGTATGCTCTTGGTACAAAAGCATGGGGGTACCGTTGGTAACAATACTTCACTAGGGGTCTGACCCTAGAATACCCTCAAAGAAGGGTGTTTACAATTTGTAGAGCAATAAGCACCTAAAAAAATATGGCTAGAGGTAGATTTATCGAACGGACCATCTAAAACTGAAATATATTTCCTTAAGGCGTAAGCACACAGAAACACGCAACTATTGGCGCTGAGAGTAATAGATAAATTAAAAACATAAAAATCATCCACTCTAATTTTCTGAGGCACCGGCTATCTAGTACCACGTAAAGTACACCCATGCACCGAGAGATTTTGATGAATCGTTAGAAAACAGGCCATTGAACAGGGTAGCAATTCAACGGTGGGCGGGGACTGAAAAAAAATCGTCTTGTGATTCAAAAAGAAAATTGAAAACAGAATAACGAATTCTCGTGCTTATTGATTATATCCCCATCCTTTTCAATACAAGTGGGTTATCAAAGGCGCTTATTTTTATTTTTTCCACTTGTTTTCAGCGTCGGTGCTCTCTCAAAGAAAGTCTCGCGCAACGCCAGCCTTGGGTACAAGCGCGGTGGCAGTGCCCGAAATGAGGATCGTATTTCAAGCACCCCATCCGTTTCGTTTAAAGTGATTTTTTCCCCTTCTCTGCCCATTAGAAACGCCCTCTCCAAAATTCCCTTTCCGAGCTCACCGTCCCCGGCGAATGAATAATATCTCCGCTATTTCTCATCGTCCGCCATTCGTAAAAACGGCTTCTTGCCAACGGTGGGGAAACATTAACATTAACAACAAGAGTAATAACCTCGGGTCTAAAAGGTCCATTCGTGGCCACTCCCCTCATTGCCTCTCAACCGTGCCCCTAGTTTCCATTCCACATCGCTATAAATAAAAATTAAGACGCGCTCCATAAAACACTGTCCGGGTCACTACACACGATTCGAGTGAAAAATCTCCCCTAGTTAAGAACACAATATAAATTTCAAGCTGGGAATGGTATTCTGATCGGCCATTATCATTGTTATTTGCCCAGCGAGAAACCAAATGGACGACCCGCGGAGTCCTGGGCCACTAACTCAGCCGGCTCATGAGCTTGGAACCCATTAAAAATTTTCCTTAATTAATGGCGATAACTTCTTCCTGATGACAGAGTTCGGAAAAGGACGGAGCCAGCTTCAGTTTAGCATACTAATGTCTCCACCTTCAGCTGTAGTAGATTCGCGAAATATAATTCAGGAGAAACACTCATAATTTTTTAAAATATTATCTATTATCTACCGCCACTGGCTTGCGGAAATTAGTTACTCAACTTAACAAAAATCAGAAAACCTAACTCAAATTATCATAAGATGCCTTTTATTATAAATTCAAACCGAAAGTCATGGACACTATTGTAATAAAAATGAGAGTACAATAAAATTCAATTAATTTATGCAAGGAAAACCTAAGTGACTTGAAGAGAAATATGTATGTATGTTTGGAAAGCGTCATTTACATTTGGAGCGAAAAGAAGTGATTTTCGGTAATAATCCCCAAAGAGTAAAAGGCAAATATAATGAAATGCCGATATTAGGCTATTGATTCAGAAATTAATTCTTCGCGTTCAAAACAGCTTCGTGTATAACGCATGAAGCCACAACAGACGCAACCAACTAATTGGCTGTAATTGAGCGACTGGGCTGAACTACCCAGGAGTGTTTTTTTCACCACGAATTCCTCACAAATAGCGGAAGCGTAGCTGAAAAGTTGTAAACGTTACAATATTTTGATGGACAGTTACATAAACAGAACTGAATAATGACTTCTATTTCATATCCCCAGAAGCTAGAACTATATAAAGAAGCGATACAAAAGGTGATTGCGTAGAGCGCTTCTTTGTGTGTGATATGGCACTTGCTAGTAAGCATTTCCTTACGGTCAATTCTACCTTTCCTCAGTGGAAAAATTGTCCTCAGAAAAGCTGGTCAAAATCAATAGAGCACTACTATTTGAAAGAAATGCTGTTGAATGTCTGGGTCGAATCAACTCGAGTTTCGCGTCAGGGTTTTAGAGTCGAGTTAAAAGGCAGGAGGAGAACAAAATACGCGAATTTGAAATCTATATTGGTCGAATGTTCTCTAAAAAAACTTACACGGAAATATACGCTGGATAATACATTTGACGTCCGTATGTCGAGGTATGAGTCACCCACTACCAGCAAGAGATCAACAGAATCACCACTGAGAGAGGTTCCATAAATTATTCGTCTCACTAATAAGGCATTGCCGTTAGCTTGCAGGGCAAAAAACGTTCTGAGTATCAACCCCTTGAATACTTAACTCTTGCAAGAGACCTCGATGCATGCACTTAGATGAAGTTCACTTAAGACGCCAATGCTTTCGAAGTCGGCGGAAGATAGTTCACGCACGCACGCAAGCAAGACATAAAAACTGCATGAAAATAGAAATAAATTAATCAATACAAACAGTAGTAACGGACACGACTCAAGCGTTTCCATGAGTTCCTCCACAATATTATACGGGACGCAATTCCTCGCATGATGACTCCGCCATGGATTTCATTATGTGACAGTTCCTAGGTCGTTATGATCTTTTGAATAAACAGCCACTTTAGAAAAGTAACGTAAATACATTGGAAATGGTGCAAAGATTCTTTAAACCATAATCTAAGGATGTAATACTCATGTCTAGAGTTTCCACAATTCGAGGAACTATGAGAGGAAAACGAGACGATCATCAAAATAGAGTTTGTTTCCCTGAAGGTAGGCTCGCAGTTGCTTCCTAACTCCACATAATAATGTAAGCACCAAGTACGATCCGCGCCAAAAAATATTGCTTCTGAATGTGAGCACAGAAAACCTTTACTGATTGTGAGACTCGATGAATATCCATTACATGGATGGCGAAAATGAAATGGCGATGGTGATATCGTACATTCCTCTCTCTAAATATTCATTCAATGGTCGAGCAATCCTAAGATTTGTTGACTGAAGCCCTACACTCTTCCCTATCTAATGCTTGTTCCCTCACTTCCTGGCAGTATACGTACTTTCCTCTTTATTTGGTCCATGAAATTATTCTTGGGTCTTCCTCTGGGGACATTTCCCTCTATTTTACCTTCAATTACGTTTTTTACAAATCCATTGTGCCTCAGGGTGTCTCCTATCTATATGATTCTTATTTTCTGTTTGGTGTTTCATCTGGTCCTTTCCTCTTCCACTCTTCTGTAAACCTCATCATTCCATATTTTTTCCGTCCATTACCTTTCGTATCCTCCTCCAGAACCAGCACCAGAAGGCTTCATGTCTTTTCTCGTCAGCTTTTCCAATGCTTCCGATCCATAGAGTGCCTCGCTCAACACGAATGCTTTCACATATTGTTTTCTAGTTTGCAGCCCTATCCTTTTTGAGCATTGCAGTTTTCATTTTAACATGAGCGCTGTCTTAGCTTGGGCTATTCTTCGCTTGATGTCCGTGGTACATCTCCCGTCTCACGTGATGGCACTCCCGAGAAACGTGAAGGAACACATTTGCTCCTCTATATATACATATATATTATTGTACTTAGCTCAACTCTACCTAATAGATGGCTCTAGGTCTTCTTCCTAGTTTGAGATTGGTAGCTCCATAAAAACCGTGAAGTCATGAACTCATATGACTCATAGAGCCGATCCTAATTTCGATTTCGTTACTTCATTCAAGAAACCGTCTCTGCTCAAATATTCTTCACGCTTTAGTCAAGATATAGTTCGACAGAATTGCCTGGACAATTCTGCAGACATATCATAAAACATTGAAACATTTTTTTCAAGAAATATCTCTCCAGAATTCTTTCATACTTTCTTTCGGATATTCCTATACATCCTGCAGAATTCCCTGGCTCTTTCTGTGGACTTCTTTTAACGTATTATATATATTTCCCCAGCACTTTCTGTAGAAATTCCTTAAGTATGTATTCAATTAACTTCGTAGAGTGAATTTCCTCTGGTCGAGAATATTGAGGACAGAGGCACTAGAAAACTCTTTTATATGGTCTCGGTGAACTAACCGTTGCACATTTAACACAGCAGAAAAATCTCATTCAATCAAACAGAGATCCTCTGATGCCCCGTTTACATTACTAGCCTTTTTACGCTAGTAACTGGAATGCTAGTGAGAATTTGGGCGGGTGAATGCAAGTTAGCACCAACCTTAGTTAACTTGTTTACCACGCTAGAATCACTAGGATTGACACTGATTACCAGCATTTGAAATGCATGTTAGCGGAAATTAGTTGAAATATTGGTTGAAAACGAGTTCAGAAAATGGAGGGGCAAGCAGAAAGATGGGAGCACGTCACTGAAAGAGAAATTGAAGTTCTCCTAAAGTAATTACATTCAGCGATTCCATTCTAAGTAGAATGAACTGATCAAGTAAACCTTCTTGGTAGATAAAAAATGTAATTACTGCTCAGTACTACTGCAGGCGTGTGGGTTGCTTTAGTTGTTTTTATCGATTTTATCCAACCTCCATTAGAGGCCATTAGAACTTCCACAGCGGTAAACTGAAAATTGCGAGTAAGTTGGAGCACGTTAACCATAATTCAACCCCCGCCAGGTAAACGCAACATTAGTCATGAAATTTCAGAAGTTCCTCGATTTGTAGTAGAAAATTACGGAACAAACGATTAGAAACGTGGTTTCAATCCCGTAATGCAGCATTAAACTCCATTGGCCCAATAGCAAGCCATGATTAGAATATTTTATCGCTCCTTCGTCTTAATTAATCTTTTCAGCGAGACAAGAGCCCTGCCCTTGATCCCTCGTCACCCCTGGGGGCAGAGGGCGCGACGGAAAACGCGCGCCTCAGTTGAATGAACGACAAACAAATGGCACTCTGGGATATGCACGACTCACGTCCGCGTAAGAATTGACATCAAGCCGATGAGACTGGGCTGGGTGCCCTACGGGCAACGCATGAGAGACGCCCTCTCATCTAATGCCCAAATCATTACAATTCTAATCCTCCATCCTAGGCAATGTTTTAAATCCGTGTTACCCAAACATTTTCAAGCCACCATGTTCCCCAAACCTATGTACAATGCTCCCCAACCGTACGTTGTGAAATCATTATGAACATCAGTAAATCAGAAAGGTTGGAAAAAATACAGGTAAAACAGTAAATATTAATTTAATGTTAGTTTAAAATCAAAATGACGGATATTTATTCATCTCAGGACATGTATGTAAGGTACCGTTCGGCCAGTACCCTACCTCCGGCGCATTACTGCCGCCTCCTTATCACTTTTCGCCCGCTCTAGATAAATGCACCTACCCCGAGTGTCCAGTCTGCGAACCACTGTTTCAGATGGTACATGCCAAGGCACTAATATTTTTTCAGGTCATTAACCGATAAGGGTAAGTTAAGATGGCGCAAGGAAAGCCCAACACAAATCCTTTGTAGCTGATTTTTTTTCAGAACTGACGAAGATTGAAAAAAAACTAAATCAAGGAACCCGAAATGTAAATTACAACAATTTTAAAATATTTTCCCTCAGGACTTGCAATTGCCGTCATTCTCTCTCCCATTTTCCTGCACCAGTACTGGGTTTGAAAATTTATGAAGCACTCACGCTCCTGATCCTGGTGTCAACTTGCATAAGAAAGGGATAGAAGGACGATTTGTGGAATACACATCATAGAAAAAATTGTAACTCAGAACTAGTTATGAGGTTAAAGAGTTTCTAGGAGGCTGCAGGCCACGACATATGACTGAGGGTTAGCAGACGGATGAAGGGGAAGAAGAATATATATTCCTTTAGAGATCTGTCCAAACGAGGGGAGGAGGATTATGGAGTCTTTCGAATTGCAGCCAACACAAGCACTTTGAGAATTTGAATGTCCCACCAAAATCTGCCGTCCCGTTTCAATCCGTACCACGATGAGACCTCATGATAGTGACCCTATTTTAAATATGGTGACGGGTGGCTTTAACCACTAGGCCTTGTGCCTTAGCTTTTTTTGTCAAGTATATACTTTGGTGTTTCTCGCTCTCTCTCTCATCGCCTCCGTCTCTTCCACTCCGTTATTTCCCTGTACTTCCCCCACCTCCATCTAACCTCCTCACAACGCAGGTATGCACCAGGAACTTTTGTAGAGAGCCAAACACTAAGACCAGGCATTAGAAAAATGGAAGAAATTACTTAAAATTATGAATGAGAATAAAATTATAATATCACTCAATATGTTTGAATAATTATAATCGCAATGGCAGACACATTTCGAACCTTCATCAAAATCTCTTTTCCATCAGTGACTCACCCTAAAGCCGAAATCCAGATTCTGGGGCCCTCGATCCTTAACGGGGTCAACACGATGAAATTGTAAATAATACTCATGTGTCTTATGTGGTAGCAGAGTCAAGCACCAAAGCTTCAACTGCTGACTCTACCGCCATCGTCTACTGGGCGAAGAATGCCGCTGCACTAGAGAGTGCGAAGAAAAGAGAGTACAATTTCCACCAGACTGCCTTTGAATATTGTTGAAATTTTGAAAATATTCTACGCTGCATACCATGGCATCCATTTGTTGAGTTCCTCATTATCATTGACATTTGAGGGTTAATAGGGAATTTTTTTGCACGTACAAGCTGTGATAACGATTGTTCCTTAGCAATCATCTCTAGTTACTCACTGTAGAATTCGAACTGTAATTTAACTGAATATGTAGAGTAGGTCTCTACATCTACATATTACCTTGTGAGCCGCCTCATGGGTGTGTTGCACGGGGGTGTAAAAGCATTGAGAGAGATACGTTTATCTCTCTAAAACATTACATGAAAAGAAGGTTTTACGCTATACGAAGTAGAGTCTAGCCAGAAAGTTGAGAATAAAACAAGATATTAGCATATATTTATATGTAAAATGTTATGAGATCTATCAATAAATTTTATTTTGTTTGATTTTTTATTAGAAGCATGATTTCTTTAATACCTCATTACTTCTTACATTTGGGGGGATGGCGGAAGGAAATATTAAAAATAAAACTTCGAAATTATCTTCTAATGCATACTTGACCAACCAAGTAAGGACCATCATCATCCTTCCGGATAATACCGGTTTCTATGAATACTACTCCTAAAACGGCACAGAGGTGTAGCGAAATAATTAGGCTGGATATGTGGAGAGACGCCCTGTAAAGGCAGATGGAGTGAGATATTTCCATAGTCATAATAGAGGCTACATTCCAATTTAATTCAAGCAACTACATAGAGCATGAAGCTAATAATTTAACATTTATGATGCAAACAATTTGTTTTTAGTAACTAAATAATCAATAATTTACAAAATATACACAAAGAATATTTCAACTTGACTCACTTGTTTCTCGCCTTACACTGGGAACGATTCTATAAAAATTGATGTGGTTGGTAATCGACTTATTTTGGAAAATAGTTGGAGAGCATACACGCCACTCACCGTTAGCTTTCTGACGTAATCTATCTGTTAGATAGCTCTAAGTTTTCATATAAATAGCTTCTAGAAGTCAAATACGAACTATTTCCCTTTGAAAAATGGCTGGTATGCAAATGTCTCGAAAAATAAATTGGAAAGAGGCTAGTATTTAGCAGGAAATTGGAAATATGAGATCTTTTTCTTGATAATGAGGGAAAATTCATCGAATTTTATACGAAGCGATACAAACTCGCTCTCAGAAATAAATCATTTCCTTGAACTGAAATGACCGGAGAGTAGGATGAGGACCAAATGCGTGACTTTACACGTGCTGACCCCCGAAATAGGAAGGGACGCGAATAAAATGGAAATCCATGAAAAGCCACCTCCTGCGTCAGCAGCCGACGAGGCCGTTAATTTATATTCGTGGAGGGAGAGATAAAAAATCCTTCGATGAGACGGTGAACGGTTTTAATGGCCATTCAATCCGCACGTTCTATTTTTGATACTAAATTCGCATAATCCCGGAAGAGGACAAGTTTCGCCTCGCACGCAACTGGAGCCGCACCTGCTTCATCGCGAGACATTGATCATGTCCAAAAAATACATTTGATGGCGTATTCCTCAAAGTTCTTCTTATAAGAAAAATGTGTATCTCAAGCACAGAAGTATAAAGACGGTTCATCCATCAGAGAAAATAAGCCACTCCAAAGAAAGCGCAATTTCTTATAGATTTAAAATGCTAGAATGGGGCCGTATTCAATTTTTAACTTATGACATCACGGAATATTTTATTTTCGCGGGAACATATCACTGAAATATTTGAGATTAATTATTCTCTGACCATTCAGTCTCACATTCGGATCAGAATCAAAACGAACCAATGACGGATAACACAGTCAAAACTGTGATGGGAATACTGGAGGAGTTCCTCCAACTACACCCAACAGTGAAGTGAATCTATCACTACCAAATTTAAATCGAGGTATTGTTTTTTTCTTAGCTCATATGCATCCTACAACATAATGAGGTAGAGATAGAGCAAAAACGTAGATGGCACCCATTAACAACTCGTGTAATCATCATGAAATACTTGCTAGAACAGGAGCCTCCCTTTTCATTGTACAAATAATTTCTTTGGGAAATTCGTTGCATCCAACAATTGGTTCAGAACCGGGCTGGCAACGACGAGTAACATGGATTGTATTCATATAAATACTTTTAAAATGTACAAGCTTAGATTTCTTCGATAGAAAATGGTAAATTAAGAACAAAATAACGAATTACTGAAGGTAAACCTTCGGCACCTCCGCAGAGGTGATGCTTGAAACAGTATTAGGCGAAAGGTGTAATTTCTGGTTCTGAGACTGATGACTATAAAATCGAATAAATAGTAGACTCTAACACTGACGAGCCTACCGTAATCATAAAATGAATAAAAAATAACCTGCTCGTTGAATGGCAAAGGCGATGAAATATACCAGAAATATTATTGCCAAAGATCACTTCTTAAAGTCGACGCCAAAAGCAGATTGCGTTTGACACAAACAATCCATAACCTCGAAGAACGATACAAAAGTTATTAAATCAGTCAATGTAGAAGGCCCTGGTGCTGATTTTTGTGCTATAATAAATAAATCAAAATGTTGCTGGCTAAAACAGGATAGCGACGTCTGCTGAGAATTCCCGATTTCCAGTGTATCATTAATAATCCCCGCAATTGATTACCTCTAACTCTTATATTTTGCGTTCTTATCAGAATCACAGCATTTCCTTCAACCAATCAATGTCCAAAATTTTTTTTGAAATACCTGTATTTTTATAATTTTTATAAAGGGGCTAAATATAAAGGGGGGCTATAAATTTTATAAAGGGGGGCTAACTATAAATTACAGAGGATCATCTTCGATGACTGAGACCTTTCCACGGAATCTTCTGCGTTCAGCTTCATTTTTACTTCATTTTGCGTAGACCTTGAGTTTTCAAGAAAAATAATACATATTATCAATAGATTACCGATGACTATTTCCCTCGTCCAGCTAATTGATACAAATCAATGTCTTCCAGTGAAAAGAAAACGAATGTAATGTTATGTACAGCTCATAATTGTTTGACATTTAACATTACATTAAACGTAACGAGTAAATTCCATTTGACAAGATAGTAAAATGATATAGATTGGTTACAGCACAACCATTGAACGTTTACATGTAATTTTCACCCGGAAAACAACCAAATGGCACAAAAACTTCATTCATAAGCATTATTACAGGGCAAGTAGAGTTATTCGAAGCATATGTCAAGTGTAACTAGTACAAAGCACATTTACAGATGTTCGATAGGCTAAAGAAAACAAAGAAACTGTAGAATAGCCTATCTCTAAGCCTATATTACGATTTACACCTTTTGCATTACCTTAAATCGTATTGCTTGTTGTATAATAGAGTAGGTAGACATTTAAAAAACTTCTTTAACTTGACATTTGTCGCAATAATCGGCATTTTAGACAAATTAGCGGTACTTCGTCACATTCTGCGCCTCTTCAACAACGCGAGACGAAGTATACTGTGGAAGACCAACCTGTTCGGGTCGCAATCCTGGCGGCACCCAAGTGTACTCCTCCAAGGCGCAGCCAGAGTCATCGTCCGACTGCGATTGCCGCTGCGGGTCCGGGCCTCCGACGGCCCCCGCCGCCCCCAGGGGTCCCCTTCGACCGTCCAGGGCCGGCAGCAGCTGGTGGTGCTGGTGGGTGCCCTGGGGCTGCTGGTGCTGGGAGGACGTGGAGGACGGGGATGGCGAGGAGGCTGAAGAGGCGGTGGAAGGCGAGGGGGCGGAGGCGGGGTTGGCCGGGGACGGAAGGGAGTTGCCCGGAGGGGGAGGGCCGACCGCCCCCCGCGCCCCCGGCAACGAGGGGTGGTGCTGGAGGTGGAGGTGCGGGTGACCGCCGCCGTCCTCGGCCGAGACGTGGTCCTCTTTGGGGCACTTGCAGTTTCGGCAGCCCTTCCTGCAAAACAAAGAATGGAAAGCGGTTAAATTTATGCCCGTAAATGCACGTGGAATGGCGCTAAAAATCTTCACCGAAGGAAAATTTTAAATGTTACGAGTTGTGCAATAAAATTAGCATGAAGACGATGAGGGAAGCCACCCGAATAATTTAATATCAGATGCGTTCAAGACTGTCCAATGACGAAGTGTTTGCTGTATTGAATGCGGCCAAATTAGATATCATTTCAATAAAATTCTTGTGCGAATGGGAAAATACATCTATTAAAACATTAACGGAAATTTTCTTCAATACAAGTCATCGGTGCATCCTTTTTAATCAACAAAAAGAGCTGGGCAAACATTTCCAGGCAATCAAAAGACATGAAACATGAATTTTACTCCATCTCTGAAAATTGACTTATCAGCTAGTACACACTGGTCAAATTTCGAAAAACTGAAAATTACTGGAGATTATTCGGTAAAAACAATATAATAATTTATTATTTCATTAGTTCTTAAGCAAAAAGGAGAATACAATGCGTCATCCAATGAGAGGATCTCACATAATAACACCCAGTAGCAGAAATCATCAAAGGAAAATGAAATAACAGCCCCTTAATCATTGGCCAAGAAAAAAATGGAACCCCATTTTTATAAAATAACTTACAACCACCATTTTTTTTCTAAAAGACCGATTTCGACCACGCAGACCCCAGAACAGACCATTATTTTAAAGACGTTAGTTAAAAATTATTTCGAATGATGATTTCATTGAAGATCATTGCCTTTTTTACGCTAACTTATCACGTTGACTAAAAATTGCTGCGAATAAAACATCATAATCACTCCAAAATTGTGAAGTTCCGACCCTTACCAAGTTATCAGCAATATCTTGCCCCGCAAAGATTATCTCCAAATCTATCTTTAATGAAATGAGAATTCTACTACTTTGAGTCAACATCTACTCCTGTACTTAATTTCCACCGTGCCCGTCATTACTAATTGAATATTTTCCAAATTATCGGATACAACTCCATTGCTCGTTAATGAACCCTATGGAATGAGCATACGTTACGCACCTATACAAACCAGCTATTGGCCTCATTCTGATTATTCTTCGGAACAATTTTATGGACATTCTCTTGAGTCCCTGCTTTGACAAAAAGAATTTAGAGGTATTCCTTATATGTCACATATAATGACGACGCACCTGGCAAAACTGAATAAAATTCATCTAAGTCAAAACAAATATTATTAACCTATTTGTTAATTAACTAATAGCTCGATTATCAGCTCAAATTTCTCTTAAAAACGGAATGAGGAAATATTAGCCCCAACAAATATTTTGAACGGGGACGAATCAGACGCTTGTGAGATACGCGTCTCCTGGGAGTAAACAGAAGTTGAACTTGGGATTTTATTGCCGTTGGGGAGGGACTTGAAGTCGGGACCGCCGCCTCTTCATCTGGAAATAACTTGCCCCAGCTCTGCGTGTTAAAGAGACTTTTTGCATTCTGAAAACCAGGGCCCGCGAAAACCCTCGGAAATAAGAATCCTGACCACCCGATTATCTACTATTCCTTCCGGGTTGCTCTGTCGCCGGCGTGCACTTTCCGATGGCCCGGAAACAATGATTGGCCCGCGGGATATGCAAATCCCCAGCCCCTGAGTCAGCAGTAGCGATAAAAAAGCGAAAAAATGTGCCTCTTTATGACGCATGACAATAAAAACGACATTTAGCCACACAATTGGGTGAGCTAAACAAATTCATTTCGAATTGAAATTCAAACATGGCGGGTGAATTTTTTGAAGAAATTGCCATGAGAAAAATTCGGCCTGGACCGAGAATCCAACCACGAACCTTTGGTTTGCTGGACCAATGCGCAGTCTACTAAGCTATCCAGGCTCCCTAATTCCCTTGGCAATTTTGTTGGATACGATGCAACTAGATCTTAGGCCCTTGCGGTCCATCAAAGATGGCAACGCAAGGGAGAAGAGAACTTCAAAGAAGCCGCAACCAAGAGTCAGTATCCTTCACCAGCACTAAAGGCACTTAGGCCGAATTTTTCCCGGTCCAGGCCGAATTTATCTCATGGTAATTTCTTCAAAAAATTCATTTCGCTAAAAAAATCATCGAAATGAGTTTCTACCATTGAAAGAACTTATTTAATGTCATTTTATTCTTTTTCTTTGTACTAATAGAAAATATGTCCTTTATCTAGAATGGACAGCAAATGTTACATTTCTAACAAACTGAACTTAAAATTACATGTTGTCCAATAGAATTATGAGAGAAACACGGGGGAAAATTTTTTTTTCATCTAATATGCCGCCTTTTTCATAGAAAAAATTTAGAAGAAGCAAAGATTCCCGGAGCATAGATGAAAATGAAATAGATGCATCTCACCGCCGAATGTATCTAGTTATGTCCTAAATACTGCGATGCTTGAATTAAAAACGCGGTAATTCCAACGAAACGGTGCCTCAATCGTCGATTGTGGTCAGTAAAAAAGTGTACGTAAAACCAATATTCGCGGCACAATTATCTGCTCATTATGTGCCTGGGTTTTATTTTTCAGAGACTAACTCACGTGATTCGCTAGGGTAGGATTTTTTTAGGTTTTAAGGTAGGATTAACCAATCAAACAAAAATGTTAGAATTAAGAATTTGCTTTGACTCATACAGTTGAGATTCAACCTCCGTACCTCAAACGTATTTAGGAATTCATGTCTCACCCAACCCTTCAATAAAACTTTCCACTGGAAAAACTTTCAATGCTTTCCAGGGACAGTGAAAAAAAAACTTGGACGGTATATGAAAAGACAAAGTTACTGACTCTTTCAAAATCACCTCCATAAGGAGCAAGTCACTCATGTGAAGAGACAGCTCACTAGCGTGCACTCACATCTGTCGTGGAATAATCGCATTTTTGCATTCAAAGTACCGGGCTCCATCATACTACCGTTTTCGAATACAATAATGCGAATGGAAAAATTTAGAAATTTAATATTTTATTGTAGACCTCACTACATAGTAATTCTAAGACTCTTAAGATCATGCTTTAGGTCCTGAGAATAATTTTTGTGACTTAAAAGAAGCGCGACCTATAATTGACGGTAAGCACGTTTTTACACCATTTATTTCAGACACTTGAGAATGGATGATCAGCAAAGAGTTTAGTCAAATATAATTTTAGTGAATGAACTGAATATTGAGAGGGTTAACAAATGTTCATATTTACTCACATTTTTTGAAACTTTTGATGTCATTTTTCCTAAACATTCATGTTACCAAGGTGAAAATTGTCTATAGGTATTTTTTTAAGATAAAGATTGGAATGATATGCCTTTACCTTGTTTGGCTTTGCAAGGAATGTCGTAGAAAACTACCCCCTTCCATAATTTCAAGGTTCTGACACTGAGCGGTGGGCGAAGACGGATAGGGTGAATGAGAGTTTCGATAAAGTGCCTTGAGGGATCTGACTCTCATTCTGACCGGTATCATTGGTAAATATCACTAATTTATTAAATGAGAGAATCAATGAGCAGCACAGTCACCATTTCTTCTCATTTAAGCGTAATGACCATGCCACGCGATGATTTGTCTTTTACAGAATGCAAAAGTTGATAAACATCATTTATTGAAAAAATACACAAGTGCATTCTATCATATATGAAAAATATCCACAGTGAGTATCATCAATTATATTGGTATTGTATTTTAAACACTAAAAATACCCTCACCCGTCAATTGACGGCCCGAAGTATCTTGCACACCCTGGTACCTCAAGAGTTCATTTTTTATCCGGATAAAGTATGCATATTGCACAGTATTAATATTTTTATCAAGATCTAACACGAAATTTAAACTTAACCACTAGATTCCCCGTAGTTCTCATGATCCAAACGTAGCACGCAGCTAATGTTTAGATTTTGCGCTCTTCCACATAAAGCAATAGTGACCAGGGAATTGCAAACTATTGTTGTTACCCAAGGCGGGAAAATAGATAATGCTGGCCTTAATATGAAGGAAAGTGGCAACAAAAGTTTGATTATTTGCTCATAAATTATTTCAAAGGAACAAAAGGTAGTTTAAAGACAAGAAGTTATTCACAAAGCCCTATTTACACTAACTCTCCGATGGTCTGTATGGCATGAAAGCACAAACGTAATCAATCGAAATTAATATCTTCTTCCTAGATCTGCAAACCCACAGTTTCACAGAACTTCCTCGTTCAATCCACCATCAACCACCTGGTAGAAACATTTCTGTGAGCAATTATCGCCACTCTTGAGGGCTTACTCTGAGAACAAAGCGAATAGTGCAACTTTTATATTCACCTTGCGAAAAATCAGCCGTTTTAATCGGTTATTGGAGCAATGCTTTATAAGCAAAAAGAAGAGGGTTGGACACATTATCATTTATATGGAGCCTAACTGGATACAATTCCGCACCTGCCCGTTCGCAATACCCCAAAACCGTTTTGAAGCGAACGAAAAAAAGAGTGAGTGGACGGGGAATATCATTTAGAAACAAGAGTGAGGGTCCAGTGTGGAGATCTAGCCAAAGATTTCTTTGGAAATAAGAAAAATAAAATAAATTCAAAATTTTCCATGAAGACACAAAATTTTATGGCCTCAACGCCAAATAAAAAACTCACAGGTGCAAAGATATAAAAGCCGAACTCGAACTGCAATTACGAGCGTATTTCAAGCTTAAGAGACGAAGAGGCTGAAGCGTTCATAAAAACCCTATATTTATTTAAATTTTAACGTGGGCTCCACTTGTTCAGTGGGTGGGGAGGGAATTATTCTTCCCTCTAGATCAGATTCCAATCCAAGGGCACACAAAACAAAACACGGCTGCTTGCCTTTGGACTTCGATAATCGAGAAAAATGAGACGAGATGATTTTAGCCGACGACTTGGGCCAGGGGTCTTTTCGGCTGCCCGATAGCTTGGCCCGCGAGAATTAACGGCGCGGCTGCCCATTATCGACTTAATGAAAGGCTTCCGTTTCCGTCTACGGGAGAAGATAGAGAAGGAATTCGTTAAAATAAAAGAAAATAATCCTCCTTGGCAACTTGCCACGTCCGACGATTCCAACTGTGACTTATTTCCACGCATATTGAGGCCGTACGCCCTTATATTTAGGCGTCTTAAATTCGGGTTTTATTTTTGTGGAGACGATTTCTTATAGTAAAAAAAACTTCAATGTGTCAATACTAATGGAGAGTCAATAAATTAAACTCTCATACTTAATGCCTAACCGACCGACCGGGTTATGGCTTCTGCTTTTTTTGTGGTGCTTCTTCCGCTCTTTTCTTCCCTCCCCTGCCTCGTCCGATGATCTGGGAAGGAGTTCCCCAGAATGAAGCCCGAAGCGCGGGACTGTCGCCTTTCTCAATCGCAAATTACACCAGGTTACAGGGAATTTTTAACTCTTTAACGAGGCTGTCGGAGGTGAAATTCCCAAATTAGTTATGATATGGCCAGTAATGCATGAGATTCTGCAAGGAAACATTTATCAACATGCATATGTACAGGCAGTGAAAGGTAGGTGCATCATTATCAAAGCAAATTCAACAAATGTCCTTTCTGGATTCATGCAGGGAATAAACCCCAAAAAAATATACTACGCTGCAAACTATTCAGGGGAAGGAGTAAAGGACTTTGCGTTGTCCACAGAATATGCTGCGGAAAATCTTCATTTTCAGCTGAAAACTCAAAGCTTCATTTTCAGCTGAAAAGGTGTGCAAGAGTCGAATACAGCCTCCCTGCAAGACGTTTGAGCGGGTCATCAATGAGAACTTCATTTGTGATATACTGTGCAGGAAATGCTCCGTAACGGTGCGGGAAATGAGCGGATAACCGTTAATTCGGACGATTACTTGCCCAGGTAGCCTGCAGGAAATGAAGTGGTGTCACCCTCCAAGCGATTTCCGTGCACATTCAGAAGAGTAAACCAACTTAAGGTAATTTGAGAGAGATTTTTCCAAAGTCATAATAAAGACCACATTCTATTTTATTTCTGGGTCCCAGAAGTTGTAAGAAGCTTAATGGCTCAAAAACATTTTTTCCTAAGACTGAAATTCCCAGTACTTGTCTAATTACACAAACATAAATGTTTAATTTGACTTATTTTTTTCACGCCGTACGGGGAAAGAGCCGTCATATCGGAAGTTTTTGCGATTCTGCAAAATTTTCTGTGGTATTTAATTGATTTGTTTTTTTAATCAGTTCAAAAAGCGTATGAGGTGAACCCACTTTGAAATATCTGTTGAATTTCGGGTTTTATATATTCCCCATTTTAATCATTCCGCTGGTCAAGTGGCTGATATTTCTTGGTGAATATATCTTTCTCAGTATTTTTTGGCCTTCCCTCTTTCCCGACATTGTCCCTTCCGTTTCTCCCACCATCTTTTTCATCGCAATCATGAAAAATATTATTCCCTCCCCTTATTCCAGCAGCAAATATATATATATATATATTTCAGCCTACGAAACGCCCTCTATTCATTTTCTCCCGGATTAGAATACCATTCGCTCACTTCCTTTACTCCCCTTCAGCACATTTAACTCCTCATCACTCGCCTACTTCTCTTCCCAGCCAATGTACTGCCTCCTTTCTCGAACCCCATATAAAAGTCTCCACTCAAAACTAGTCTTCTGGCTTTCTTTATTTACTTTTATTCGTTTAACAATATCCTGAAAATAGCCTCAAGGAACTTTATACTAAGGCGTTGCATATGCCAAACACAAACAGCCAATCCGTGGTAGGCATCCCTTGCATAATACAATCTCCAAAGTAAAGCTTTTGACGTCCGAGACCGCATTCGGGTTTATTTCCCAACGTTGCAATTGCCACGAGCCATAATAATTATTAATTCTTCCCGTACCGAGGAAGTTGGGCGCACGTATAGTTAGTATGGGCAAAGAAGAGTAGAAGAATTGATCAAAGGAAAAGTCATTAAAAAAGAAAGGTGAAAAGGAAAAAATCCCGAAGAACGTGAGGAAATGTTGGCATCTCTTACGACCCAACAATGGCAATTTCATTCACAACAACGTGCGAGCTATCTCGGCCTAGGCTGTCTCATAAAAAAACACGCCAAAATGATTACGAAATACTGATACAGATGGTATTAGTCGACAGCAAGCCTCGCCTCGTACATTATCTTGCTTTCACTTAGGCGTTGGATAGAGCTACTCCAAAGGCTGAATAGTGACGTAACATCCTGAATTGGAAGAAAAATAAGGATATACGCCGAGAACATATTTCCATGGATTCAAACACGGCCGTGGGCTTATAGCTTTGAATCAGGATTCCGGGGACCAAGCTACCAAATATTGCCCAAACATTTTTATGTGTTACACTGTAACATTAATGTTAATGTTACATTTTTAATTTACTTTTAATTTCTTTAATAAAATTGTAAGGGACCAGGCTGGATTTTATCGGTTTTATTTGCTTGTAACGGTTGTTTATTATTATGCGGGAAGAGTTTGACTGTCGTGCTGGTCCAGAGTAGATATGTTTTGATCCTGGAAGAATTTTGAGGATTTATAAAGATATTGTTTGATCTTTAATTTGGCTGATTTTCTTTTTTTATCATCCTTAGTGTCTTGTGGACTTTGGTGGCGATTTTTGCCAAAATTTTCCAAAATCACCTGGCGCCCTGACAAATAAAAGCCAAAGTAACCCCCCTTGCTCTACCATCGAGGAACTGAGAGACATTTGGAGTTACATAAATATAACATCTACAAAGCTACTGGTAGCGGGCCGTTGGAACTCTTGCCAACTTCCTCATCCCACGGGGAGACCTAACGTTGGTCGGAGCGGTAATCATGGGCTACGGAGTACATATTTAATCATTTACTATTTCAGGAAGTCGATAAATAATTCTTGACCCCTTACGTGCATCTGTTTATGCATTAGATTTCACCAAGCGTGTAGAAATGGAATGGTTATGGGGCTGTATTTCATTTTGTTTCTGAATTAAGGAATGTTGTAACTGCATTTTTCGGCATTTGGTATTCAATATTTAGATAAAATTATATTCAAATATGTTTTTGCCGAATACTGAACTCGGCGAGGTATCGTGAAATTCCTTACCATGAGTTACAATAATAAAATAAAGTATTATTTCGCCGTTATTATAAAAAATCCTAATTTAATCGAACTATTACGAGATAAGTGTCATTAATCACAAGGCAACATGATAGAATAGCATTGAATTGTCAAAAAAATTATTTAGGAGTGTAATTTTTCATACTTTTATCCACAGATATCACCTAAGAGAACACATGTGTGAAGTTTTGCGTAAATCTGTGAGTAAACAAAAATCACTTCTAGCATCTTAAGAGAAGGAACACCGGATATTCTCGTCCTGCGACCGCTTCTCCTCATCACTCGCTTCCCACGGAATGCCCTCGGAGTTAGCGGTCACCACGCATCGGCCTCTCCTCGCCACTCGATCTAAATATGGAGGGGGCGAAGAGGAAGGACAGGGTGGGTACTGATTCGAAAACTTCCGTCGAGGCGCACTCCGTAAGGAATTTAATAACACGTATGAAGGACGGTGGAGGGGGAGAGTTAGGAAGAGGGGGGTGGAAATAGGGTGTAGTGAGAGAGCCAGGAGGGGAAAAGAAGAGTGTCCAGAATGCAAATACGGCGCGGCGGAATTAACGGTGGAGGGGGCAAGCCATGACTCAAGTCTCGGAGAGGGGATACCCGGTTATTAAAGGAAGAAAGGTATTTTCTTTCGGGGTTGCCCCCCGTCTGTTTTCATTTTCCCGGCCGATCTCGTTGATTCCGCGGTCGAAAATGCGGTGGGGCAGGCGTGGGAGGACACCAAAAAATGATCTTACCGTAATAATTAGTGCCTCCTCGATAATGGGGCCAAAATACTCTCATTAGCCACCTGACAATCTCCTTGTAAACTAACGGTTTCTAGCAATACCTAAGCGCCGCATCCCTGGACTGGTATTGACCGGCGCAGCAGTTTGATTCACTCTCCGTAACAGGTGACCAGATCCTCACAAATAGATAATCACCCGCCAGTCATTAAGCTTAACTTTTTTGCAATCCCTGTCTCACTTAAAGGTGATACAAACGGGAGTTCGGGAGACGGGAGAGCACAAAATGAAAATTTACGAGATATTTTGGACCGAACACCGAATTTTCCTGACCAATTCAAATCATATCACAATAAGCGCCGCAGTACGACTGCCATAAAAGAGTGGGAACTATCATTCGTCAGTGACATAACGTGAAATTCATTTGAAATGATGAGTGCTGATGCATGGTAGTTGCTATGGTATCAATCATTTCAGCGTTGTCTATGAACGGCAGAAAACGTGAGATTCCATTTAAAAATCTTCAAGATTTTATGTATAAGTAAATTAATGGCTTAATTGTAAATAAGTAACTCTAATTGGCCAACCGTCAAAGGGTAGACGGGGAGACCCGTCGGGGAGTATTGAGATGATGGAACCCACGCTTTGACCATAATTGGTCCGAATTGACCATCCATTGGTCCGACGGGTCCCTGATTTGATGACGTGCTCCGGCAGACCGCACGACGTCATCCGGTAAAGGGAGTCGGGGGATACCCAATCCCAATTTTTTGGTTAACGGGCTCCTCCTGTTCTCATAAGATGTGCGATAAGTTTTCGCGTCACCGAAACTGACGGGGTCTTGTCTGATGCTGTTGGGGGAACCCAACAGATACGAGGACTGCGGGGAGGCGGAGGCCCATTGTCGTCCTTTTGACGTCAATCCGCCTCATGGTGTCGGCCTTGCAGGAGTTGTGGTTCGCTAGCCCTTTCCCATTCCCATTACCCTTTTCCCACTGCCACCTATTTTCAGGCGATAAGAGAAAGCTTCTAGCCGGGAGGATGTGCTTTTAACCCAGCGAGGAGACTCGGAACGAATGGCCAACTGTCTGCCTCGATGGGAATTCAGTTCAAAATCAGCCACCGACGGTTAGCATAGCGAATCCAACTCGAATATGTAGGTGTGATCCTCGTTTACGTCTGAATGCGTTTGATCCGTTCTCTACATTTTAGACAGTACGTACGAAGTAACCTAAGCCGGCGAATCACGTTTGACGAAAATACTACTTAGAAAATCTATACAAAAAATTCAAATAGGTATATATATTTAAAATGTCATTTAGCGATCCGTACGTGCCTAAATATAACGCCTGAAGTGTCTTTGATTTGACCGCCAACTATTTGTGTTCACGTGCATGAGGATGCAACAACATGCATAAGGGCGGACTAACAAATAACTCTTAATAAATAAAGGAATCGTCTTGCAAGTCATCATTTGATGGCAGATTGCCTGGAAATGCGGTGCCATGGAACTCCATGATAGGGATATATGAAACCTCGCGCCCAAGTATTTTTTACACTACCGATTCACGGCAAAAATTAAAAATTGAACAATTTTGACATAAAAAATTATGCTACCGCATAAAAAAATTTTACGAAATTTCGATTACTTGATGATTCTGCAAATTTCTGAGGTCAAATAAATGGATCAACACTCACGACTACCGGAATAACTATGACATTAAAGAAGTGGATGAGTTTGCTCATTACACTCTTAGAAAAACTTTACATACAGATATTGAGCAGATGATGCTCTTCAAAAGGTAGTAGTACTCTCTGGTCAGAGATAAAATCATGTCAACAGTAAAATTACGCCAAACGACGAATACACGACCTCCTCCGGATTTATAAAATGCATTCAGAGTTTTGTTTGAACATTGAAAGTGTATGAAAGACTGAAGATTGTATATAAAAATTTCGACAAAAGTATGCTGAAAATGTTCATATGTTCATGTGGATTCAATAGCTGGTAATCTGAATGGTCTGGTAACGTCTTTTTCATCTGAATAGCATCTAAAAGCGCCTAAAATGTGGGGAAAACGCGGCCTTGAGATGCTACTCAGGGTAAAAGCGCGGTCGCTATTCATTAAAACTATCATCCCAAAAACAAATTAATACTTTAAATGAACGAATAAATGAAGCTAGATGCGTTATACCGCTACTTCTACGCTTCTTCGAATATTCTTTCGACCTCTTATGGCAGATTATCCCTGCTGCTGTTTGGTATGGCATCTCTTGTCTCTTAAATACTTGAGCGCCTCCAAAAATCTTGGGAAAAAATGACAATGACACGACATCGAGTCTAAAAATAGTGTTTTTTTTACCGAGAGAAATTACCCCTTCAAGAAGATAGTAACCCATGCAATCTTCGTTTGAGAGAGCATCCACCGTGGAGTTATCTATACAAAAGTTATTCCATGTCACGGTTACAGACGAAGAAAGTGGATGAGCATCATCTTGGGTTGAAGAACCTGATCTAACGCGATTAGTTTCCCCACCCAAGACTCCAAGCGAGGGCAATATCAAACCAAATGATCGCCATTTTCCTAAGAGAGTCATTTCCTAAGGCATTACGGCGGGATATGATCGAGGCATTAAACAAGAGATGGAAAATGGAATGCTATCGACCTTGTGGCGCTGGTTTTTATGAAAAAAAGGAGAATCCATTTTGTTTTATTTTTATCGACGGCATGGGACGCTTAAAAATCGTTTCTCGGTTTTATATCGCTCCCTTCCGTGCTCGCAGGGCCCCAGGGAGCGGAGAAGAGCAGAGGGCGATTACCCAAGAATCCACACGGAAGTGTTTCTTCTCTTCCCGGGAAGCGCCCTCTCTCCGGGACGCGCGTTGAATTCACCCGAAGAGCCACGAGAGAGAGGGAAGACGGGGACACGAAGAGGTTAAGACGATTGCCTCCCTTCTCCCTGGAACGCGAATAAAAGAATGACGGAACCAGGGTGATTAAACGAGGGCAGCACGCGACCAGCCTCTCTCACGAAAGAGCAGAAGCAAGATGCACGCCAATCACAGTGTCGCGCCTCGGTCAACTGTTGCGACTCTCTGCGAGTCGGTTTCAGCCACATACGAGGGAATTGGCAGACGAGGAAAAGGAGGCAGTTGAGAAACTAGTCTTGACTCCTGGCTTTCCGAATTCAATTAGTATAGGGAAAGAGCGAATTCGAAGCGCATATTCTTTATTTTTTTCATATATTATCAAGGTCACCGGTCAATATTCAATTTAAACTGAACGCTGCTTGCCGACGCTTTGGTTTATAACATTTGATAGGATATGACCTCCATTATTTATGTAATCGAGTTAATTCAGACTTTCCGGGGTTATTTAGCGAAATTGCGTTTGGGACATTAAAATGACTAATCCGTCGACCAATGGGGAAAATAGTTTTAAAATTTTCGGTGGACTTTACGAAGGTGATTCTTAATTTGTGATAAATAAACACTGACATTCTGAGGGAGATTAGAGGAGTGAAAGCACGTATCACACTGGGAATAATGTTCACGAGGTATTTGAAGTGCTCATTCTATCCCGTGGGCTCGCGTTTGAGCACCAGCAGCGGTAAATATTTTTCAATGGAATTGCTATCCCAATGTGGGTACATACTAAGAGGAAAGCTCTTCAAGTTACAGTACACCCTGCACTGCATATAACAAAGGATCTTTGGCATATGCGCACTTTGAAAATTTCACAACTATTAAAAAAAATAATTATATTTAATAAACCTTGATCACATTGACTCTAGATGAGGAATGCACTGCGTATGACACAGAAAAGCAACAAATAACCTGCAGAAATCATTGTTATGATGGTACCACCGATTAAGATAGAAATAGATGAATGAAAAAGTATTTCAACACCCACTACAGACGGCAAGATATTTTTCTGAGTATAATTTCCTTTTCCAGTAAAATTTACTTCCGAGTTATCACGCTCTTTAGCAGAATGACAGATATTTTGCTCTCCTCCCGCTTTGCTCATGCCCTCATCTCTATCACAACCGTCCACATGGATCCGCAAAATTAAGTATCCACTAACCACCCATTTTCACGAGCCTCAAGCAATTTTTTTTTCATTTTTCGATTTTCCAACGCTTCAGTTTTCTAAAACATACAGCTCACGCATGCTCATACTCATACGCATTTTTATACCTACAAATGTTCGTCAATGTATCCCTCTTATTTTATCGCTTCTTTCAGACGTAGATAGGTAATGCGGCGTCAAAACTACATTTCTCGTGTCACACTGAAACACTTCTGCTCTGTATTTTAAGGAAAATAAGCTTAGCGCGCAGCCTCCAAATATCTATCGTCCCCAACCTGATCTCTAGAAGACGTCAGGATGACGGTACTTAGAAGCTTTTCTATACTGTGCGGGAAGAAGATTCAAGAGAATAATATAGTGCAAATAAGTTTTTATAGAAATGATTTAGGCATTCTCTACAATGTTATGTAATTTTTCTCACATATACTGTTCATAAACTTAACCTGAAAGAGCCGACTAGCTATATAAGAAACTCATTCCAATTTAAATGATCTGCATATACCAAATTGCGATCATACTATTGACATCTCAGCTTATAAATCAGTAGGGTCTCTTGCTTTTCAAAAGATCGTTTTCCCATCTTTCACAATTTTATAATTGCAGAGTAACTATTGAAAACTAGGTGGTCTTAGAGTCCCCACTTTCGATTTAAGAGGGGATTCCGCAATAAATGATGCTCAAGGCAGACACCTCGCTTTCATTTAAAGGACGTGGTAGAATAGTGATTTCACCTTTGAGTAATTATGACGTTCTCCGAGAAAGAGGTCATGCTACAGGGGAAAATCGTCTCCAAATAGCGTAGGTATTGGAGGAACCTACAGATATCAGAATTCAGACTAGAGGTTGACTTCGGTTGACAGATAATACCCTCTTCAGGTATACTCCTCCCTCTAAGTCAGATCATCAAAACTTTCGCTGTCCATGTATGTCAAGCACTGTTGTTTTTGGGTAACTCACTTCAGAATTTGTAGAGTCAGAGTTGCTTCTCCCTTGCCGGAGACGTTGCCAAGGCTAAATGACGTTTTATCTTTAACGCGCACTGCACACCAACCATAAAACCCTCGACAGAGAAAGGCACTTCTAGACAAGAATTTTATTAGCCTTGGAAATCGAAAAACATAAAGGCAATTTCAATATGGAAAATATACAAAGGATGAGTGACTCGTAGCTACCAGTGATTTCCTGAAGTATAAACAATTTCCAGGAGGCTCTGCACCCATCCCCAACCCCTCTTTCACCTCCTTGGGGATACATAACTGATGCTCAATCAAGGCATAAAGTATTCAGCCCTGACATCTCCGGCAAGGTGGAATAAACGTAGACTCTACAAATCCTGACGCGGCCTACGCAAAAACAACAGTGCTTGACCCGTTTAGTAGGTTTACCTTTTTTGCAAATTCCCAAAATGAGCATTTATAGAGATTTCCAGCAAAAATAACGGTTATCGAAACTCATAGATGTTTAAAATAGGGTTTGTGGTTGCCTTCCTTCTTACTTGATTTGTTCTTCTCGACAGAAATTTGGAATGAGGAGGCTGAAAGGTGATCATGTACAGAGATTTCACACTTCTGTTTCAGGTTAGGATCCTCCATCTACCTTAAAGTATCAGACTTGTGTTACTACAAGAAGAAGTAATATATAGCGAACAATTTAAATTCCACGGAGAGGTAGGTCCCAGGAAAAGCGAGCCGCATAATAAAATGTACTCTTCGGCTTACTGGAGCTCTCAAGTTGCGTTCCTCCAAGAAAGGAGAGCACTCTTGCAGCGCGCACACTGGATTACTAAGATAATCTCGGGAATAGCAAATGCATCATACACTCGTTCGCAACCAAAGCAGGAATGAAAAGTCTGCGGAGTTAAACAGTGTTTTAGAAAAATCCATAGGGAATAGGATTGGAATATGAGTTTCTCCTCCGAGTCGAGCAATATATGAGTCTCGTCATCGAGATATCTACATAGGAAGTTTTGCATTTTCTATACATCGCTAATCACATTGCAACACAACAACCCTTTTTTTTCGATTCGTGAAAGAACCCTCTGAACTAGGTAGCCACTCTTAAAGCAGATAATTATAATAAGTTGATATTAATTAGTTATGTCCACAAGACAACACAAGAACGTCGCTAATGGAACGTCAAGTTTGTCAAAAGAACGTAAAATTTGAAAATTTGACTGTAAAAGCGTCAAAAATTCTCACTGTACAGTTTTAAACTTCTCTGTGATAAAACCCCAACATTTTAAATTATTAAAATTGAACAAATTTACACAAATCATCCAGCCATGACTGTCGTTTACCCACAAAATGCCACCTTCCGGAAGGTTAGTAAAAAACAGAACTTTAAATATTCCACACAAATACTCAACTACCAATCTAGTTGATTTCAACTGCCTTAGAGTCATTATCATGACCCTAAAATAATGACTGCAGGGCAGTTGAAACCAAGGTCGTCAGTAACGTATTACGCAGCATGGAAAATACACAGTTCTTTTTGTTTCTATGACACATTGCTACGAAGTTTGGCCTGCAACTTTCAAAGCTATAGGTCATGAAATGTTTTGCAGGCGTGCATCGTTCCACTAAGCAGTTCGTGTGCGCTTAAGTGTGTTGATGTTATCCAGATGTGCGCCAACTTCAACAACTTAAATGGAGAGCACCAATAGATCATCAAAGGGAGACTCGAGCGAACGGGTCTACAACATTCGTTCGCCCTCAAAAATTGCTGTTTCCCCACTCCATTCCGGTGGAAGGATTACCGCGGCAAGGACGTGAGAAACTTATGTATGTTTATGTATATAAATTTAATGCATGCCCCGTGCATTAAACCCATTCCCTTTGCGACAGCTTTCTGAGAGTTCTAAAGGTAGTTGGACTGAGAATTGTGAGTCGTTGAGTGCACATTTTAATAATTTACCAATTTATGCAAAAAAAGCCTAGGGCCGCATTTTACTTCAAGTAGAACATTCGTCTATACAATTGAACATCTGTTCATTCGACGGAAATCTCCAAGCATGGAGTAATATAAATGATGCAAGAGATATATTTTTTTTAATCTCCTTAATTGTAGCACTATTATGAGTTGAATTTGTTACACAGAATTCTAAATTCAAGCAGCATCTTAAGTAAGTTCGTGTTTACAACACGGATTGATCCTTTGATACCTGGTAACCATCGCTATAACAATGAGACTCATTATTTCGCATTTAGGAGCTTAACTGTATATTTGTAATCGAATAATTTCGAAATCAAGTCAAATGCCATATGGCTGAGCGAAAATTAGTATTAAATTACCAAGAAACGAAGCCGGTAAAATGCAATTTTTTCACTTTTATATACACATATTACCAACCAGTGCTCGCGTGCAAAGTTCCACGCAAATCTGTGCGTAAACAACAATCGCACCGAGCACATTAAGCCGGAGGAAGCGGGCGGCGGTGGATTAGAGTCGCGCAGATGAAGCTCGCTCAGGAAGGAGAGCGTGCAAATAAATGGATTGGCGAGCGAATTCCTGTCCGCGAGCATATTTATTGCGGAGAGTCGCAAAAGGTGATCTGCCGGGAGCCGAGGGAGAAACACATTCCCACACACATCCGCACATTCTCTCCCCTCCCTCCCCCCCATCTGAGAGAGGCGGTGAAAGAGGCGAAAGGGAGAATATTTTGTCGTCTCCAGGATTGACGGCATTCCAGGAGCAGCTTAACGCCGATTCGCATTTAGATTAAGTGAACGAATGTAAACGATGGCGGGAGACACAATCCATTCTTTTCCAGATAGTATAATTAAGAGCCTGCTTTAAGGAGAAATCGGCTCTGTTTTGCGCAGGTCTAGCACCAAGTCCTCTTCTGTATTTGCCGTTCCTTCTCTGCCGGTCGGTGAAATTCTGCCCGATTGACACCCCTTGGACAACTCCCAGTGGAGTCAGTTCATATAAAATCTTCGCCAATCTCAAAATTTCTGAGACGTCCGGAATTTCTAGCATGACGGTCTATGCATTCGGCCCGACGTCCTCCATAAACTACGGGAAAATATTTTTAAGCGATAATTTATTCGAGTCTGCTCCTACTACAGGGCAATAAACATTGATTGATGGTCCTGGAATGATGCTGTAACTTTTACCTTTAAAAGTTATTCACTACGCTATCATATAAATTAAGAAATAGACATCTCGGGATATGACAAATGAAACTATTTAGTTTTATGAAACATTGAGCAACACATGTTATATGTACGCAGTTTGTTTCACAGTGCTTGGCCCCTTAATGCGCGGAAATGAGGGAAGAGGAGGGTGCACTCGCGAGAGAAAAAAGGAGGGAAGGTTGAAAGGCTGGACATAAGGATTAGGGAGTGTCCACCCTGGGTAAGATGCGGAGGCGAAAGCGATTTTACGATCATGAGGGAAACCAAAATTGATGAGGTTGGCAGGGAACGCAGGCAATCTGAAGTAAGTCCCGAGGGACAATGGCCAATTTCGCCCAAACACCCTGCAAGTAGCCGTTCGCGAAAGAGACTTCCACGTTAGAATAAGGTTTTCGCGCACGGGCCACGAGCTTTCAAACAAGCTTACGGGATACACTGGGACTGAGCTGGATAACCATATCCTTCTTCGCTAAAATCGCTCGATCGACCCCTAAATTTATTTTTAGCCCTTGTCCCTCATCGGGTTTTTACTCCAGATAATTCTCTCATCTCTTATCTTTTGCTTCTCATACTCGGTAAACAGATTCCGCACTTGTAGTACCTTCTCCATATATTTTATGGTTCCTTCTGAATCGCTGAACTTCCCATATGATTCTCTGCTCGTGTCCAATCTCTCTCTACTCCACTCCATTCGAAGCTAGAGTCTTCTTCGAATACACCATTTCCGTCGACTAATTTCCAAAAGATCTCTTATCCATCGAATTGCAAACCCTTTCAGTTTATGAAACATTGGAAGTTCCCTCCCCAGCGAGATTCCTTCTCTTGACCTCTTCTCTCCAAACAAAATCTTTGTCTACTCCCTAAAACGCCACCAATTACAATTTAGTACATCCCACTGTTCGCTGATTACCTCGTTGTTGTAGTTACCTCCACCTTTCGAGGTGCATAGTTTGCTTTTAATTTGAATGAGCCGAATAAAAATTATCCATCGGCTCTTTTAATGTAAACTTAAATAAAAAACAAGGGAGGCCTATAGATTCACATTTTTATGTTCGGAGAACATACCAGGTTTCCTTAAAAAATTGCATGGCCTAAATCTTCTTCCACTCCCTTTCCTAGTACAGAAAAGTCATCTCTAACGTACTATTTACATCAGGGAACGCAAAAAAATAAACGATAGATTTGTACGACAACGAGTTCAAATACATTAATCATGAAATTTCCATTAAAAGCCATCTCAGGTTCTCAAATATCACTTTTTAGTCATTTTCCTGGAAATAGAACATTATAAAGCTAACAATTTTTCTAATGACATGAAATTTATGACAGCTTTTGAAATTTCCGACGCGTATAGTAATTAAGAGTGGCCTCGAAAAAACTTCTCAAAGCAATAACTGCGTAGAATGGATAGAATTGTTTACGATAGTCTAAATTAAAGCCGTGTGATTAGCAGGCAGTCTGCAAAAATGGCTCCCATCTCAGAGTTTCTAAGAATTTTGATGTCGTGTATCTGTGTTACTCCAGAGGAATCAGACGGATGGAATCGGTTCAGAAGCACTGAAATTCCGACACTAGGTTGAGTGACCCCCGTTCCAACGAGCGCTTTAGAGATGGAGCCATCATTTTTAATTCTGTCTCATCTCGTCCTCATCCTGACTACATATATGTGATCGAGTCATAATTATACCCCATTATCTTTTAAAACTATAATCTTAGCATCGCAAATTAATTTGTAAATGCAATGCACAGTTTTTTTAATATTCTCATGAAAAATATTCGTCAAATTTATATTTAAAACATTATATTTTCCGGTCCTGATTAAGTAAAGCTACTATCAGGTTACCTATTTCTCTTTTTGTGGGCTTACCCCGTTCACCCCAAAGAGACCAACTCTTTTAACTCTTTCAAGAGATTAACTCTTTTTCGGCAGACTTCGATTTTTCGTCAAAACATTCCATATTCAAGGACTACTTAAGTCATGAACTCAGTCGAATTCTGAATTTATGACAGATTTCAGCCGAAATAGTCTTCCAATAATTTTCCAATTTCAATATTAAATTTAAAAAACTAAAACGGCATAGATTTATTATATTAAAAAGGCATCACTGGTTTAGAATAGACATTCGATTGAGTAATTATTTAGAATTTTGTTTCACATGATTAAATATAAATGTTGCTAGTAAGTAAATCATTGAACTTGCATCCATTCTATTACCAAATCATTAATTTTATTTTAAAACTTTTCCACAAAAAATACCGTTTGCCCGGATTAAGCAACGTCTCACCAAAATAAAGCTTACATAAGGCCTAGTATTAACCTGGTTAACTCTAAATTTGGGTGACTCCATGTTAAAATTTTCAAAATGCCGTGGGTTGAAAGTGTGAAAATTAGCATACATGCGCCAAGCATGGCTGGGGTGGAGGAGTAACTCGCATAGAAAATAAAGGCATGAATTGTTAGTTAAAATTCTCATGAATGGAAAGTGATTGTTTGGTTTTAAGAATAAATATCATCTTCGGTAGCAATGAACGGATATAAGATTTCATGAAACTTACGGCATACTCCCTAATTCCTAGCGAGTTTTTGCACCGTTAGTATCTCTTATAGATGGAGTGGAAAATGGTGAATCAGATAACTGACGCAATACGACCTTGGTCCGGTCCTCAGAGCACATTCCGTGATCTTTTATAGTAAAAAAAGTAAATCACTCTGGTGAAATTTGAGTTAGACTGATGCCAATACATTCGTCTGAATTACTGAGGTTAGGAGAGAAGATTCACTGTGGCGAAATTGGAATTGTCGAAAAGAAAAAGTGATAACTCCTCAAGCAGCCTGAATAACGTGAAAGAAGAGGCAGGAATGAGGGAGGTAGAGAGAGAGAAATGGCATTTCCGGAGCATTACATTCGGGGGAGACTTGTAATTTCAGCGGGATCGCCCGGGGCACATTGGAATTCGGAGTGCCCTCTCAGGACGACGGCGAGGAGGGGGGGGGGGGCGAGTGTCGGCCCCGGAGGGATAACATGTTCTTCGGCCAGGAGCCAGCCCTTCAATTTTGGGTAGAAAATGAAAGGGGATTCACTAAAACTTAAAAAAACACACAGACGCACTTAACGCACGCGTCCACAAAAAACAAGTCCATCATTTAAATTCGAGATACGTCTCCACAACGGGAAGAAGCCATAAATGTTTACGGGCAAAGTTTGCCAATTTCACGCGAGGGATGAGCTCCTTCGTGTCGCCGCCATTTCTACGTAATAGTGGAAACTGTTCCTTCTGGGACTCTAATGGAGGGAGAGGGGTATAGGGATAATTGTGAGGGAAGAGGAACCTCATGCTTTCAATTTTTTAGACGAACAACAGATTCAACGAATATATAAAAATCACATAACGGAGAACTCAGTGAAATATCTCCTCGCTGGAATCCTTATTTCTGGCCTTTCGTGAGAAATACTCCGGCTGGCGGTTGGAGCGTCAACTTGTGGATCCTACGATGCCTTTCTTTAAAGACCAGCAAATAGCACCGGGTTTCCCACCACCAATACTCTATCCTATAGTCGACTCCTCCCCGACTAACCCAACTATTCAAAATGGCTTAAAATCCATCAGATGTTGGTCATCACAAGTTCTAATTAGCGTCAATAGAAAGAAGGGCTGAACCCTATGAGTGCACAACAAGTAGAGTAAGTGGATAAAGGAGGTCCATTGAAGACGGGATGCATTTTAACTTTGCAAAAGAAATCATGGATGGATGACGCTAAATTTTAGTGTCTACTCAAACCTACAGGCGCAACATAAATATCAAATAGCTTCAATTAAAATCATCGGGTTGGAAACAAAACTCCAAAGCCAGAAGCCTGGACATTAACCAATGGGATGTTTGTTACGAGTTTATAAAGCGTCAGTCAGCACCAATTACCGAGGCTTTCTCACACTCGAGTATAAAGAGCTTATTTATGGGAAAATTAGACACAATAAATGCCAGAATGCAATAGGTGCATCGCGAGATTGGAACAATTCAGAAATGACTTGAGGCAACCACGTAGATCGAATACACCAGTGAGGAACAGTTCCCCCGCTGACGTATCCACATATCACCGTCAACCTGAATTGGGTTTGCCACACATTGAGACTCATGAGTCTCCCTTTAACCATCTGTTAATTTGCGAGCCTCCTGCACTCGGCCGAGGATTGGATCGGTTGCGGTGCGCAGCGTCACAATATAGTCCTCCGCAAAATACTCATAAAAATGGCGCAGCGCCCCAAGAAGTGTGGGAAGTTCAATTATAGGAGGCGAATGCGTTTGAAGCCAGCACTCGCGACATCGGCGGAAGCCAGGGAGAAATGATTTGGCAGCGCAAATAGAGTTGTCTTCACGGAGAATCCTATGTCAACACCCCACGCACTGGGCGGACAATTACAACGGGAGGATTGCTCGGAAAACTAATTAAATATTTTTTATAGGTCGCGCAAAAGTTCCTTGCTCAGACCTGCACGGCGTAGAGGGGAGGTAAGCGTAAATAAGGGAATGGATTGACGAAAAGACAGGGATACAGCGACAAGGAGTGAGACAGGAGAACCAAACTACTTCGTGAAACAGACCCGAGGCACGCAAGACCACTGATAAAAGCCACACTGGACTACATCAATCCTCCTCTCTCAGGGTTTCGAAAGTTTTGTTGCCCAAATTTGTCCTCTGTGCAGCGCCAGGAACTTTTGCGAGATTATGTCATGACAATGAGTTGTTTTCTCCGTGAAAGATTGATTAAGCATTATAATTACTTCAGGATAAATTAAATCTCCTTTCCACCAGGTTCATTGACAGACTATGTTAAATCTTGCATTACAGGAATAAAAATGAATATTTTACTAATTTACCAAACTATTAGTAGAATTGAGTGGAACATCCAAAAGCCTCCTATATAAGGAAAATAATAAATGTTTTAATCATTTGCCATACCAATAGTTGAGTAAATGGAATATTGGAAACTATTTTTAATTTGCATATCTACTCTTGAATATGTGAATACATTTTCTATACTTTGAAAGATTTTTTTAAATCCCACGCAGACATCCTGTGTGGAAGCTCTAAGAGGTTAATAATTAGGCATTGTTTAAATAACGGTTCCCAAAAAAATTCCATCCTCTTCAACCGAAACAAATGGCTGTTGTTCTAGATTGCTCCCACTAACCCTGAATAAGAGGTCTGGCGTCATTTTCCGCTTCAGATCACCCAAATGGGGCAGGCACCTTGTAAATGACGGCCATCCTATCAACTCTAGTATGTGCAGGAAAAATAATTATTCTTAAGGACACCAAACGATTAAATACGGGATGTTTCAATTTCCACCCCAATGGAGATATTCTGACTTAACGGGAGATACTCTTTAGACTCTATCACAATCCAAAATATTACCATGCATATGCATTATGCATAATTGTAAGAATGTGACATGAATATGGACCAAAAACGAGTCAAATTCCCTGTCAACTAGGATTGCAAAAATCTTTGATAAGAGTGGTATTATCTTTACTCCTCCTGCTTTCAGTATAAAATTCTGATAGGCTTATTTTTCAAAGTGACTCGCTTAGCTGTCTAATATCCCATGCATTTAACATAGCCAAACAATCTTTAGCCAACCACTAAACTATTTCCTTCACATTCCCGACAAGTTGATGTCGCGTTTGTCTCTCGCGTTGTTCTTGTTCAAAATTATCACATTTTTACACCTTAGTAGGTCTCACACTGACTCAATTGACCAACATGAGGGAACGACCTATGAAAGAACATCAATCGTTAATTTATTCTCCTTCATGCTTCCTAAAAACCATTCTTCTTATTCTTTAACACAGAAGGAATAAGTTAGTGACTTCTTTTGGACACTGACGTGGGATAAAATGGGATTTTAAAAAAATCTCCTGTCTTTATGTTATTACTAACGTCCACCAATTTCTTGAGTAAGCAATGTATCGTCCGCGTGAGACGAAGTGAGAAGTTCGCCTTCATCAGGGACCTGCCTGACGACTGCCCCCCAGAGCGTCCCCCAGAGCCGGGTTGAATATCCAAACTGTCGCCATAGGAAGCTTGAACTGAAAGTACAGGACATTCCAAATTCCACATATTCCTCAACTAGAGATCGTCCAAGGTAATAGCCCTGTTGAAAATCGGCCAATCACTAACCACGTGCATTGCCGTTTGAGAGAGGGAATCACGCGACCAAAGAATCCGTGATGGCGGTCTTTGTTAAATCATGCGATCGTAAAAAGAGATTTACTTTTCATCTTTTTCAGAGGCAAGTCAGCATCTACATCTACATATGTGACCCTGATATCCACCTCAAGAGAGGGTGGCAGAGGGCAACGAAACTACGGATATAATGCTTTAGCAACAACCTGAAAGTATTTCTCAAGAGGTGAAAAATCACAAAAATACAATAAACTGTAGGAATGATACCAATGTAAATGAAACAATTAGTACTGATGCATTTTGCAGCTACATAAACGCAAATAGGTAGAGGTATATTTCAACTCCACTATTAACTTGGACGGAATATTGGAATGTTTGTAGAGGTGAAGAGAGAAGAGACCAAGGCGCGGAAGATGAGAAGGTATCGGTTGCGAAATTGTCGAGAGGTTAGGGTATTAAAAACTGTGAGAAGGATAGAGAAGGAAGAGCAATGCTCGAACGTGTATTCTTTTTTCCCACGGGTGTTTGAGTCCGTCAATTAGACCGATGGGAGGGAAAAAGGGGAGGGAGGTGTCGGGTCAAGGACCAGAGGGAGGAATTGTAGGGGGGGGGGGATAGAAGACAGGCGAGGATGAGGATTGTTACACTTGGGCACCGGAATAGACGGACACCCTGAAATGAGCGGAAGTAGAAAGAAATCGGTGAGGGCGGGAGACATAGCGAGTGGAAATATAATTAAAAATGAATTTCGAGACGGACGGTGGGTGTTTTGGGGGCGGACCAGGGGGCGGACCACGAGGCGGTAACCAGGGGATGGGACTCTCATTGTCTGGAAACTCTAGGCAACGGGGAGGAGGTACGGGGGAGCAGAGGGGAGTCCGCACCCGCCGTCTGCTCTCGCCGCGTCGCACCTTCCGTCCGATTGGATTGGATTTTTGGGGAGGCCACAGACAGCTAAGGTCATTTGCGCCATAGGGGATAGGTAAGGGAGGAAGGGTGGATAGAAACTCGGCGTCGGCATTAGCTCTTAACGAAAGGCGCCAAGGGGACCACGGCTTAACGTCTCTTCCAACAGACGGGATACTGTACTTGAAGTACCATCCACAAGACACTCAAGTAAGGATCGGATTTCCTCTGAAAAACATCTTCCTCTGCAGGGATTTGAACCCTGACCGGCTGGCCGCCGGTATGGTCAGCCAGTACTCTAGCCACCACATCAACCCGATTCCCGCCTTCCGTCTGACCCCATGCGTACGATTCCATCGCGAGTTCCATGGGCATTGATGCTCCAATTTTGGACACAAGATCGGGAGCATTCCATTCACTCCGGTAGGCTAATCACTTAGCTATACAACAGCGTACTTGCCCTATATTCGTTACAAACCCTGTGCTTTAGGCAATGCTCTTCATAGCAGATCGGATTTAACAAATGAACGTCTAAAATGACACGTGGGATTGTGACAAGTCTGTTGTATTATTATTCTCCAATAGTATTATTTCATGGAAAATGATCGGCAGCCAAATGAAATTAAACTTAGTATGCGAGAGTGAAAATTCCAGATGAGCCAGATGTATCCGCTGAAACGAATGCCAACAATTACGGCCATCTTTCAGAGGTGATGCTTATATTTTCCTGCTGTTTCAACACTTATCAGTGAACTCCAGGCATCGCTTGAATCTATTCATGTTGTTACTCATCAATGAATGTTTGATTGTTGCCAAGTTTGGCGCCAAACATGTATTTGGAACAGTTTTTAATTAATATTTGATAAAAAGCTTTGGTTCATTTTTAAATACGTATTTTAAAGGAATTCAACAACTTAACGGAAAACATTCGACCTTGACTGTTGTTCACTGACTTAATGCTATCTCTTGGGCAAGTTACAAAACATTTTGCCAGCGCACATCGTTCTATTCAATGTCCTTCGTGGGCGCTGAAGTTCGTCGTTGAGTTTCGATGTGCGCTAACTTCAACTCATTAAATACAAAATTCTCATGAATCTTCCAGGGAGCACCATCTACCATAAATCCATTATTCCACAATTGACTTGGCACCTCAGCATGAGTCGACTTAAGGCCATGTAACACGGCACGATTTCCGTGCGATCCCGTCGAGCGCGATGTAGATCTCGACAACATCGAGTTTGTGTTGTTTGGTGTTTCATACCCCTCGACGCTGTCTTGACTAGCGGTCGATGACCATGAGACGCGTCGAGTGAAGTTGAGAAAGCCTCTACTTTCTCTCGATCATCGAGTGCAAGTCACCAATCAGAAAGCCTCGATCCGTCACGTGACCGTGCGCGGAAAACCTGGATGTATGGAAAACCTGAAAAGGCAATTATTCACAAAGATGGCGTCTAGTCCTCGCGTTGCGAAGTGGTCACAGGAAGAGGAAATTAAACTAATAGACTTTTATAGAGGTAAGCGAAAAAGTAAGAATAATGATATTGCACGTGCTTAAGCTAATGTTGAAACCATCATGAGTAGAATGTGTGAATTCTAATAGTGAAAGGCATGGTATGAATTATGCCAACCACTGATTTCTTTGCTTAGGTCTCAATGATATCATCATTTTCAGATAATGAAATCCTATGGAATGTGAAATCCCCGGATTATTTCAGAAGAGAAGAGAGGGAGAAAGTTTTGTTATCCTTCGCGGATGCTATGTCCATCGGCGGGAGAGAAATTACAGGTAACTTCTAAATTGTAACTGACTTAACGCAAGCTAAGCTATGATGTCCTTATATCATTAGGAAAATGTCTGTGGAATAAATTTTGGGTAGTTTTCGTGTTAGCAAATAAACCTTTCTTTTCTAAATAGTACAGGAAATTAAAAAAAAAATCCTCAACCTACGGACAACCTTTGGGAGGGAGTTAAAGAAAGAGAAGGGATCCCGGAGGTCTGGGGCAGGGACGGAGGAGACGTATGAGTCCAGGTGGACGCATTTTGTGAGGCTGTCCTTCCTCCGGTCTTCAATGAAGGCTGGAGATAGTGTGGACTCGATCCAAGAGGAGGAGGGAGAGGAAGAAAGTTTTGTGGATCTGGTAAGGTTCGATAAACATTAACTCCAGTTAAGATGTTTTAGAATATCATAATAGAAATGAATATTTCATGACTTAAGCAGCCATTGGTGTAACTCCATTTTATTTTGTTAATTGTAATTCGATTATGTTGTGATTGGTTTTGTTGTTAGAGGTTACTTTAAACTCTATTTATAATTAACCCTGTTCTACAAAATAATTGGTTGAAATGGGAAGTATGAACTCAATCTTCTTAATCCCAAGAATTGAAATGGTTATCTTTTGTCAGGTGTTCAATTTTGCATTCTCAAGTAATGCTCCAGCAGTACCTAGTCACCAAGCAACTCAGGCATCCATTTCCCTCCAAACCACATTTCCTTGGTCATTATTTCTTTGTGGAACTTTCCTCTATGATCATTGGAAACTTTGCTGCAGCTCTTCAGTAAAGTAACATAATGTTAACCTAGGAAATGAACTTTGCACAGTACAAATTTCATCATCTTTGTCAGTCAATAAAACATATGCTAATTTGGACAAATAATGTCGTATGACTAAAAAAACTGTGCCTGATGGCAAATACAGGTTTCAATGTCCCTAATGAAAAATCATGTCTCCACATAGGAGAATTGTTTCTCACTAATGATCCTTGTAGGATAGTGTTGCATGCTCACTATTGAATGTTATGTGAAGTAGTATCCTGAGAATGCTCCTGTTGTCACAAATACATGGTCAAATTTAAAAATTAAGTATTCGAGTCATTGTGAGTCAACCATTGGTTTCATTTTGTTGCTTTTAAACAAATAAGTTTCAAGGCCTTCAGTGCATATGCCATAAAATATTAATCAATGAGAACCAAATAATATAAATCTTAACATCATGGCATACTGTATTGAGTGATCTTTGTAAATTTTGGAAACTTTAAATTCATTGAGATGTGGGCCAATTTTCCCCTAACTTCTGCAGAATCTTTGTGACATAAAGTTCTTCTTATGTTTCTTGTTGCAATATACACCACTTTTTAACTTGTAATGACAGATAAGCGATCCAAAGTACTTTTCTAAAAGGACATGTACTTTCCTTCCCTTTCAAGGAAATATAAATCTGAAATTGTTCTCATATTGATAATGTCTTCATAATTTACTTTCAAGGATGCATGGGAAATGGAAGGTTTAGACACCTATGTTTCTGGGCTTCCGATTACAGCTGAGTTGAGTGTGAGTATAAGTTCTACATATCACTCTAACTGTCCAGCCAATGTATTTTGATGTAACTCAAAGGGTCATTGAGTCTAAATGCCATCACAGGAAGGCAATGTGTTTTGCCTTACAGTGAAGATCATTCATTGTCACTGGTATAGAAATGAACATGTCCCTTGTGGTCATGCTGGGCTCATTACAAATTTACTGCTACAATTAATACTTGACCTTGTCATGTAATAGGTGTCATGAAGTTCACAAGAATCTATCTTAAATTTTAATGAACACAGGCAATTGATATACAATCTGCTTGTACCAGATGTAGGTATAATGTTATGGGTGCATGATTAACATGTGACAGATTTTTTACATGTCTTCCACATTGATCTTGTGTAGACACTTTTCAGGCAAGCATAAAATAAGTGATACAAAAAGTAATGGTTTAGATAAGCCTCTCAACTCTCTGACACTCCCTTCTAGTGCCTTTTTTGTGATTTATATGCCAGACGATGTATGGCGCTCATGGGTAAGAAGTGTAAATAGTTATGTAGGCTTTCAGCTAACGACTGATGAGATGATATTATTGTCACTTATTCTTAGTGGACACAAAAAGATTACACAGCACCTAAGAATGTACAGGTAAATCATTATAGCAACAGACTTTTGAGGATAGTGCATCACTTTACAATTCATTTCTGTATCCTAGCCCACATTTTCAAGACAGTGCTTAAATCAAATGCGTATAAATGGGCCTTCAGGCTGTGTTGCTCAACCACTTGATTACTTATATAGAATGTATAGTGAACTTCATGACACCTGATGCATTACAAGGTCAAGTCATGGATTTGAGAGTATCTCAAGCCCTAAATGGGAGTGTTGATGTCAGTACCTCTACATCTCAGGAAACTTTATACCCACATACAACAAGTGGAACCCCAGAAACAGGTGTTGGAGGCTGCATGTGTCATTGAAATAAAATATGGAGACAGTAGATATTAAGCCTGGAAGCTATTCCAAGTTTATATTTCCTTAAAGAGGAAGGCCTAGTGTAGCTTATTTCGAAAGAAAATAATGAGTAGACTGGCCATTTCTGGGCATTCATCAACAAATTAGCCCTTGATTGGACCAAACCTTATACCAACTTAAAGTTTACAATCATTACTTTCTTTAATTAGACTAACTGTTAAACTTGTTGAATGTAATTTGCCCATATGCCTGTAAATGCCTTTTTTAATCTACAAAGTAAGTTGCTACTACTTAATACATTGGCAATGAAATAGATTTGAAATTAAATTCATTCAGAGGTATAAAACCTTATTCATTTCTCCTGTAGAACAGCTCTTCTGTTCAGCCTCCACAATCCATTGATAATTCTTAAAAATTGTCTTTCCCTAAACCTGAAGTTAATTTATTGACATTGTATTTGCATTTATATTTTGTGGGGCCTTATTTATCGATTCTCAAAACTTTCTGATTCGTCTACTTCATCTCACATGTATCTGTATTATAAACCATTTACGATGTCAGGATACTTGCGGTGTTGCAATAATAAATGCAAAATTCATATAGGTAACTAAATATTGTTACTGTTTAAGGTGGAGTCAGGTCCCTCTCCTGTGCCATCATCAGGTTCGAGCCAACCCTCTCCAGAGGGAAAACCTCAAAAAAGGAGAAGGACAGAAACTGCCCTAAGGACAGAATTAATGAAGTCAGCAATATCTGCTCTCAACCAACAAGATGCAGCTAAGGATGGAGTGGGATTATTCCTTGACTCCATAGGGGAGAGTTTGCGCACTCTACCAAGAATTCAGATGGAGAGGTGCAAAGTAAAAATACATGCAATTGTGTTAGATTTCTTAGAGAAGAATTCCTTAGACATATAATAAATGAATATAAAAAATTATTCTTTAGTGTCCTACCTTCCTTGCAATCTTTCCTTCCTTAAACATCTGTAACAATTAGTCAATTTTAACCCTAGGATTATGGACTGGGTCCTATGGACCCAGTGTGACTCTGTCGTTGAGACCTTCCCTATCTCTGTGTTTTACGTAACACATCCAATAACCATGAGCACGGCTTTATATATTTTTTCTTACCGAAAAAAGTAGCATAGTTAACTGACCAGGTCCCTTGGACCAAGTCGTGCAAATTGTAGTCCTTTCAGTAAGAAGATGATCCTAGGAATCAAAGGTGTGGGGATGGAGAAGGTATGTTGATTAGAAGTTATGTTGAAGATGGAAGGGTGCACCAGCATAATTTTAAAGTATTTTTATGGACTTCCTTAATATATTTCCCATGCTAGGCAATTGCTATTCCAAGGAGGAGAAGGTGTGCTGGATGGAAAGGAAGTCATACAAGAAGTGCTTGATATGTTGGGTTACGATAGGGAACTTCTGGAGAATGTTAGGAGCAGGTGGTTGGAAGGGATGTTGACGGCAGTAATAAGATGATTTTGGATAAGTGGGGGAGGTTAGGAAGACATAAGGGTTTAAGAAAGTGATGAAGAGGGCTAGGACCTATGCTGATAGGAAGAAAGAATTTTTTTAGGTAGTTAGAAGGGTGCACCAGCATAATTCTGAAGGATGTTAATGAACTTCCATAACAAACTTCCCATGCTAGGCGACTGCTATTCCAAGTTTTGACAACTGTAGGGGAAAATTAGCAAAAAGCATGATCAGACAAACATTGAACAAGTATCTGAAAATAAGGAACCTGTGGTAAATTGGTATTACAATAATTAAACCAAAGGTGGAGTCAACAATGGTCTTCAGCAATAACAACAACATATCCATGCCTTAGGATTGTAAAACAGGCGTGTTTTCATTTATGCTGTCGTAAGTTTCTACACGTTGTTAAAGAAAGTATGCTTTTCCTTAATTTCATGTGGAAAAAAAGGAGTAACAATATTCTCTTTCTATTGCATTCAAATATGTATCTTGGGATACATATTTTTATGCTTAAATATAGCTATGTACTACAATAATGCAATAACAGTGACGTTTCATGTTTTCCAAATCGACACAGGTAAAAATCACATCATGAAATGCAGGCAGAACTAATTAAATTAAAGAACAGAAATTTATAAATAAAACCAGTAGGACCGAGTCAGGCAACAACATGACATTTGTTTTTTCAGTCGACCTAGGGTTAAGTAAATTATAATGGCCAAAATTTATAAATAAGGGACAAACAAAATTAAATATTTGTTAAAATAATAATTTATTTGTAAAATATTGTGCTCAAGGCCTGTAACAGCTGAGCTTCTATATAGATAGGGTTCACACAATTGTTACACAGAAATCAATAGCCTCCTTTCATTTAGTCCACTGCCATGACACTGCACCAGCATTTGACACAAAGTATGATCGAAACTCATCCCTGACTTCTTTTGCCGTGCGAGTATAGTTATTACTACCCAGTCTCTCAACAGGTAGCATTACATTGTCATTTCTCCAGGAACCCATGGATAATGACCCAGTCATAATGTCCTCTTGATCCAATGAGCTAGGGGGTGTGTATACAACTCTGGTGTCCTTCTGCTTCCTCATATAATTATGGAGGCAGCAAGCAGCCAGTACCATCATTCTCACCTTCTCAGGTACCAGAGGAATAGGTTTCAAAAATGCACGCCACCTATTTGCAAATACACCAAATGCATTTTCAGAGCACCTCCTTGCTCTTGACAGCCTTTGGAGTAACAGTGAGAAAATATTCCATGAGCATAAAGCATTATAAAAATAGAAAACACATTTTTAGAATATCTCTTTACTGTCTTTAAAAATGATGAAACTACACTATACTTTGGAAAATGCATGCAGTAACAAAAGTATTAGAGCTGATGATTTATTGCCAATGTATTACATTAAGAAAAATATATAGCATACCTGTAGTTAAATATTCTTGATTCCTGTAATTTGCAGTCTGAATAAGGCTTCAAAAGCCATGGTTTCAGGGAAAAGGCATCATCGGCTACAATGACATATGGCGTAGCCACATGACGCCCTGGCAACGTTTTTGAGTCCGGGATTTTCAAAGCGTTTTCCCTGATTTTTTGGTGGAGGTGGCACTTATTCCACACCCCTCCATCACTAATCCTCCCATTTGTTCCCACATCAACATAAATAAATTTTAAATCGGCATCTACTAACGCCATCATAACTATAGAGTTAAACCCTTTGTAATTATAATAATACGATCCCGAGTTTGGTGGAGGTGAAATGGCTATGTGCTTGCCATCCAAAGCCCCCAGGCAATTAGGAAACTGCCACAACTCCTGGAACTGCTTCGCGATTTCTTCCCAATCTTGGGTAGCTGATGGGATTTTTAAGTATTCACCCTTCAGGACAGAGTAAATGGCCTCACATGTTTCAGAAACTATTTGCGAAATAGAAACCCGGCTAACTCGGAAATTAAATTCCATTGATAGGAAGCTTTCTCCAGTTGCCAAGTAACGTAATGTGATAGCCAGTCTTTCTCCCGGAGATATGGCCTCTCGCATCACTGTATTTTTCTTCATTATTCTCGGTCCCACTAGATTCACCAATTCCTGGAACTGCTTCTCACTAAAACGAAGCCATGATCTGAAACCATAGAAGGGCAATTGATTAAAGAAGTGAATATTAAATTGGAAACAAAAGGTAAAACATTTCCTTTCTATTTACCTGAAGCCATTTGCATCTTCGGCAGCTAATTCCCGCAAGAGGTTGCTGTAGCATCCTTGTTCTCTCCTCCTTTTCATCCACTCCCTTGCCCATTTCTTCTTCGGTTTATCGTCCATTAACAATTCATTGATCAAAATAATAGCTGCCGCTTTCCTTTTAGCCATTCTTACAGATACTTCAAATTATAATATGATGCCACAATGCACAAACTCGACGATCTGAACGTGCAACAGTTGAAATTTGGTGGGAGAGTTGTTCAGATGACAACCGCGTACACGAAATGAAAAGTTCACAGGAGTAAACACAAGAAATTTTTAAATAAAACGATTCTACTAACAAAAGCTAACCTACACAAACTAAAAAGGGAACAAAATCTTAATGTAAAACAACGAAAATTATATGACCTAATACACAAAAGTAACGACTAAGAAAGAATTAAGAGCCTACGTTTAATAGTGATAAAGAATTAGGAAATCAAAAATACATTTAAAAAGAATAAATAAAAAAGGCAACTAAAATATTAAATGAGAAACTACAAATACTATATTTAAATAATACTATATTTAAATAATACAAATTTAACTACCGAAAGAATAAAAAAGAAAAGTACGAAGCCCTAACCGTAAATTCTTAACCCTATATGAAAAAAAACTTGAAATTACTTCTACTAATTAAAGAAACTACGCTTGAAATAAATGAATGACTAAATTAAGACTACGAATCTAAAATGTAAAACAAGAAAGCTATCATAAACAAGGTAAAATGCGAAAATCGCTTGCAAATTTCAACGTGGTCGCACGGTCAAACAATCGCCATCAACTGAGTACCTGTTTCTTTCAATTGAAGAGCGAAATTTACGAAGAAATACGATTGGCTGAGGAAGTCGTGACGTGTTTTGGTCGGACACGACAAGAACATCGTCGAGGCGACCCTGTCGAGGGGTGGTTGTACTGTGTTTCATGGGTCGCCGTCGATTTTTGAGTGAGGGTCGTAAGATCGCGCTCGACGGGATCGCAAGGAAATCGTGCCGTGTTACAAGGCCTTTAGGGTTAAAAGCATTTTTGGCTGACCTATTATAACCCATGGATTCGGATGTCTTGAAAAGTATCAGCGCTCAGGAAAGTAACCAACATAAAACGTAATTGGAGAATTTCTATTTCCACATTACTTCCAGGTAACACGAGACGCTGCCATATATGTAGCATAAAACTATTGGGCACATCATCGGCTATATGGATAATTTATTTACCAAGGCGTCCTAACTATGAGGCTTCATTGATGAGTAACAACACGAAAAGATTCAAACGATGCTTGGAGTTCACTGATACGTGTTGAGACAGCAGGAGAGTATTAGCATCGCCACTGAAAGATGGCCATAATTGTTGGCACTCGTTTCAGCGGATATATCTGGCTCATCTGGAATTTTTACTCTCGCATACCAAGTTTAATTTCATTTTGCTACCGATCATTTTCCATGAAATTATACCATTGGAGATTAATTTATTCATTTATTTATTCATTCTCACATTCCCGAAAACAGCACATTATAGGGCCTTTTACATCGGGAGATTAACATTAACAACAGACGAAGAACAACACCATTTTAAAAACCACTCAGGCGGGACTCGAACCTGCGACCCTCGGATTGGCAAGCGAGGACTTAACCCCGCCGCCACCGGGGCCGACAATAATTTCATACGTGCGAAGATTCAGCCCCAAACGCAGAGAATAAGCCCCCGTGAAAGTTCCTGGTGCAGGCCTACACGGCAAGGAGGGGAGTTAAAAGTGGAGGGGGGTGAAGTAAAGAAGGGAGGAGTGGGAAGACAAGAGATGGCAACGAGAAGAATGAGGCTGGGATATTAGGGGAACTGCTAAGAGAAATAAACACGACGCACATACACGCAAGCTAGTACACCCATCGCTATAAATTTATCTAGTACCCTATCTTCAGATATAATCGTGAGACATTAAGGAACGACTGGTAGTGGTGGATAATCCAACTTCTCTAAGCGCTAGCACTGTCAACAATTCGAAAGGTTTTTATAACTGTCCCTCCACACTAAATATCCCTCCTCTACCGTTTCCCTGTATTTTGAAAGTTCCATAGCCCACGGCTCAAATTCGGACACGGCACCGCGCCAGGAACTTATGATGGAAACTGTACCTGACGCATCTACATCTACATACTACCCCGCGAGCCGCCGCCCGCATGGGCATGTGGCAAGGGGTGGTGGGTCACCAGCCGTGTTCAGATGAAAAATATTTGGAGGTTAAATGGCGACATGTACCATGGGAGTGTATTTAGAGGAGATCAGTTTTTATTATGGTCGCTTATTGTGCGCGGAAAGAACGAGTTTTTGTACCTATATGTTCGGCAGAGTATCTCTCTTATTTTATCGCATCTGTCAGACCTAGAGATGTAGTGAGGAGTCATAATAATATTCTCTATGTTGCTCTGAAAAATATCAGTTCTGAATTTATCAAGCAACCTAAACCAAAGGTGTAGCCTCCGAGTCTCTTGGGGCTCCCACCTTAATCCCTCTAACAGTTGTGAGACACTATATGTACGCTCATAGCAGTTTTTAACTAAGCGCGCTGATTTCCTTTATATTTTATTTATTTGGTTAAATCCTCATGACCAGGGTCCCAAATGGTCGCGGCGTGTTCGAGGTGTGGCCTAACCAGAGCGAAGTAGCATCTCTCTTGTACTCATTCATTCGAGGACCTTCCCATTATACGCTTAACCAAATATAGTTTCTTTAATGCTGTGTCGCATATGTTTTGTATGTGTGTTCCCCACGATATATCTGCCACTGTAACCTGGCATCGCACACCATGCTCACTTTCCCCAAGTGCTTCACTCAGAATGAGGCAAACTGGTGATCCGAGTTCGTTACTCTTTTCCTTCATCAATCGACGTCCTATAATTACTCACGTTCCGCTGTCAGGATATTTAAAGCGCGCGGAGGGTAATGGGCGCGCCACGTCATCAAGTGAGGCGTCCCTCACGGGAAGGCGCTCAGCGTTGGGAAATGTCGGATATTTAAAAAAGCATAATGGAAGTCACACGCACACGCCCCGAGGAGTCACGAGAAGGCACGCACGCACACAAAACACACACACATACAGCCGTGGCCGGCAATGTTGTGATGACCGCGCGTCGGTCGACTGAAGAAGAAAGAAAGGGGCAAAGGGAGAGAAAAAAAGTTTTACAAGTCGTGGCATCGAGGACGGATTGGCTAAAGAGCGGGAGGAGGGAAGGTATACTCCACTCCACCTCCTCCCTACCCCTTCAAATACTTCCAACAAGACAGGGGGATCCTCCCATTATCCCCCCTACTCTCCCCACCCACGCCACACCCTCCCCCCTCCACACGTTCTTCTTGACAGGAAAAAGTTCTCTCATGATAAATGAACGGGTTAGGCTTGCTGACTGACCACTCTCCTTTCTCCCTCATTCCCCCTCCTTCTGCTTCTCCTCTTTACCACTCCTTCCTTCCCTCCCATCCCCTTACCCTCCCTCCCAGTCTCTTTCCCTCCTCCACCCCCAATTACCACTTAACCCCAATCCATACTTACTCCCACTCCAGTTATTCGGAACCATGAATGGGTACAAAAACATCCAGACGCGTTTATCGCCGCGCCTCACGACCACGTTATCCACACGTCATTGGGTCTCACGTGTTTCAGCAACAAACTCCTCGATCCTCCACTGCGGAGAGACGGCATATTTGCTTCCTTCTTGGTTGGTTTGATTGGCTGGAGTTGGTGCACACCATTGAGGTTGATGGAGAGGGTTTGGCATCATCAAACTGTAACCTAAGAGCCAATGCGCCCACCATGTTGCTTCCCCCTGTTCTTGGATTGGATTGGATTTTGGGGAGGTGACTCATCCGACAGACGGAGTACTGTACTTGAAGTGCCCTCCACAAGACACTCAATAGGGATCAGGATTCCTCTGAAAAGCATCCTCATCTGCAGGGATTTGAACCCTGGCCGTCTGTATCGTTAGCCAGTACTCTAGCCACTACACCAACCCGATTTTCCCCCCTGTTCTTTTCAGTGCTTGTCAGTAGATTACACGGACTAGTGGACGCATTCGCGGGTATATGAAAACAAGAGTATCTAAACTCTAATAAAAACTTTTAGGCAGTTACTTCCTGAAACATATATTAATTACTTAGAGATTCTACTCAATGTTTTGCGGTTTTTCAATAGAAATAAGGTTTATAATAAATGTAAATGAAAATATTAGTAGAAATACATATTCACGAAGTACATACATGCTGATTACAAGTGAATCATCGATGGAAAACATTGCAAAATTAGTGCATCAGCCCGCAAGCGCTAATTGTGGATTGGAGGGAACAAAGAACGTGGATACACGTCACAGCATCAAGCATTTTCCACCAAAGCAAATGCCATCTTCATCCATCTCAATGGCCCACAAACACACACACAAGCTAGATTCCACTCGTTACCCTTACTCGAAGCATATTTACTTTTCCCTTCTCCGCTTTAGTCAATGCATTAAGTAAAGAAACCGACTTGAGGAAGTCTAGGCTAGATTACCTTGTATATATGCACATACCACGGTCAACATTGACTTCAGAAAAAATAAAACACATTTGGAAGAGTTTTAAGGAAGAGGTTACTCTCTTCACTCTTACGAGCATCGTCAAAAACGGCCTGGATTACTAATATATGACCTGAAGAACAATTCTTCATTCTGTCCTCTGGTCAGCAAAACTTTTCAATCCTCCGAATTTCTTCCATTACATCTCTCATACAGCGTGAAATATACATTAACACATTTCGACAGTGTATTCTGATTTTTCCATCCATTTCTCTTCCACGATTGTATGCATTTTATTGATTACAATCATTTGCGTACAACTTATCATAGTCATTTTTAATGTAAAGTCAAGGTGTTTATACATCGTTTGGTGACACAAGAACCTATTTTATTTTCGAGCTTGAGACAGCAGAATAATTATTACAGTAGACACTCGCTTTACGATATTAATTCGTTCCGGAGGACCGATCGTAAAGTCAATTCCATCGTATGTTGAATCGGCATTATTTCCGGACGAGGAATCGGTTTAAAGAGCATTAGTGCCAATCCATTCAGTGTACACGTCAGAGCCAATGCATACGAAATATCCTGGATTAAAATTATTTAAAATATTATCAAAGCAATATTTAAAACACTATCAATATTTAAAACAAAATCGGAGAAATTTTAAATTTTAAAAAGCGCGCGCAAAATCAGCTCAGATCATAAGTCGAATCCATCGTAAAGCGGGGGTCTACTGAATTTCACTATTGATAAAAGAGCTCTGGACTATTTCTTTGGGGAGACACGGAAAATGGTACAATCCTTCAGACATAGGGCAATATTTTGCAAAGAGCAGACAGTTTTTAGCAGGAAGATAAAACACATGTAACGACTTGGGCGTGTGTAAAGTTCAGCTAGGGAGGAAATTGAGCAGTTAACCTTTTTCAATACTCATTCTTCATCTGCATACTTCAGCCACACTAGGGGTCGAGAGAAGGTATAAAAGAAATAGATGTATTCAAACAATTAACCTAAAAGAGTTTATCTGACGAGGCCTTCTGGAATATATTAGGTCTCGCCTCTCGAAACCAATCGATTTGCAGCAAATATTTAGGGACGCGCCACTCTCGCGGGCCAAAGCGAAGCAATGGCGTTCCCCTCTCGATCGCCCGCGCATTATCTCCAACCTAACTCCACCCGAAGCCGTCAGAAAACTCAATTTATTCTGCCAGCTGGGCTCTTTGTTTCCAATCGAAGATATCCTCGAGGCCACAAGATACCAGTCGTAATCATTATGGTTTGTAGTTCCGACAATATATAACGATATAAAAATGAGCTCAATTGGCCATACCGAGGAATGACAGCCCTCGAGTCCCGAAACGGAAAACACATTTCATTGTTTTGAGTAATGGGTGAGGCGATCTATTTTTGTTTCCGGCCTCTTTTCCGACTGTATCGGTAGAGTACACTTTCACATCTTCTCAAGGATCGAAAAGGCACTGAAGTACGAACTCTTAAAATCTTTTTCATTTCCAAAATACAAAATTTGATACAAATAACTTTAAAATAAAGCTATTAGGTTTCCTAACAAAAATAATGATGCGACAAAGCAAAATCAATGTTTGCTTATAGATTTTCTCCATACTGATGAGTGGTTGTAATTAATAAACTTCATTTTTACTTTAATTTCTGGTGTAAATTTAAATTTTCCGTCGATAAGTCCAAATTTTATGCAATGATAACTTTCTAACTTTAAAGTTCTTCACAAATGATAAAATAACTTGGTTTTCTTCCTTCATATAAAATACATTTGCGTCATATACACCTTTTTCTGAGTGAATATTCTTCGGCACTTGGAACATACTACATAGTAGTCTCGTATATTTTATAGAAGATACGGCACCCACTCTACTTGGTTGGTATAATAGATAAACATTTCATTCGTAAGACATCATCTGTAAATAGTCTTAGCCATCACGAGTGCTAGCTCCAGCAGGCATCTTTTATCGATAGGAGGATACTGATCCCCCCGACAATTCACTCGAAAGTGGAGACATGTCCCTCCTCCAGGCAAATGGTCGTAAATTGACGGCTCTCCGTTTAAAACATTCTTTGAAAGAGGGCGAATTGTGAAATGCTTTTCACCGGCAGCAAAAATAAACGACTCACCCTTTTTTCACACTATTATCTTTCTACGGTGCAGTAAATAAAGATGGAGAGGATGGGAAGCACTCCTTCGGAATAGACGTGTGTGTAGAACGTAGCTAGTAAAGGAAAGCGATCATAGGTTTTCCCATGCGTATATCGTCGTATACGTCGGAGAGAAGAGCCTACGCAGCGGCGGACGGGCTGTAAGTGGAGAGGGCAGTACATTTGTGCCCTCGGGGGCAGCGGCGGCAATTCTGATCGGGGCCGTGTTGTGGGTTAAATAGGTGGAATAGGAGAGCAGGGAGGATGGAAGGAGGAAGGAAAAGATGGAAAGAGATGGGCGGTTGGGGGAAAAGCGGGGAAGAGAGAGCAGAAGGAGGGACACTCGGGAGAGAGAGCGAACGACGGGTGGGAGGAGCAGTTGGGAAGAGGGTATACAAGTCATGTGGATTGAGGGAGGAGTGCGGGGGGGTGGGGGACGGGGGAAAAGGTTGGTTGGGAGAGAGGAATTGAGGCTGCGGGCGATGAGAACATTTTGCGACCGAGCGGCTGTTGGAACCCGAATGGAAGTGGGGAGAGAAGAAATGGGTGAGGCTTCGTAGAAATGAGGTTTCCCTCTCGAGACGACCGTGAAAAGCAAACTGCTTTAATGGACGCCATTATTTCCCCAATTGGTCGCGGGAAAACCCGGTACAAAGATGTTAAACCACCAATAGTTGTCATTATTCAGGTAGAGTCCGACAGAGGAATTTCATTGCCTGAGTTGGGCTTGGTACTTGAGCTCGTGCATCATAGTTTTGTCACTGATTCAGATCAATCAATGGCCAGAGTAGGTGTCCACTCCCTTACTTATGCTTTATTATTATGGATTCCAATATTTTGCCCCGCTACATAGGCTACGCTGTTTCCTCTGATTTCCACAAAATAAAGTCGTAATTAAAATTAGCGGATGGCAGCACTAACATCATCAACGGTGATATGATGATGATAAGCAACCATCTACTAAGTTTGCATTATCTCATTAAACTCATTAAACGCCGCTGTTAGTTGGAGTTGAAAATTTCCTGAAACGATAATTCCTTCACAGTGGAACAAGGGCTAAGTTTTCCAATCTAGCTTATTATTTTTGAAAGCACAGAGTAACTTTTCGGGTGTTAGTGTCAAAGTATCAGAGTGGTGACGCGACAATCCACAAAATTTTCGCGTTTTTGCTGCCATTGGAATGCTTGGGAGCATTACATGGAGAGAAGAAAAACGTCCATAATAAATATACATTCCCTTGCTGATATGCACTCTAATCGCTTATCGAAAGGGCAATATAAAAAACGTTGAAAAATATACACAAAATGAGAAGTCCACAATAAAAAATTTCTCTCTCTTGGCTCATTTACGCTGAGATCATATTGCCAATACCGGATACAACCGTATTTGAATACAATATCAACAACTTTTCCATAACATTAAAACAGAAACAACAATTGTACTTTTCCACTTGGTTTTTTAATGAGTACGACGCGTTTCAGCTCATAGAGCCATCAAGTACAAGACAACTTGTACCTGTTTATTAATATGACGAACTTCCACGATATCTCGCCTGAATCTGTCGAAAAAAAATTTCCACATATGTATAGAATGGCTCGAATAGAAACGGTCAATCGATATCATAAACTTGCTTGACGCTAGTCTTGGTGCGTGTTCACCTGATGATCTGTCCATTCACCTTACAAATCGACCTTCATTTTTTTTCAACTACGCCATTGCCCCAGCAATGAGTCAAAACAAACACGAACGAAAACGGAAGGTGTGAAACCGAGGGAGTAGGAGGCAATTGTCCTTCGTTGTAATGATGGGTGTCATATACCCAACCCGTAGAGTCGCTCGCATACGGACCTTATCCCTTAGCACCGCAATACGAGGAAAACCTTCTTCGTCAGGCTTTCCTGACTAAATACTCAGAAATTAAAGGCGGTATTTTTGTATTTTTTTATCTCGAAACCTCACGTGGACTTCCAGCATCACCGCTACCCTTGGGCCATCCATTCCCTTGACCCTTAAAAAAACTAAATAAACTGACCAACGCCGTCGACTTTCCCGTCCCGTCGGCCACTCCGCAGCCTCAGCGGCGCACCCTCCTATTCCCGTGATCCACTGCGCCAACATAATTATTATCGTTCCCCTTGCGTCCCACTGCACGATAAATATTCTTGGACAGCATTTTATGACTAGAGTTTTCAAAATTCAGACGAAATAAAATGGAAATATTTCGTTCATAATACTGCACTCCGCGTAGTACCTTGATATCTGTTGAGAGCAAACTTAAATGGCATGCTTAAAATTACGACAAAACTGTTTTACTTCGCGTATAGTAGAGAAACTGTAACTATTCAATCTAAATCATACGAATATATGCCATGTTCCACAAGGCTATGTGTTTTAATAGCATTGTATTCCCAAAAAACGAAATCGACATGATGAAATAGCAATCACTTTAACAAACAAATATCATCAATGAAAATTCGTAAGCAGCGTTTTATGCAAATCTGTGCGCATACAAATATTGCTCAAACCATCGTTTGGTTTAATTTCACTCAACAATTTGGTCGTCAGGCATTCCTCCCTATTGCTTCCCCATTCCGCGGGTACAATGAAACTTTCGCTTGCAGTAATATCCCATCTTCCGCCATTAAATCTCTCTTTACCTCTTCAAACTTACCGCCTTCCCTCGTTTTGTCTTCAATCCCTATTATTTACCTTCCTACAACAAACCTATTTTAAGATCATTTTCCCTATCGCCACCTTTGCCAAACCCTCAAGTCTCTCCACCATTTTTGCAGTCCTATCGCTAAGATATGTTTGCGTTTATTTTAAAGCTAAGTATTAGCTTCATTTCCAATAAGTTACGCACTAGTTTAGAGCCAACTTTTCAATATATACCAAGGAAAACATAAATAAATACAATAAATGTCTCTGCAGACAATTTTCCAGTGGTATCGCTGCAATCTCTACCACGTTAACATTGCGAAAGAGAGTTTTCTAACACTCCGATGTTTGTTTTGCCTGGTGCTTTTTGCGCCCTCCAGTTAAGTGAAGGAGGTCCCACTTACCGAAATATAATCCAGTGTGGATCTTATATTTATATGCCTTACTGTCTCCAAATTTTTACAGAAGCACCATAGGAAATCTGTGCCCAAATAAAATTCTACCCACTAAGGAACCCAAAAGTTGAAAGACAGAACAGACCCAAATGAATCTTTGCGAACACTCCCATGTCCAAAATCTTAATTTCTATGAATTTTTGAAGGAAAGAAGTACGACAAGAATGAATGGCGAGAAAATTTCTCGTGAATTAAGTGAAATCACATTTCTCTACCGCCTGCTAAACGAGGATTATATTTCTCCTAAAAATTTTAAGCTGGCAATAGTCACACCTTATCAAGTTCAAACAATCCACATTTCAGGAATTCAAGTCTCTTCAGTCGTTCAAGTCTCCATTCGGCTCCGTCGTCATTATCACATTGTCAATACCCACCCGTTAACCGCACGCCTTAGGGTAAAAATGCGCTCCCTGGAAGACAATTCCTGGTATTTGAGGTGGCCATTTTAATTGACTCTTCTGAGAGAGGAAAGCACGATCCAGAAGCCTATCATAAGTTGCTCGGAAGATGGCAGACTAAACTTATACATTGCTCACACATAAGAGCAAAGTGGTCACCACAAAAATAATCCCAAGGACTTCTCCAAACTTATGCGCCTTTATGAGCTCCAAAGGTTCCTGTCTTAAATGAGATAGAAAGTGGCGATCTTGCCTCGATGCAAAGTTTCTTTTATCCCTCCCTTGCCAGACACCTATTTCTTTACACTGTTACGGCAAGGAATGAATTGCGGAGCAAAATAAAATACCAAAACGAGGCTGGCTGAAATGTAAAATGGCGACACAATTCTTAAAACCGAAAATGTCCTTAGAAATTTGAGGTTCGAAAATAATTTGGCACATGCAACCAAAGTCCGTCCAAGATATTACGGCAATTGAAATGAATGCAACCAATCAGTAAACACCTAAACGCGCATCACGTAAACTATGACATAGGAATCATGATTCAAGTTATAAGATTGTGGAAAAAATGTTTACTCTTCATTTTTGTTTAAAGCCAAATCAGTGTATTTCAAATTCGCTACTATTCGCGGCGGACTCTAGGGATCGATTTGGCAAAACTGGCTTCTCATCATGGGCTCGTTTCAATTTGTCCACTTCGCATCGCCGCATTCACAGGCGGACTTATTCATTCCTTTGTCTTAAGACACTCGTCGTGCAACTGGAAGCGCATACCACTGGTCGACTGCTTTCGTTTTTTTCCACCTTCCCGAAATTATTGTCTCGCCCCGAAACATGGGAGAGGGGCGCTCGTAGCCATAAAGTGTTGAAAGGCGCAGAAAGGGAAGGAGCAGGTGTGCCCGCATCGCCGCCGGGACAGCCTCTCCTCCCTCTCTCTCTCTTTGCTGCTTTTTTTCCGCCCTCCTTCTACCGCGAACAAATCTTTCTTTTCCTCCTAGAGGGCATAGAAGCGTTCGCTCGCCCTCGGGGCAGGTTCCTCCACCTCTCCGTCGCCGAAACCGCCGACTCGCACGGGCGGTGGATACACACGCGGGGCTGGAAGAAAAGTCACCCTACAGTGTAGCATACCGATTTTTTGTGTCAATTATATATATTTAAGTAAGCGTCATAGTGAAGTGCTAGGAAGGACATAAGCGCCCTTTAGCGCCAACGAACGATGTTGAATTAAACATATGCGCTGTCGAAATGTTTTGTAGCTTGCCGGTATGTAGCATTTTGGGGGTGATCAACAAACAGTGACGGCATAATTTTTAATGTGAAGTAACTGAATTTGATCAATAGTATTTAAAACATTAGCTTTCAATCACAGAGTAACTGAAATATTAAATATGTGCGCATTTGACGCCTTAACTGATAATCAACAAACTTGAAAACGGGTGCCATTATCAATATGTTATGCTGTTTAGCGCACATAAACTTAGCTTCCGGTCTGTTTTGTAGTGCACTTTCAAGTGCGCAGAGCCTGTAATGAATGGAAGGCAAATACGCTGTTATGCTGCGAAGTGATAATCAAACGGAAGGCACCGAAAACCCAAGTACTGTTGTTGGAAATAAGACAGGGGTATGAAACAAACAATATGATAATGATAAAATCCAGACTCTCCGAATATTAAATAGACTAGCTGAAACTGACTTTCTGGCCTTGATAATGAAAGTCAAATCATCGAATTTTGGAAACAAGTATTTTATATAAGTACTTTAATAGTATCCGTAGGGATATATATTTTTCACTGCGGTAAAGAAAGCTGGAATTAATTCCACGTTCGCACGATATGAATAACTTATTTTCTACCTCAAAAGGTGTAGTGAAAGACAATACTATTTCTTTTAGAATAAGTAGAAGGGCAAGAATGAAAACTCGGAAGTTAAGTACTGTTCAGTTAACTGACTGGTAGACAAGGTTAAGAGGTAAATAAAATCAATAAAAAGAAAACAGTTGTTCCCTTTGTCAAAAAGGGAATTGCCTATGATATTCCTCTCCAATGAGATAATCATGTACCCTAATACATGCTATTAAAATAAATTTATATATGCTACTTTTTCAAAATTTAATCATTCCATCTTCATTTCCAAGATAAAAAGATCAACATTGGTAAGAAGTCACATTCTTTTGCAGAAAATCTGAATTAAAACATTTTCATAATGCTTTTTGGTTCGTCTCGTACTCACATTTGAAGCAACAATTATTAGAAAACGTATTTATTGACAAAATTTTACAAATAATTCTCAATAAATAATATACGCGACCCGGATATCAACAATTGATTGTCATCATCAGTTAATGATGACGATTATTCGTTGAAACTAGGGTCGCGTTATTTTTTAATTATGTGCTATTTCTAAAAGTTTGGCAATTAATACGTTGACTTTGGTGTACCAAAAATTAACTCAAAAGTGGTTTGAATTTAATAGTTATTAGGGTTTGGTACAAAAAATAGCCTAAATGCCACACAGTCCGCGTCACGGTCGGCAAATGAAACAATTCGCCAAATCCCTTTCCGTCCACGGGAGCGCCGAAATGGATTACCCCACATTGTTCTGGGGCAGGAGGGGGGGGGGAAAGATTCCTTATCGAAGATCAACTCCTGGCAGAGACGACACAGCGAAAAACATTCCGGGGGCGAGTAAATGCAGAAAGAGAGAGAGAGAGAGAGAGCGAGAGAGGAGAGATAACAATCAGCCTGGTCTCTCCGCTGCCCACGCGGATAATCCCGAAGAGTGGGGAAAGCAATTTTTTTCCAATCAGCCAAGCTCTCTCAGCGGGTTACGAAGAGTTGCCACTCGTTTGTCGGTATCCGCGAGGTCCTCCCCAGGGATTCTTCTGCTCGAGTGAGGTTTTGCTATGCTGCGATAGAAAATACCTTGTGATCCTCGCAGCCTATCTGTCCATCAACGGCGACGCTTTAACCTAGTTGATTGGCATTCTGATTGAAAAGTGGCATTTCGACGACGGCACGGGCCCTTTTAATGCATTAGTTATGAACATGTCCAGCCCACAGTATACTTAAATAGCATTTGCTATCAGTTTTGCAACGCCTGCCAATGGGATACATATTGGTAAACACTCGTAAAAGTTATCAATTCGGAGTTTACTTAAAAAAATGTGATTTCCTTTCACAAAACCACGAAAAATACATGGCTTGTTTCGCAAATGATCAGCATTGCATTATTAATATTCTCATTCCTGATCTTTCAACATAAGCGGTAAATTTCAATGATATTCTAATTAGATTACACACTTTAAACTTTCCAAAGAGTATGTGCAAAGTGAATGTTATCGATTGGGAATCATCTCATGAGAATCAGAACGGCGCTTGAGAACAAATAAGAAACAGAAATTCGCTTTCGAGTGATGGAAATAGCTTTAGTCATTGCCTAGCCGCATAAGGTAAAAACATAACAATGAAAAATAATACTTATACCGTAGGTAACTTATCATAGGTAATGCAAAAGGGACATATAATCATATTTAGTGTTTGAGTAAAAACCAAATGTCTATTTCGTCAATTGCACTCGCCATTTCTTGGCTTTTATCCACATTCACTCTTTTGACTCTTTCTTTTAACTTTTTTTAATTTTTCTATCAGCCATTCCCTCCATTCTTTCACAACTCGACTTCAGCGTCATTCCATCATTTTCACTACCAACAACATGTGCCTAAAATTATTTCCGTGTAGAAATAATTACTTTTTTTATTGCGTTGCGCGAAATTTTTTCTCCGCAGACTAAGCCGGGAAATTCCTCGCCAATCCTTGATACATCGATTTTTTTGGAGCCCTATCCCTTTCTGCACTAAGTTTACATTTCGCACATTCATGTCGCCGCTACCCATGTTTCACAGCCTTAAAATAAGTGTTTCATATGCATGGTCAGATTAAGTGCTTCTCGCTTTTCAGGCTTACATTTTCATAAGAATTTATGATAGGGGTTGAATAATCACATTGTGAGCTGAAAGCGGGATTGCTTTACAATTTAAATAATAATTTTTGGTGCGTGAGTGAAATTCACACTTCGTTTACCTCTTAGCTTCAACGACAGCGGTTTCGAGAATTCTTTATCCACTATATTGTCTCGGGAATTCCACCCGTCCCGGCCACCTGCTTCCATGGAACGCCCGAATCGAACAGCAACACCTCACAAAAACGCGTCGTATCTTGTACTCCCTTCCACAATCCTTCTCTTAAATTTTGAGAACGATAAAATATACCGACACACACAATCCAGCTACAATGCAAACTTTCCCATGAGATTCACGTAGCGAGGAACACGCTGCCTAATTGAATAGGTAAGACATCATATTTTCAATCTTACAGCTCACACGCCTCGACATTCCAAAAATAGTAGGTACTTGTACTATAAATACAGTCTGTACAATCAAAACTATCTGTGGTCGGTGTGTCAAAGTTCGTATAAAAAGCTCTAGCTTAACTAGGGTGCTGAGACGCAACTAGAATTATTCATAATTTAGCAATGGTTGTAGCTATAGTAAAAAAAGGGTTCCTACATTTTTTAGAAACATTTTTTCTCATAGAAAGGGAGAGTTACTTGCTTTTTAAAATAAATTTACCGCAAAATTTCCAAATCAATATTTTATGAAAGAACTAGTATTAAGGCTCGTGTTGATTCTTCTCGGGTGATGGTCGTACGGAAAACAGAGTGACGACTAAAACGTCCAGGCGTGTCACCTTTGGCATGCATGCAAATGGTTCTCCGTCGCTGTAATAATCTTACTAATATATAAAAATTGAGTGGTGTCAGTCTGTCTGTCTGTTACTCAATCACTGAAAAACCACGGAACTGATTGAAACAAAATTTTGTAGAAAGATACTTGATATATTTGGTTCACACATAGGCTATATAACAAGGGCCATTTAAAGCCCCAAAATGGTTATATTATTAAATAATCATAGGAATAGATGCAGAGGTTTCTTTATTTGATTAATTAAATAACTTTTACTTGACATATTCGGTTGTAATTTTCGCAGTTATGTGGAAAAAAGAATGAAGTATCTTACTCTTTCAATCGATTTTCATCTACGATTATATTTCACTTGATAATTGTAGTTGTAGCGCCAAAATAACACATTTTTCTCCAATTTCAACAATAGCTTATTTACTTGGTAACTAAGGATTTTTCATGCATGAATGGGGACTTTGGGCAAGATTTTTGGCCTACAAGAGTCCACGGTTTTAAAGCTAACGGCTTCAAAAAGAAGATAATGCCCATACATTGTAAATAACTAAGTAGGCAATGAACGTGGCTACAATTTCCTAGACGCCGAATTTTCGATTTTTAGCTTACCTGGGAGCAATGGTAAGGCTAAGTTTGAGTGCTTTTTCTCTCAAATCAGGGGAGTTAAAAATATTTCTTTTTAATCATAATATAGAGTCTTACCTCTTTTATCAATTTAAAAAAGGACAGGCCTCTATCTTTGATAGTATTCCCATAGTTGAGCGCTGAATGAACGCGGACACGTCCGCCGGAACGCGCAAAATGGCCGGAAAAATCCGAGGTATCATAACGACTTAACTATCAATAAATAAGTAATAACGCATGATTTTTGGCTTAACTGTGATCCACTAAATACTGGTAATGGTACTCAAATAGCTAAATTATTTTACCTAGAAGAAATAATCGATAGAATTTCCCAAGCCTCGCCGTTTTGGTTTCTTACAGGTGCTTGAGAAGCGTACAGTCAATAAATGAGGAGCATATATGGCGATAAAGGACTCAAGTCATTTACTTTTTAGGTTACTAATATGTAAAATTATTTGCACTTTTGCTAAAACCCTTTTCCACCATGAGGTTTCGCATTTTTACGTTCAGGGTGCCTCAAAACTCTTCTCCGTCTTCTCCACGAAACTGCAGTTGGTTGCCAACCATAAGAGCAAAAACGAAGAGATTTATTCAAATAATTTTGGTAGTTAGCGTCTTTCTCTCACTCCCCGTTAGATTTCAGTAGGTAAATATCGTCTGAAATGTTCGATAAATGAGGAGCTGATCCGGCATAAGAGAACTTATGCCATTGAACTTCTGTGTTTGTACCGTACCAAATTATCAAGTGATGTAGAAAACCCTATTTGACGAATTCATTAGCCTAAGTTTCACAGTTTTAGAACGCCCTATACTATTTATACACCTAAATGCCCATGATTGGGGTCAGAAAATTATAAATAAACAAGTATCATTGTATGATTTATGGCCTAATTGTGATCTACTACTTATAATTTTATTCAAATAGATTATTTTGTTTAGGGGAAAAACAATAGCATTCCCACGCTGCGCCGTTTTGGTTTGTTTCAGGTGCCTGAGAAGCGTAGGGTTTTTAAACGAGGATATGGCGTCAAATAACTCATGTCATTTACTTTTTTGGTTACTACTGTGTAAAATTATGAAGACTTTTGCTTAAGCCCTTTTCCCGCATGATTATATTCAGTGTTCCTCAAAAACTCTTCTTCGTCGTCTCCACGGAACAACAGTTGACAACAAACCATATGAGTAAATGCAAAGGATTCAATGAATTTTATCAGTTTACGTCTTTCTCTCACTCCCCGTTGGATTTCAATGGGTACCTACCCTTCGCTAGCAATGATCGATAAATGAGGAGCTGATCCGGTGGAAAGGAATTTAAATAATTGAAATTATATCTTAATACTATGCCAAACTACCAAGGGAAATAGAAAACCCCATTTAACGAAAGTCATTAGCTTAAAATTTCCTGGTTTCCAGAGAAGCTGATCCGGCGGAAAGGAATTTATATAATTGAAATTATATCTTAATACTATGCCAAACTACCAAGGGAAATAGAAAACCCCATTTAACGAAGCTTTTTAGCCATTAGCTTAAAATTTCCTGGTTTTGAACGCCCTGTACCATTGATATACCTAAATGATCATGGTTGTGGTCAGAAAATAGGACTTTTTTTAATATTGCTAGATTTTGATCCCAAACACAGTAGAAGAGACTCGTAGATTATTCTTGGTAAAGGATGATTGGATCCTTGACCGCTCACATACGCGGGTGTGACCCTTATTGACCATGGGTCCCAGAACAGAGTGAATGACACTGTAATTGTGAAGTCTCTTCCTGTGTCTAGTCGGTGAAAAATAAATACCCTGATTATTATGGATATTTATAGAGCTGCTCCGTCATTTTTTATCTAATTTCCCATCAGCAGGTTTCCGAATGTTAAAAATCAAGTTTCCTCAAGAAATCTTATCCTCTTCGTCTCCATGAAACACCAATTAAGGAGGAAGATAAGTTCAGCGGAATAAATAGAAATTTATTTAAGTTTCTTTAATGCATTACCCCCGCTGAATTTCAACGGGTACCTTTTGCTAGTAGAAGATAGGTCGTTGCGCATTGTTTGGGTTGAATGGCGTGTCTTTTTTGGACTGTATCAGGCGTTAGCTAGGCACGGAGTGCATTTGGATACATCAGCAAAAAGTAGAATGTTACGAGGGAAAAGAATTCTTTGCAAAGCATGTCCACGCTGTCCGGAGACAAAGCAACTTCAATGTTGAAAATTTTGGGTTACAACTTTTTTTTAAATAAATCGTTGCTTATTCAGTCGTTGCTTAAATTTGCTGTGTAAACATATTTCTCTGTAAACTAGATTGTTTTTCCAAACAGCACATCCACTTATTATAACCAATGAATTACAGATTATGTCAGCATAATTACGGATGCAAATATCTACTTTAACCCAATTTGTCGTTGCAAAAAACTAAATCGGAGAATCGGTAATAAACTATTATCGGATAATTCATCCATTAGTATTCTTAATAGTTAATTCTCAATTCGTCTGCTGCTCTCGTCAATCAGATAAAGTGATGCGTAGAACGGACTCTTTTCGGCCGCGGGGACGTATAACTTAGGATTAGTATCACCATGCCTTTTAGAATTGAAGTAATAGGAGTCACCGTCACAATGGAAAATATTGCCAGTAATTGTTAACATTATCTCTAGGTTCAGGTTTTTCTTTTTTTCCCTTTCTTAAGTGAGAGGGTTTTTTTTAACCAAATGTCTTCATGGCTTGATATACAATGGCACTTCGAGACTAAACGTTTGCTATTGGCACTCGTCTGTCAGTTACATTTCTAAATATTCTCATACAGCAGCCATACATATAAAATTAAGAGATGCCAGGGTTACAAACCAAATCTATGGGTAAATATCATTTGAAAAAAAACATCGCGCCAAGAAATTCTACCTCAAGGATGTTAATAATCACTTAAGTCGTAGAGGTAATTCATAATTAATCACGGGTTATCACAATCACCATTTCAATTTATTCAGTACACTTTCAGCTAAGCCTCTGCATACCCCTTGCGGTTAAAATTTAGAAATCTGTGCTCAATACGGATTGAAAATTCTCAGAGAACTAAATACGTGGCATCCAAAATGTTGCTCTGAGGTATATTATAAATTTCGGCACATCCAGTGTCACTCTAATACCATTAAAGCATATGCAGGAGCATTCGTGTTTTTCTCGTATTCAAAGATTTGTACAATATGTTATAGGCCAAGAGGTTTCCTCCTCACCATTCACGCTCAGAGGTCTCCTGATGGCCACAGACTGAGAACCTCTGCCCTGTAAAGGTTAAGGAAGGGAACCAGCGCTTCTGACGATCCCTATGCAGAAGTGCTGGAGACTGATCGCTCGTGACTCGGGAGGCAAATCATATGACGAGAGCTTTAAGAGTGGCAGGCGATTTACCGCAGTGCCCCCTTCACTTGACTTTGATGTCCCCTTTGTTTTTTTTTCCATTTTTGTAAGATCGAGACTCGAAACAATGAAATCCTTTCAATCCGATCCGACGTCTAACGCCCTCCCCCCCATTAATACAACACCCAGGTCGCGGAGGTCACCTCGGAATGGCTGCACGGTCGCAATCGCCAGGATGCCAGCAGGTGCTATCAAGCCACGTGGGGCGTCATTGTTCGCGGCCGACGTATGGGTTGGGTGGGAGACGGGAAGGAGCATAAGTCGCAGCATAGGAGTGGAAGGGACGAGCATTAGAGTGGAATTTACTCTCAAGAGAGAGAGAGACCGCCACAATCCTTCGGGGCTGAGAGGGTGGAACTACAGAGACAATGAGTCCCATTCAACATTTGATTGAGAGACGTCCGAATTTCCATTACGCTTCAAGGAAGGAAAAGGCTCCCTTCGCTCTCACAAAAGGTTCCCTCATTCCATCCAGAATCAATTAATTTATTCGGCAAGGCGTTTTTTTCCACGCCAATTGCATGACGATCCCACATTTAGTCGACAGCAAATGAAGGAGGTGAAGTCACGCGAAATATACTCGAGACGATATCTAGTATGCCACTCCCCCGCATCACTCCCATCAAGCAGCCGGGGTTCGTCGCATTCGCAAAGGTAGGGTATTGACCTCACCAAGCGTTATAGAGACATCAAATCCAACGGCATAAATATTACTTCATTTGAATATTTTTACCAGCTGATTGGTTGGTTTTTCTTTAGAGTATTTCCTGATATCCCGGTTTCTCGCTCAGTTTTCCCCACTACGGGTGTTCCAACATATAATACCTCTTGAATTCCTCTTATTGTCTCCCTCTTTTTATTTCGTCCAGAATTCCTATCGTCTTCCTTCCTCTTACGCGCTTCCGTGGTGTTTTCTCCCCTATTACCTCGTTCAAGTTTCTCTCTTTTTTCAAAGTGTCCTCCATCCATCTCTCTCCTGCGACACCATCTTCCTCTCCTCACCAGCCAAATCAAAAATCCCCTCGTTTGTCCTTCTCGTTGAACACTTCACCCTCATCATCCCACTCCAATTCCACATCTCAAACGCCACAGGTCTACGTACGTCCTCCTTTCGCAATAACCAAGTTTCTGACTCTTACAGCGCCACGCTCCAAGTCATTTATTTTCACGTAGCTTTTTTAGTTTCTTCTCGACCCCCCTAACTAATTCCATTATCTTTGAACATGCTCCTTTCGTCTGGAAGATCTACATCTTATGTTCAACCTCTAAACCCTTTCTCTAACAAAATACTACCTAGAAAAGTAAACCGCGACTCCAACTTATGTAGTACACTCCCACTTTTGCACTCACCCTGTCTTCCTACTTCCAGACAAATCAGCAGTCTTAAAGATCTAGGTAGATTTTAAAGCATTTATAGTACTAATCAGACTGTATAGCTTTAAGCCACCACGATCCTCACCAACGAAGAATTTATACACTGACGAAACAATTTCGGAGTTTCCTCAAAATTTTATGGTACTGACAGAACAAGTGTTTCTCCGAAATGTGTCATATTCATATGCCTTACAGAATAGAAAATAGCGAGTCGAGCACAAAAATTAAATTTTGAGGAAACTAAAAACCTTCTTACTTCAATATACATGTCCATATTTTCCACCAAGTCAGGCTTCATTCCATTATTTTTTACGAAAATCTTATTGGCTTTCCTAGTTCACCTATAAATTTATAAATTCTGTTACATTTTCGGCGAAGATGAACGATAAAAGTTATGAAGTGATTTTTTTTTAATGTTTCGATATTTCTATCGCCGCATACGATAAAAATAATTGGTAAAAATTTCACGTATAGCTTACGAGAAAGTTTAAAATTTGCAATTTCTTGGCGCTGATATAGGAACCGGCCCAAAAACCAATCGAGGCCATTGATCAGTAAAAAAATAAAGACGAGGTCAAGAGGATGATGGTTTGATATAGGAGCGACTGTGGCAGTGTATTCGTCAGGGCATGCGTGGGTTGCTGGAAGGCACGTTAATTGCTGCTTGCGAAGGGAAGGCTGTGATGCTCAGCGCAGTGGAATGAGAGTTAAAGATAAAAACCGTCACCGTAAAACACCCTGATAAAGGCCATATTCAACGCCATTTCGTATTTAAAACGTGAATTACTGCACCAGTGACGTTTTTATCATAAAAGAAGAAATCATTCCCTCTACAGAGGATACTCGGGACTTCCGAATGGACTGCCTTCCGACTGTAATAAGCTGAAATGTAAGGAATAGTTTATTTCCATTAAAGCTGTTACCTTTTTTAATCAAACCATAGACGGTCAGCAGCATACGCTACTATATCCAACAGCTCACGAAATTATAGGGAATATCACCATAATATGAGAGATAGGTAAGAGGAACAGAAAGCGCAATGGCTTTAATTGCTGTGTTGATCGGAGGCAGCCTCTAATGTAGGCTCTAACGAACGAATAATAGCACATAATTGAGTTATTAGGCTATAAGAATAGGCGTGCGGACTCTTTGCTTTTCTTTTTTTCTGACATTCCCACAGCAAATCTCCATCACCATGACTGGTGCAGGCACAATGGTATAACGCCTCTAAGTAGACACGGCGGGATTTCGCTGCTCAGCGCAACGGGTAAGCACACACAAACCCACTCACGCAAAGAGGCAGGGGGGGGGGGAATTCTTAAAGGGCGGGAGAGAACTCTGAGGAATCAAGAATAAAGAGCGCCGAGTCATGTTGCGGTCGTTAATATCACCGGTGAGCGTTTTCGGCGAAGACAGCGGGGTGTGGAGGAGATCTGGATCTCCTCTTGCCGCGAGACTTCTTTTCGTGAGATGGTGCTCTCTGGTAATTCGATTGACGGAGGCATTCTCAGGCGGGGAGGACTCAACGGGAAAAAAAGAGTCCTCTGGTGGGAAAATACGACAGCGGCACCCACACGGCACTTGCAACACGGGGGAATAAGTTGGTCTCCGTTGGATGACCAAAATGGATCTTATGGTGTCTAGAGCGGTAATCGAGGGCTATTGAGTGCATATTTAAAATGTTATTTTTAAGTATTTCGAAAAAATATTCGCGGATCGCATTTCAAATAAGTGCATCTGATTATATCTTGAAACTTACTGCACGGGAATTCATGGATGTGACACAAGAATGTTATTTAATCTTTTTCCTAGGTTAAAACATTTTGCGTTTAGCTTGATTGAGGCGGCGTAGACGAAATGGTACAAACAGTTTCCACGGAATCACATAGTAATATGCTACTTTTGAATTCTGGACTCGGCGAGAAACCTTAGTATTCGTTAGTAACAATTATAATCATGCATAATGTGTAATTTCGCGTTTGGAAGAAAAGTTATGTACATGAGTAAATATTATCTCGAAATATGGCTTGGTCGCTACTTAAAAAAGCATAACATTTCCGGAAAAGGAAGTGAGTATGTTGCATTTTTTTTTCCTTTTTATCGATAGATATCACAAGTAAGAACAGGTAAGCAAAGTTTCATGCAAATCTGAACGTAAATCAAAACCACCTGAAGGAAATTCGGTCGGTGTCCACCGCATTCATCGTCGATGCGAATGCCGAATATTGATCGGTTGACCGGAGAAAGATAATGATCAGGCGACAAGAATAAATTCATTCGTCATTCGGCAAAACCTAAAAGCAACCCAGGGGGCCGAGAATTAATCAAATCCATGTTGAGAAGTGTTTTGATTTCGTCCATGGCGGAGGAAATCAAAGGGTTCAAAATGAAATTGCAAACATTCGAGGCAGAAAAAGAATAAATTCCTTCCAACGTTTCCTTGAAGCATAAGAAACTATGAACGAGCCAACGGAAGACACAAATCATGGCTAAGAGTCGGCATCCGCCCTAACCATGAGCAAACGAAGACTCGCTAAAATATTTTGTACAAATGGCCCTAATTATCCATTCGAGCAGCATAATCTACAATTTAGTTATAGTTGACATGGTAAGTACATCATTCACAGATTTTCAAATAATTAACGTTTATGGTGTAACACCAGCGTAGTTCTATCCCCAAATTTTGTGACGACTGTAAGAAACTATTTGTAATTATCAACATAAATGGACATGCACCACAGTAAAATAATAAAAAACAGACATAATGGAAGAAAATAATGGATGAAGCGCGTTTGTGAATATAAAAGATAAATCTAATGAAAACAAAGTGAATGACAAAGGAGAAATACAATACCGCAACTTCCCGATTACCACAGCGAATGCAAGTCGCCGAGGAAGGATGAGAGCAACAACGCTTATTTTAATTTTCTTTGAAGGCTTCCGCGACTCTTATAATTATTAATATTGCTCTTTTCAGGTATTTCCGTCGCGTGTTTGGTTTTTTTGACAACAGTTTCTCCCCTCTTCCTGGGGGCGTCTTCAGGTCCGTTGGACATTTTTGTAATTGTTATTATTTATTTCCCGTTGTTATGTATTGTGTTGCTAGTACATCTAGGACCATAGGGTGTCTCGATTGCCCGCTCCTCGCTGTGGTTTCACCACTCTCTCCCAGGTTGAGGCAAGTGGGTATCCATCCTCCCGATTGAAATTCGATGGATATTTAACCAGCTCTACCGCTTCTCTGATCAGCCTGGGAAAATAACGATTTTCCCTTGAGAGTACTCTCACTTGGTCAAAGGCAATCTGATGTCCTGGCTCGAACCACGCATGCTCTGCAACTGCGGAGAGGCTGAATCTCCTCTTTTCGGTGGCCCTCTGGTGCTCTTTAATTCTGCATTGAATTGCTCTCCCCGTTTGGCCGATGTAGGATTTACCACATATACATTTGATTTCATAGACTCCCTCATACATTGCAGCGGGAATTTCGTCCTTGGGTTTTGGGATGATATCTCCAATTTTCTTCGAGTTTGAGAATCTCGTCACTATACCATACAGGAAGGAAGAGGGGAGAAACTGTTGTCAAAAAAACCAAAACGCGACGGAAATACCTGAAAAGAGCAATATTAACGCTTATTTTAATTGAGCATGAGCGAGATGGTGGTGGGGTGGGCCTTGGTAGGAATTCTGGACTTTTTTTTAAAAAGTGTGGTATAACGTGGAGTGCAGTTACTTTGCTCCTGGTTTTCCTGGATGCATATGTGTAACGTCTTACAGTGAGTATTTCATAAACTTTGATGGCAAGTTCTGTAGAATCCTACTTTTCAAGTCTTCTTCCACAAAAATCGAAAAACGATACATCGGAGAAACATAAATACGTAAATTTAATTATTTTAAAGGTTCAAATATTCCTCATATGAGTATGATTCTTGGCTCTATCTTACAAATTCAACTGAAAATGAGGAGAGATTTTGGCAGGTGGGCGACTAAAATTTTTGAAACGACGATGAATGTTAATCGCACCAGAATTATGTTCGTGAACATGGAATATATTAATTTGAGCTTAATTAATTAAAGGTTGAAAATTCTAGGGTAAAGGCGAAGCATTTATTCTTGTAACGTTTCAAAGCTTCAACTGCCAACAAAATTCCCGTAGCAGTGAATGGAAACTGTTTATGTCAAATCCAAGTGTGAAATATACTTTATAACATCATCTGTTGGAGTAGTAGATAGCTTTACTCGAGCGATTTTTAATTTGGCCGATAGATGAAGTTAAATATCATCATTCATCATTGGTCGTTTAATCCTAGGATTGGTTTGAATGAAGTCCTCCACTCTTCCCTATCTAATGCTAGTTCCCTTACCTCCTGATATCTCTTCCCCTAATATATGTTCTTGTATATGTACTTTCCTCTTTATTTGGTGCATGAAATCATATATATATATATATATATATATATATATATATATATATATATATATATATATATATATATAATTTTTTTAAATGGTGTAAAGTATCCCATCAAGGCGCGAAGTAACCCCACTAAACGCTACCAAAATGCTTATATGAGAGGGTAGAGTTCTCCTAAAGCAAGAATTTGTTACCGTCCAATCAAGTAATGGTAAGATCAGCGCTCATATTTTACGGCCTAAAGATTATCTTCTAAATAAGAAATCTTGCATGACGTTGAATGTTGTTCTAAAACTCCATAAAAACATTGTCCTCCAAAATCATGAAAATATTTCTCCCGATCCCCGCAGAGAATGGCCCGCATTATTCACGAAATCTTCCGTTCACACGGGGCTTAGCTGCACGAGCAGCCTCCAACAAGATACGGTAACGCTACTTTGCCATCCATTATGTATTCTTGAATCCAGTGCAGATAGTGATCATTCGCAGCCTATCAACAACGAAGATAATGACTTTTTGAGCTTCACATTAAGCTCTAAACGCCTTTTGCGTTTTCTTTCTTCGTGACGTCTCGTGACGTTCATTCATTCTTCAGGGAATGTTCTCATTTCAATTTAAGTCAAGCATAAGACAGTGTATCATTTTGGCGTTAGATACGGTAGATTTGGGCGCCTCCCACTAATGGAACCTGAGTGAAGAAAGAAATTGTGCCCTTTAGATGCGAGAGATAAAATTTCCGCAGACCAAACATGACAATGGCGTATATATAGAGTGGCAACGAGATAGAGAGATTGGAAATAAAGTTTGTGAATAATTTTTTTCGGCCGTGAGATGGAACTAGCAGTATCGAATTAGTAACATACTATGCATCAATTGAGCTCGCAAAAACTACGGCACACGAACACTTAATTCGGGGTCACTTCATTCACAGCAGGCGTTTACTATTATAAAAGACATACTTTGTTACTTCTACAATAATAAGGTACACCTAATGATGGTACAACAGCCGAAACCGGAAGAACATTATATTATGAATTTTGGCAGTAAATAAGTTTGTATTATTACAATGTCGACCTTCCAACATGCGAGACCTTAAACGTTAGAATTTAGGTTCCTGCTACTAATAATTCAGCGTCGTTCGATTCGATGTATTTGTAGCTCTATTGACACGGGTCTTTGCAATCATTTTCACTACACGGCTGTCATTAATGTGCTTAATTTGCATTTACCGACATAGCCGTATTGATTATCCTATTAGATCGGCGAATGCCGCACTATGTCCATGCATTTGGCGAAATAAGTTGCGAGAAGACGCGTGGTCTTAGATATCTTCGAGAGAACTTACAGATATCACCAGCTCAAGCACGGGCTCGCAAAGATAAGAGCACACTTCTCTGGCGATCCTAGATCTAACGATCGCGGAAGATATCACATCTACCTCTCACATTACAACATCTACAGGGTTAGATAACACTAGATCTGAAAGTAAATCAAATACTTGAGTTCGAAAGAGCAATTAAGCGTAAGTCTTCCTCCGAACAAGTTTTTTACATACGTATTTACATACTCACGCTTTCATTTATTACTTATTTTCCTAGCCATCCATTTCTTTTCCTCGTATTTTTTCACCATGGAAAAATAACACCAAAAAAGTACTCCAGATGGATGCTAACGTGGAATACCTTAACCAACCATTACAGCACACTCCTCGGAAAGGACTAGGCATGTGGTAAGTACGTAGATCATAACCGCAGCTTTTCAAATCGTTTCCAGACGTCGAAGGGAGGGGGAAATGCAGCCTGCGGAGCATTCCTGACCTGAAAAAGGGGCAAAAAAAAGACACACGAAGGCGTTTACGAGGAAATCTCCTCGTCCTCTCCATTGTCCACGGCACGAGACCGAAGCGTAAATACCTGTTCAGCGAGAAGTGACGGCGATCTATCGCTTTTCTCCGGGGTCGAAGAGGAGAATGACGATTTAGGATGGCAAGGGCTTTGCGGTCGATACTGAGCGGAATAATATCGCAACTACCCGAAGGTGACCTTTCTTGATGCTTCAGAGATACTACAGAAGTGTTGAAGCGCTTTCTCTGGATACCTCAAATACAATCGTGTTCCAGTCACATTACATATGATTCATACATCTCACCATTCGCAGAACTTGCGTATGCGACGAAAATGAGTCTAATAACATTCAAAGAAAATGCATGAATCGATTTGAAAAAAATAAATTAGCTGGAATTAAAATTTCTTGGGCGTGATGCAAACTTCTAAGCACTCGCGTGAAGCAAAGTATTCAGTAAAAAACACTTTCCTCTTGACATCATGAAACGCTACATGTTGAGTTGTCAGCTTAGTTTTTAGTATTAAGCATTTTAATTGGTTTTACATTACCCGATGAACCTCAAGATAAATGAACATATGATTTTCAATTAACATGAAGCTAAAAGTAAATTGATTTCTTACGGATTTCACGCTGCGCATGTTATGTACAATTTTCGTGCACTGCAAGTAAATTATCCCTGACTCAACATTTCTACAACTAGGAACGCCTTTAACATTTCGAACCAGTTTAACTTTTATTACATCGCCTGTTATGATACAAATGTTATTTTCTTATATTTGAATCACCTCTGATGTTTACATTACTTCAATCGAAACAAGCCATGACTTCATTTTCAATTCACGCGCGTTTCAAATATTTGTAATTAAGAGTAATCACACGGAGTCAAACCAGTGTATAGAATTTTTTTTAAGGACTATGATTTCTACTTCTGACTGCAACCACCGGAGAAAAATGAAAGCTTTGAATGATAGAAATATTTAGATATAAAAGGACATTTATAGTTCAGTGACAAGATTTTGTGACGTCCACTAGGGACCAAGAGGACAATACAGTGTTTTCAATGGATTTTCATCGTGGTGTTTCACATCTCGCCAGATATCGTTGAATGTATAAATAAAAGTCTTCATTTTCAAAAGACCGGCGCTTCACAACGAGTCGCACTTCTGGAAGTCGGATCCAGACGATGAAATTTGAAGGATGCTTCTGCCCGCCGATGGACATTGGTATTTCTGCGCCCCTCGGTGGACCCGCGACGAATCGCTGGACATTCCTCGGGGTGACGCAGGGGTCAAGGCCGAGCCGAGAGACAGCGCCTCCAGGACGTTCAGCGAGAGCCTTTTCTTGAATTGGAAAGGAAGCGAGATGAGGACCATTTTGATGCTCTGCCGGATCCATTTGTGGAGCGCGGGCGTGTGGGACGGCAAATGTGCGCGCGACGGGAGGGCGAGAAAATCAATTCGATGAGTCGGCACCAAAGCATCACACTCGCTTCCGGAACAAATGCACGGCCTCGCGGAGGTTTGCAAATGGGGGAGGGGGGTCGAAAGGCCTTGACCAACCATAACTCTCCCCCTTCTCCAAAAACGCTCCCCTCAATCTCACACAACCAAACTGAAGGACGCGGGGGTATTTGCGTGAAAATCTTTTATCGAAAAACGTTATCATCGTGTAAATAACTAGATGTGGATTACGAAAACTACGTACATGTGATGTAAAATATAGAGCAGTGTCGTAGCATCAAAAACAAAATGGCAGAGCGAGATACGTCTTGTGACGTCATTAACTCGTATCCAAAGCGGCAAGCCCCGCGGAAATGGCCGCAAAGAGATGCAAAGTGAAATAAGCGGTGGTGCAGGCCACGGATGGATCCACCGACTATCCAAAGCTCTCTACAAGAGGATATGTAATTAAATTGGTCAATAATGAGAGCCAAGCTTATATTCTTTTCACTAATGACGTTTATCGGTTTTGAAAACCCCCTGTAATGCTTTCGCAAGCTTGGATACAGACACTTTTAATATGATTTTTCCTAATATTTTAAAAATCTTACGAATGTAAAGCGTGAAAACAGCTTTTACGGTGAAGAGTATTCAGAGATATGAGCAAATAACGTACGCTCCCAGCGATGGATGCCATAAAGAAAATTATCTTTAGGCAGCTATTAATAACGCAAATGTTAAGGGGATGATGTGTTTTCAGGGAGCGTCAGGGAGGTTGAGGAAAATTAGGTGGGGATGATCTGGGAAAAAGGAATTGGAGAGATGAAAGGGGGTTGGCAAGAAGGGATAAGAGAAGGCGGATAATTTCTAAGCAGACTGCCGACTAATTTAAACGCCGCACTCGAGACGCTACAGATTGAAAATCAGGACCATAAAGAGAAGCATCATAAAAGTGTGGAGGTAAAAATTATTTGACTTCACCGGGATTTGAACCTGGATTCGAAGTATTCGGCCATGTATGAGAGGTGTACCCAGCTAACCCAACTGACTGGCGTTTTGGAGATTCGTCGCCAAACTTGGTCAAATCCAATAACATCTCCAAATCTTCACACTTAGGCGTTACATCCTGCAGTCAGGTGCGTGACTGGGTATCCAATCTTTCACGTAATTCCGAAATCATCGAGCATGTGAGCTGGTTTGCCAAATGTATAAAAATCTCTCAGCGTTTTACAGTGTCCTCTTATTCATCAGGTTTTCAAATCTTCAATACTTGCAAAAGGAGACGTTTAGTGTGTAAAAATACATCTCTCAACATTGTAAATTCATACGACATCTATTACGTTAAAATTTAGTATGAAGTAATTTCATCCTCATGAAAGTCTGCATATCGTAACGTGTGGCAATATGCTTTTGAAATATGAGCTTACATTATTTTAAATGCCGTCAAAAAGCTACAATACCAATAATTTTTAACTTTTACATAATGGACTCCAATATTGAACGAGAATGAGATAAAATTCATGAGTCTCAGAGGGATAGGGAATGATTCAAATTTTCTAGTACATTTCTCTACACAGCACGTTAAGTTTTTCATAAATACAACAGTAAATATACATTTATAGACACTTGATACTGTCGGAAGATAATTGATAATCATAGTAAAACAGAAATAATCCTCAGATTAGCTACAGATGTTGAAGTTATCAATGATTCGTGGGTGTAGTCCCAGCTAAAACCTTATAACACGAAGTCAATAAAATATTATACAGTTGGTTCTATTACTGAATAAACATTTTCTTTAGACGAGTGGAGTCAAATTCAATGGGATGAAGTGTAAATATAAAAAGAGGACAGAAAATAATCTCGAGAGGTTTATGAAAGAAAGTCCCTTTGTAAGAAAGAGATGTCTTTCACTCGTTCAAATATGACTTCGGAACAGGACACCGTTAAACTACCAATTAGGGGGCTTAAGTAATTGGCGTTCTCAAAAACAACGCCAACGGACGTCCCGAGCGTGTAAATTAAGTGTCACCAAGTTGCGACAGGGCTGTTTGTCCCCACTCCTATGCATCGCCGCAAAACATACGCGTAGGATTGGTTTCTAAAATACGGGCCCCGAGAGATTTCACAGCGTTGCAAGCAGAGTAAATATTTTCTTTCCATTTAACGCCGTGGAAATGAAAAATGTCATGTGTCTTCCAAAATAAATTTTTGCAGCCGAGGCTGACGAGGGATGAATCATAGCGGGCCATAATATATTTTCACATCAAAAAATACACACGGGTATCATATGTTACCTCACTTTTTTCTGGAATAGAAGGAATGTACATCCACTAACACGTAAGCTGTGGGTTTCAATTTTGGCAAAAAGTGTGTTACAGTTTTGATAAAACATTCTAAGGCCAACAAGTCTTGATACGTAAAAAAAACTCACACTTATGTTAAAAAATACCATCAAATGGTTTACTTATGGTCAACTTATGTTAGTCAGTCAATTTGCCTTTCTTTTACGTATAGCGATGCAACAATACTACAAGCGGGTTTTATTCTAGTTTTTAGCATGAAATTTGGTATATTGGGTGGAGGAGAGAATTAGCCAAGCGATGATTTTTTAGTGGGAAACATTTATTGATATGTATTGAAGTAGTTATGAAACATCGGTATGCAGAATCCCTCGGAGGACACTGGACAAGGCCGTAAGTCCTGCACAGCTAGGGTTTACAGCGATTGTTTTCTTTTAAACTGCCAGCAAACTTGTGACTAAGTAGAAGTGAATTTCCCAACCAGGGGAGCTTGCAACCCTTGAGAGACACGATAATATTTCAGTTAATTGCTTATATTGAGGCTTTTTCTTGTAGAGTTTATGCTTCCCTCATGAAGTCGTAATATTATTTTTCTGTTCCCTATGTTACACTTTTTTTATAATTATTACTTGCACGGCTTATATGGCACGAGATTTTTCTTTATGGGGTGGAAGAAAAAACATTTGGAGTGCGGTCCATAAAAAGGCTGAGAACCACTAGTGTAGAACAAACTTCAAGGGCGTTGCTGAAACCAACACTATAGGGTGAAACTCAGAAACCATGCATCGACATGAAGTAATGGCACTCTTGATTACCGTGTTTTTCAAAATATTTTAACAACATCTCAGCTCTCAGAATCTCACCATCGGATACTGTTTTCAAGCGCAAAATATAGGTGCAAAATCCGATACATCGAAACAGCGCGTTAGAAGGCATAGGGACAGGGAAAGTCGATACATCGATATTGATGCAGCAGATATTTTCCCAGAAAAAAAAAACCGGTCGTTTACATTCCCGTTCCGTATCGGGGGCTCCGCATCTGAGAGCTTCGAACCCTCGAGCGCTTTCTTCATGCCATCCGACGTGTGAAGAGTAGTATCCTTACGTCCCTGCCACCCCCCCCCCTCAACCCTTCTTCTCCTTCGAGACGGCCAACGAAGGCGCTCTTCCGGAACGCAAATGGTGGCATTAATCAATCGATCACACTTGTCACCCGCTCCTCGTAATCCCACTTTTATATCCGACTCCCCTTCGGACACGCTGCCGAGCTAGGGGCGGCACACCACCGACGCCTCACAACCACCTATCGGCTCGATACACCCACCCACCGACGGAATGAAAAAAATATAAGGACGGGAGAGAGAGAAAAAAATATTGCACCAGGGAGGGATGGGAGCGTATCGCGTAAGGGCATCTGATCGACGAAATGCGTTTAAAAGGCCTCCTTAAGGAGCAGTGAAGCACGAAGAAGGCGGCGTCGAAGGCACACTTGGAGGAGGAGGAGCCGTACACAATTCATCAAGCCACCGGATTCCATTCGTGCCGGAAAAGCACTCGGAAAATGAGCGAGGAAGTCCAACAATTTGCACCCGCCTTCCAGTCATTTAATTTCACCCACTTAAGGGCGTTCCAACAGGGCTGAGTGAGTCGAAATATAATCCATCTGCTTCTGTTAATGGTTTCAAAAAAATCATATCTTCCTCAATGGCATGCGTCAGATGTAGAAAACAAATAAGGGACATTTATGCAGACAACTCCACGAATATATTTTCAAATGACACTTTTTTTATAGTCATTGCAACTAACTTATGCGCCCTTTCTGTAGAAATGAAGCGTTTTGACTTCATTTCTTGCGCATATTAGCAAAATACTAAAAAAATGAAGTGGCGAGATTCATGTATTTTACTTATATAAAATATATTTAGGTTTTACACTTGTAATAAAATATTTTCCGCAGAAAAGGCTGGCTACCCTCCCGTACGTTTTTTCTATTCTAGATATTAACTTGGTGGTTCAATTTCCTGTAGTTGTTCATGTAAAAGTTCATTTTGCGAGAGACATAGCGTGGAACGATGGAATTTTGTTATTTATGTCAGAGAGAGGACACGTTTCCCTAAAAGTGTTCAGAATATGAATAAATTGAAATTTGTGTTCTTCAACGGTGGAGACAATTTTACAAGTTAGCTATTTGCCAGGTGACAGCATTAACATAAAGAAGCTTAGTTTTGAATAATTGATTTCAACAGCCAGGTAATACCAAACAACCACCAAATGTGTAAGCAATGGAGTATTTTATTGTTTGAAGCGCTGAATTATGATCTCTCTTGACTTGTCATGCGATAGGCATTGGCTCCTTTGCTTTACATCTCAGCCTGCTAAATTCCTCTAAACCTCATCAATTGAGAGCCCTCTCAGAAGAATAGCTTTAAATTACTAACGAATGAAAATATTCATTTAACTTACCAGTAATAATGTTGAAAATCATCTTTATCATAGACATTTTTCTTTAATTTGATTTAAGTCACCGATTGCCACCACACTCACTATTGGAAGAGCGATTCCGCAAGCATAGAAATCCGAACTATGACAGTAAAAATTCACAAAAGCTTAGATAGAGTGGAACAAGCATATCATTTATATGTGTTCCAGCCTACTTGAAAGACTCTTAAAATTTCGTTTATTGGATCAGTAAAACTATTTTTTGGAGAATGAAAAATGTTTCTGTAATATTCAATTAGCCTTAGATTGGTTTTGAAAAAAATGTTTTGATTTTTTTCAAAATGGTGGCTAGAAACATTCTCACACCTTGGCATGACCATATCAGTGACGCCCACCTCACATGTACGGCGTATATTGAAGATATCGGGCCTCAAACTATTATATCGTAAACCTGGATGAATGGCAAGTTGATGGAAAAAATGCTGGAACTTCAATTTAAAATATCCTTGACCTTAAAAGGAAGGGACAGTTTCCTTAATGTCACTTTAACGGAGATTGGTTACTGAAAAACTAGACTTCACCTCGGTGCTCAACTTTACCCACAATTTCACGCCTTTCTGTCGCACCATTCGGACTCGAGAGAGGGAGGAAGGACAGCCTGATCGCTCTTCCACATTTTTCTACCGCCAGTTTTTCGGGAACCAGCTTTTTATTTTGAATTCTGAGGTTATCAGTGACGAGCATTATAATTTCCTAGAAAACACAGATGAGATTTTTTTCTAAATTATGTAACTAATTAGTCCCGGAATGATAACCACATCCGGAAGTCTATTCTAGGGCCATCAACATCAAGACATTTTAATAATTCGTCATCCAACACGAAGATGGTCCCTATCGTCCATACATAACGGTGGAGAACATTGTGATGGCATCTGGAGTAGCATCTCAAAGAGGGGAGGAGTAGAAACTAGTCTTGGGAGCGTGCTTCGAGGAGGAATTCGAGTGGTCCGAACATCTTCTATGCGTGGGGGTGGGAGGCGTCCGAACCATTAAAAAGGAAAACCCAATTCTAAGAGCAACCGGGATTTAAAAAAAATATATATATCCAAGGAGGCTCGATGGCGGAAGAAGCCCGGTGGAGGAATCAATTTCGGCGGATGGAGAAGACTGAGACTAATGGTATCGCCAGCCGACGGATAAAAAAGTGAGAGCAAGGACCGACCGTTTAATTTGTATAATAATGCATTTGGCTCTCGCATGGGGGCTGCAATCCATCGCAGGCTTTAATTAAGCCGTAAAAGGGACGGGATAAAGCGTGTTATTCCGGAGTGGAAGCCGTGCTTCTGGCGAGAATACATTCACGGCGGTGCACGTGCACATAATGGTACGCACTCAGACACGCACATCGACGTGGTGGAAAACGCACGGAGGGAAAAGGAATCACAAACATAAGAAGGCTGTAAGAAGAGCGTTACACTGCCACGATGTCAGCAGTGCGGTCTCTTAAATGTGAGGGTTCATTAGCATAGTTTTAAATATTCCTCCTTTTCCATCTCCGCGGACAGGTTACAATTAGTACGTTCCCTTGGATGTAGCTTTCGTGTTGACTTTGACATAACTCGGCTCCAACCAATCCTACTTAACATATTATTACGCCACCTGAGCTGCGACAAAGACACAAGAAGAAACGTGTCACCACAGCAACCATGAAACCTAGAGAGGAAAAAGCTGTCGCATCGACAGCGTACGAGAAATGTAGACGGGTAATAAGAAGGAAATAAGATAAAGTAGGCGATAAAGGGATAACCTCAGCGCCAAGCCTAATTATTTAACTACTTCAATTTACATTCCATTTAATTAACTTTTATTTATAATTAATTTATAATTATTTATTAATCTTTGGCATGAAAATAAATGTTAATATGTTAAATAATTCGCCATTGTCATCCTTCCCTTCAACAGAGATCAAATGATAAAATTCAACACACTGGTTAGTTCAGTTCTCTAACTTGTCCTTCATGATTCCGATGAAGTTATGAGGAAGGCACTCTATTCCCAAGTTTCTCTTCACCGCTAATGAAAAGAAAAATTATAAACACACTCACTTTTGTGATTACATATACATTTGAATCATAAAAAGGAAGGAAGCACTATTTCTCTGGAACGTCAATAATATCTTATTCCTGCTACCTTAATGCATTACCTCTGCGGTTTCCACGTATAAGCAGAGTATATTCTTGCACGCCATGGATGAATAAAATAGCTAGGCTCCATTCGGTCGAGTAATACTGTGCAAGTCTAGAGACTCTGAACTTCAATGCAAACTTTTCATGCTCACGAGACTCTCTCAAAAGTCTATAAACTTATTTAGAATAAAGTAAGCGCACTTGAAAAAACTACGAAGCAAAAACACCTTAACGTAACGATGTTTTTTGTTAGTAATGAATGGCTATAGGCATGCATAAATATTTGAGTAGGTTTTAAAGCGCGAGGAGAGAGTTTTTTTTTCTGTTGCCGTATCGGGTTTTCCGTCTTCATTTTTTTTTCGAAGGCCCATAGTTCAGCTCGGAGGTCAAACGTGCCCCGACCGCTCCCGCAAGAATGCTCCCGCCGTCCGCGATAATGGCCCACGATTAATCCGCGGTCAAAGGCTCACCGGCGTCACACAATCCATCCTCCACGTTCAACCGACACCTCGCCCACTCTCTCTTCCCGAACAACGCCACTATAAACTTGATGCCGATGTGCTCGTGTTATTACTCCACAAGCCGCTGGTAAAAGAGCTATGCATCAGATGCTGTAGAACGACAGCTATGGCGGATAAAATAATGAAATATGAGAATTAATCACTAATGTGACGCTTGTAGGTCACTAATTTCACATTCAACGTGAACAATAATTGCTATTTATTTTCACGAATATATATTTCCACAATTATTTTTATTGAGTCATTAAGAGCGGTACGACACTCGTGATCCCAGCCTCAATTATCCATTCCTTCTCTGTTTATTTATCTTCGCTGCCATGGTTAAAAACCCTGACGTTTACAGAGAATAAACGGATGGTAACTTTGAATAATTTTAGAGATAAATGAATGATCTGTCACTTGTGACAACATCAATTGTCGAGAACGTTCGCGTGCATTCCAATTTACGTGAGAATGGAATTAATCAGAACCAATTAGGGATGGAATTATGAAGAGTCAATTCCGATAAATTACTTGTATTTCATTAGAACAAAACAATGAAACGGTAAGTGTAATAATCTTAAATGCATACTCTCACTTTCGTTATGGTTAAGCGACAGATTAACGCCAGGAGTCCGTGAAATATTTTCATTACCTTGGTGACCATTTACAAACCCCACGACACGTTTCTGAATTTGATAAAGCATCAACGTTTATGTATACTACACTTTATAACTACTTAATTCTTTTACAAGACTTCCTGAACAGCAAATTCTCGACGTGGTTTGACCATGCAGTTTACCTTATATCTCGTTCATAAAGTGTTGGGTTTTTCAATGAAAACATTTTTCGGAAATCAGGTGAATACAGTTTTCTTCAATGGTTCAATTTCTCGAGTACTCAAAATGGCAAAGCAACCCGAGGCATTTGCGATAAAACATATTCAGAGCATCGTACTTCCCCACCGTCCATTCCCTTGGTCGTGACTGGGTTATCGCCCTGAATTTTGCAGTGGACTTTGAAATATTTCCTCCGCGCCGGGATTAAACTCGAACAATAGGCATTTTTGTAAAAAGTCTCGCGAACACTTTCCTTAGTATCTTTGAATCTCACAAACCGAGAAGGCGAGTTAAGAAGCTCGATCATGATCTCTTCTTGCGAGAGAGGGCGGCCTGTATCTCTACGTTTCCCCCCGCGGCCCGACTAGGCATCTTCTTCACGATCTGTATCGGATGCTTATCGGCGGGCGAGTGTATGACACGTCGCTGAATGTAATGAGGGAAGAATCACGCGGTCTCGGCCGATGCGAGTGGATACCTAACTCGAAACTCGACCTCTCCCAGGAAATAGAAGCTACAAACGAGCGGAGGCCGATTCCTAGCCCGAGGAAAAACGTTCCGATCCGATGGGAAAAGAGAATAAAAAATATTATTTCTACCCGAGTCTCTCTCTCCAGCTGAGTGATATATCACCGCTAGGAATTCGGAACCAGCGCGTCAACCAGACCGGACAAATAATCTCCCGAGATTAAATCTACAAGCTTACCTTACAAGCGGGAATAGTCAGGTTATCTCGCCTTCCATTACGCCAAGCCAAAAGGCTTTCAGGTGTCCAAAAGGACGGAAAATCGAGTTTCACCTTTAAATCATTTGAATTTTTTCCAAAAACCTACATTGGAGATGAAAAGAAATGGTGTGGATATGTTCCGGCTAAAGAATATGAGGATTATCTTCTGTTAGAGTAAGGCTATTCTATTTCATTTAGCAGAGTAAAAATCAATAAATTCATTTAAAAAACTTCATCCACTTCAAATGGCTGGTTTAAATAATAAAAAAAATCAATACAAAGAAAAAAATGACGTCCAGCATTAGTGTACGATGTTGTGACAACATACACGCCAAATCCTCGTGGGATCTGACTTTGGCATTACGGCGTGAACATCCCTGATACATATTCAATAACTTGGTTTCACATCCAAACATGGGTTTGGTTCGCTCGCTGAATCCATATGCAATAAGGGATTGCTGATGAATGAAAATTCCTTGACAGAAAGATATGATAAAAAAACGTCTCTCACGAGTGTTCCTTTCGTTTTGTACTTTTTTCATTCTCAAAAGACAACGAGCTTAATTTACTATTCGAGTTTAATTTCTTTATGCGCCATCCATTCGCTCTAGTATGCTAATAACTTCGCAACACAAGAGCGTCCTTGCCTACCATTAGTTCCTGACCCCTCTCCATGACCATCTGTTACCACGATAGGGTAGCGCACTTAAAAACTGAGCGGGATCAAAGTTGATGAGCGCTAATTAACAAAGGGACGTCGATAGCGGTATCCGTGACTATTGCTAAGCTTGTTGATTTTCACATAAGACGTCAAACATGTACCTGTACTATGGGGGTTTTAAATACCCTGTGATTAAGAGCTAACATTCTGAAATACTTATTGTCAAGCCTAATAATTTACCCACAACAATCGGCCATGACTATTGTTCACACATCGGCAGATTAAAGAAAAAAAACCTTTCGCCATTGTATTTACATCGTTTCATTCAACGTCGTTCGTGTGCGTTGAAGTGCGCTGATATGTTCTAAACGTTCGCAAACTTCAACGACGTGGAAGAAAAACTCCCTTGATTGAAATTGCCACCTTAGCCAATTCAACAAAGACAAACTTTCGTTACTCAAAGTAGAGGAGTAGTCCAGGGTAGAACCACCTTCCTCAGAGGAGGGAGCAAAAAAGAATAAACTGGAAACTATTGAAGCTCCGATGGGAACTTTTTTTCTGATCCCTCCTGATTCACACAGCGAACAAAATCGATGGCAAACAATATCGGAAACTGATCCCGGAGATAGCCAAACCTCTTCTAAGGAGCAAATATGAGAAGAAAAGCCACTGCAAACAACTACCATAGCTGGCAATTTTGTGACAAACGCTCAAGAAAATGGAATGTTGTTCGTGCAGATTATAAGAGAGTAGATGATCTCCATGATGTTTATTTCTGTTACTCATGCAGAAAAACCGCTGTGAAATGCGCGAGAAGCCATTCGGATCGGTCCGCCTACATTCCACTATTTATTTTCCTTCGGAGCATTCCAGGAGACGTGGGGAAAAAACGATTGAAATGCTCCTGGGCGCGGAAGATAGTATTAAGTTTGTGGAGCAAAACATTATTTCGAATAAAATTCATTGAATTAGGCCTCCGCATGGGGAACTGTATATAATCTTTCCAATGATTCCTAACAAAAGGTCATCCACCTAAGACTGGATTTTTTTTGTTAATTTCCAAAATATCACAAGCCATTTTCTATCGAAACGGTACACCTATGCACTCAAGAGAGCCTCTTTAAAAAAATAGGGAATTATAGCGCGCAGATCTCGTCAGTAATTAAACAAAAGTGTAGTAATCATTTGTTCTCAACAATTTTTAAAAATAAATCAATTACCAATGGCATTAATTTTATTATAGAAAGACAAAAAATTCCGCTGTGGAAGCATTTTAAATGTAAGGCGCGAAAAAAATGAGTCGTTATAGGCTAATGCGTGCATGATTAGCGAGTTGCTGAGAACTTCAGTCATATGAAGCTCAATCATTGCTCAATTAATATATAAATATTTACTCCATGTTTCTTGTATCCGATAAATTAAAAAATGATTAACTTCGACCATAGTCTTTGTTATGACTAAAAAATAATCTCGCTGCAAACCACCGTTAGAGCTTATGGATGTGAGGGATCATTTGAGAGGAGGGGAGGGTTTTTCAGAGGGGGGAAGAGAGAACGGGGACCGGAGGAGATTTTGATTCGTTCTATCTTTCCCCCTTTTCACCCGAGTGGACAAGGATCACACCTGTACTGACGGGTACATGCTACATTAAATTTGGGGTGAAACAAACAAAACTCTTGATACCACCAAATTCACTGAATTCTGCCCGTAATTTTTGGTAAAAACATGCACAAAGGTTGAAACAACTCCTTGGCAGTCGGAGGGGAAAGGGAAAACCCCGGCGGTTCTTCGGCAGCCCTTTCAATCACATGAAGTTTACATTTTCACTCTCCAAGAGTGCCTTGCCTCATTTGATTTTCGAAAATCCAATCATTCCTTAAAAGATTTTTTCGAGCCTACTCTGTAAACTCTAACATATACCAACATTTTTCCTCTGATGCTAATGATAAAAAGCTGTTTGAATAACTGAAATAATGCGAATTAATCTGTACTAATATCTTTAAAACAAATGGTTTAAACGAATGATCTTTTTGCACGAGTTGACCCATCAGCACCTTTTATTTATTCAGGCGAACTGTGAATGTCAATATATCGTCAACTTGCGCGTCAAAGGTTTAATTAGTGCGGTCATTTTGTGCCGTGTTTCTTGTTTAGAAAAAAGCCATTACAACTTTTGGGTGAGTTTTAGAAGAAATAGTTGAAGACTAAACTAGTTTGAACACAAGGATTTCTTCATGATTTCAATCGTTTCAGGCGTAACCTTGTGGAAGTCCATTTTTATTAAATGATAACACCAACTATGTTTCAATCCACAGTTTTACTTTTATTGGTAAAAGTAAATCTGTGGATTGAAACATAGTTGAATTATCATTTATTAAGATTTATTCATGCAGGTTTGGTTGCAAAGTTGAGCTTCGTACCAAATGATGACAACTTTGATTAGAAAATAATTTTGCCCTTTAACTAATACCTCTTGAAACAATGGAAAGGTAAAACGTGGTTTATCTCAAAATTAATATATATTTTTTTTTTAATATAACTAATCAATTCAGGCTTGACTTTGTGGAACCTCTCCATATCGTAAATCAAAATATTGTAGTAATGGTCTACTGAATAGATTTATTCTTTACGGGTTTCGTCACATAATGACATCTTCAGGTAACAAATATTATTCCACATGCATATATATACATGCGTATATACACTCAACAGTTTCAGGCTTCACTTCGTAGAAGTTAATAGTATCCATACTTATTGTATTGCTTTGTAATTGTATTGTATTCTCTAAGTATGTAATTGTATTCTATATTGTATCGTATGCTCTAAGTATGGATACATGATATGCGCATGCGAATCTGATTTTTTTGTATATACGCATGTGGAATAATATTTGTTACCTATGTATGTGACGAACCCCGGGTCGTAAAGAAAAATCTAATTAGTGGACCATTACTAGAATATTTTGATTTATGATATGGAGAGCTTCCACAAAGTCAAGTCTGAATTTATTGGTTATATTTTTAAAAATTTATTTTAATTTTGAGATAAACCACGTCTTACCTTTCTATTGTTTCAAGTGGTACTTGTTAGTGCTAGCGGTGGTTTTAGTGGACCATTACTAGAATATTTTGATTCCCGATAATTTAAAAAAATATAAATAGTCAATTTCCTCAGAGCGAAACCAGAAACCATTGAACTGGTTGCGTCTCTCTCTCTCATTTACGGAGCTAAACCCTCGTAATGGATAAATACATTAAGGGGAAGAAGTATGCATGCAGTGGTGCGATTGGGGTGCTACAATTGGAGGGGAGTGGAGGAATGGAGTGGAGGGGTGGTGGAGGAGGCGTGGCGGCAGTGGCGGAGTGGAGTGGGGTGGCGGAGTGGAATGGAAGAAGAGGAGGCGAGTAGAGGCAAGACGGGGAGGAGTCATTTTCAAGGCAATCAAGTGATGTGGATCCGAAGTGCGCCCCGGGCGAAGACACGTCCCGACATCCCGAGAGAGAGAGGCTCTCGCAGTGGGAGAGTTCTTTTTTTTCCCCTCCTCCTCCTCGATTCCTCCCCCCCCTCCCCCCACGGCCACCGCGCGCCGCCACGACCAACCATTCCACCCGTAGAGAGCCAGCCATGTTAATAAGGTTCCCAGAGGGCGGGCGGGCCAGGAGGAGAGGTGGAAAGAGATGCTCAACTACGATACGAAGGAGGGGGGGGGAAGGGATAGTGGCTGGAATGATGGAGAGTGGGGGAGGAGGAGAGGGTGGTCAGCGGAGAGAGAGAGGGGGGGGACTGGCTCCCGACGCGGTCGCTCGTATGTATGTACGCATACCCTACTCACAAGCAAACACACACCAATGCGGTGGTATGCAAAGTGACGGAGAGGGGGGAGTGACTCCCAATCATCCCGGACCGCACTCGCCCGCGCCAAAATAATTCGCACACGAATGTATATACGAGTGGTAACATCTCGACCGCGGCTCGGTGGAATTCAACATAAGACACGGGGTAGGGTTAAGGTTTCAGGAGCACTAATCGTGCATCATTAAGGTTGTTTGGGAAAAATATCATTTTACTTATAAATCAATGAACTTGGTCTCATTTTAAAGAAAAATATCTCACCCTTCTAATGACATCAAAAATTCAACCCCTTACCACAATACTTTCCGAGGTATTTGCCAAAAATTACCAGCCCTTTTACTTGGGAAATGGTACATGTATGCACTCCACGGAGACATTATTTACAAAATGAGGTATTTCTAAAACTTAGATGTCGTAAAAATTAACAGCGTGTAGTTTGTATGTTTTCTCAACAATTTTTTAAAATTAACCATATTGTCACCGCAGTTGGTTCTTGGGTATCACAAACTACCTTCCGTTTTGAAGGAGTTTCAAACGCACCGCGCGAAAAAAATGAGTCAAGTTAAAGACTTATTTAGGTATTTCCATTTAATTACTTACAATTTCTGCCAAACAAAACTATATCATTGCAGCATAAAAATGCAATATTTAATTCGTGAGTCCTACAGCTGGTAAAATTAAAACGTATAATTCGAATATGGTCTCCATTATGACTAGGGAACTATCTCGCGCGGACTACCTTAAGTCATTCTAATATCTACTCTAGCAAGTCTAAAACTAAATACTGGACATATTTCCAATCATTGCATTTAACAAATGATGTGATACGAAGTCACTCGCACGGGTGCATATACACCAGGGTTGAAATTCGCCATTAAAAAATCATTTGACTTGGACTTGAGGCGTGAACATCTAGATCGCATAAACCTCCCTCGAAATTCACCTCGAGGGAAGATGGCTTGGTCGTGTAACTGGCTAACCCACCAGACCGGCAATTGGGAGATCCGGGTTCGTATCCCGGTCAAGTCAAATGATTTTTTCATGGCGAATTTCAACCAAGGTAAATACTGGACATATTTTCCATGAGAAAATTTGTTTATACGGTGGAAATAGACATATGTTTTCAAACTTTCGTCTTAATTAAAGTATTTTCATGACTGGGATTTCCGGCGCGGAATTCGAAATTTAATCGAATATCATACGCAAACACGGGTTTCTAACCCAGGATGATACCGTGATATTCACTAGCAAAAATTAAAATAACGTTAACGTATAACATGGCGGATAGGAGAAAATCTGTACATATGTAATGAAATCATTTCGATATGTATGCCTGGTGCCTTAAGACTATGTGGTAAAATAGCATTAAAATGCCAAGAAACCAATACGGTAACACGTATTTTTTTAACTTTTATCTCAGCGTATTTCTTATAAGTACACGCATTCAAAGTTTCACGCAAGGCCGTACATCAACGAAAATCGCTCCCAACACGTCTCTGTGACGGGTAGTTGAGGGACAGCTTTCCATCCGAACATCCGTAATGGCACTGGAAGAAAGTTTTTCACGGGATCCAAATACTTAATTGCAAGGCACAATTACTTTCCTCTGTGCCTTAGTGAAATAACCTACACTTTGATTTGTCCTTCGTTTAAACCACGTAAATAGGAGTGAAAAAAGTAAAAACTTTCGATTACTTAACAAAGATAGATAAACAACGACCCCATTTTTCGTCGCCTCATCAATTTTTTGTTTTTATTTATTTCATTCAATTTTGCTCAAAACCTCCAAAGACACGAGAATCACACTCTATATAGCCAGTTGGCGGAGGGGTAAAGTCCTCGACTGCTATTCCTGGGGTCGCGGGTTCCCGCCTCGATGGTTTTTTTCACCGCACGATGATGGATGTATGTCAATTTCTGGAAAACCTGATGACAGGCTTAGTCTATTGGGATTCCAGAGACATGCGGGCTAACAGAATCGTCCGAAATGCAGCAAAAAAAATTACGAATCGGGTGAGAACCAAGACCTGGTATCCCAATAGCCTAAGTCTGTCATCAGGAAAACCTCCCCTGGGATTCCAGGGACATACGGGCCAACAGAATCGTCCGAAATGTGACAAAAAATTAATTACGAATCGGGTGAGAACCAAGACTGAAATAAGCTTGTTTTTTTTATATATTTGAATGTTTTTTTAACAAACACGTTTCAGCGAGTTTCTTCGTTCGTCGAACAGCCCGGGAGTCTCTGCAATTAAAATGTCTACGAAAATTAAAGACTGGCGAAATTTAAGCCTAGTAAGGAAATCAGAACGTCCAGAGGAATGACGAAGGTTAGCAATGCGGAAGTAGAATCATCTGCACCCGAGCTATCATTAATGTTGCAGTCAGCAACGCAGCTGGACCATCGAGACACTCTTCTGAGTATCACGCACCCCGTTAACGGTGAGCTACCGAAAAAGTACAAGCATGAGAGGTCAAGGACGCCACTAATCATCCGGGAAAAAAACCCCATCGCGACTCTCGGTCGGGAGGTTGAGATCTCCCCACTGACGATTGGGCCACTCTCAGCCAGCCCTCCTCACGACTCTCCTCCGCTTAAACAAACGACGAACGACCTCCGAAAACACATACACACGCTTTCGCGCACTCAGATCCGAAAAAGGAGTTTGACCACTTCTTAAGGGGGGTGGGTGAAGAGGAATCAAAAAGAAACCGAAAACGAGATAGGGCAGAGAAGGTCCCCGTGGCATATGAATGCTTGGGTCTTTTTCTTTTCAATAAAAATCCCTCTCGTGTCCAGAGAAGAATTCCGTCCCCGGCCCTCATCATCTTAAGAGATCCGCCGCAGGAGACGCTCAAGGGATTATAACTCGAGGGGCACAAAGGGGATGTCCATCACTGAACACGGGGAGCTGAGATTTGAGTTTGAGGCGACAACTTTACCGCAGCCCACCGTTAAAATCTCTCCCTCACTCTTTCCTCCACAGCAGGGACAATGGCCATCCGACCGCCCGCATCTGGAAAAGGACCCGAAGGAGATGAAATTCTATGATCCATTCAACGACGATCGTCACTCGCCTGAGTCCCACGATGAGCAGGTCCACATCCATTTACGGCAGAATTGATCGATTCTGCGTTCACTCACTGGAGAGGAAAGTAAAAATTATTCTAAATTCTTTCAAATGAATCCTCGGTTCTGCATTGATCGTAGCATTAAACCCGCTTTACACGGTACACTTTATTGTACAAACGAATGTACGAATTCCTCCATGAAGGAAATTGTACCGTGTAAAGCGGAAAATTGTATGACTGTCTGAATGGCTTAAAGGGAAATAGAAACTGCTCTAATTCCATTAAATTTCTTGTACATTCTAGGATACATTCCTTTGTACAATAAAATGTACCGTGTAACGCGGCCTTTAGAGTATCGGTAGAAGGAAACGAGAAAATGGTAAACACCAGCGGTTGAGTTAGAGACCTGCGAGACGGGGATTTTCATTTTGATTAGAATCAAATGCTTCAAAAATTTTCTTATCGAATCGAACCGTATCTCTTAAAAGTTGAAAAGCAAATCATAGATAGTTAATAAAAGATCGTTGACGAATCGAATTCAAATCTAATGAAAATGCAAATACTCAGGTTAGGTTAAAGAAATAAATATTTTCGAATTGGGGCAATTCTTGAATGATTGATGTAGCGATTCAAATCCCAATGTATTTTCTGACAACATTAATAAAATTTTACTGAACCTGACATACTACGGTTGATCCGATCACGGGGATACAATTAAGAAAACAGACTGCAGAACAGACAGGTTTGAAATATCATTTTTCCCGCGCTCGATAAGAGTCCATTATCAATGAGACTTAAAAGTAGATTAGTCGATAGTAAGTGTCGATGATTAGTTGATTTGCTCCCTAATGCCTGTTTCTTAGTCAGCAGCTGTACTAACTCCTTATCACTTAATTCCTGCATGACTCTCGTTAATCTGTAAATTCATGTTGTTACAAAACTCATTAATACAATTAGTTTTTGTAGCATTGCCCCCAGGATTCATATACCTACAGAGTTCATGACCGTGAAAATTCCCCTCAGGACGTGTTTCCTCAGGTTCTTGCTGATGTGTTATTAATCGCAGTTTTGTTAACTTTATTGGCATATATTATAGTGAATGTTAGTGATGATTCACCCCCTGCCAATCACCGCTGAAGTGACTGGCAAGATAACATGTATATGTAAATGAAGGGAAACCTCAGATTTCCTCGAACCCAGAAAATCTTGTGTCTACCATAGCGCAGCCACAACTGACGTCCACGAAATAATTGAATACGAATTTTTAGTGTTAATCACCCTGGCTTCCTTGTATTACATTTTCGAACTCTCTTGATGCACCGGCGTGCTCAAGTAACACGATGATGTAAATTTTTTCAAGCCTATTAAATCCTGAATATTGTACAAAAGTTATCCCAAAGACATATGAGCATCTCAGGTGTTATCATTTTACAGCACTTAACAGAACTTTACGATTCCTATCTTTTCCCGCAGTGATTCAAGCGCCCATAAAAAAGGCCTATCTCGATAGAAAAAAAAACTTTACGTCTCTCCTTCCTCTTATAGAACGTCGAGGACCAAAACAGTTGAGGATAATAAATTCCTTCTTCAGCTCAAGCGGTTGGGAAGAGGCGTAGCACTGAATGCTTCCGGAGCGGTTGTCTGATCTGCACGAAAAGATTTCGCATAACCGACCGAGCGAACCCGCGTCTTTTCTCATGAAAAGTATCCAAACTAAACTCCCAACAGGAGATAAAAATAAAATTTAAGAAATGCACAATGTAGGTATTATACTACGGTTATTCACAAGGGCGAACAACAAGATTTTTTTAAGTCACCACCCATGCAAAAAAGAACGGGGCAAAACAAACTGGACGCAAAGATCCGGAGTCTCCAAATAAAAACTTACGAGTAACATCCGAGTTCTTCCATAAACGAATTACCGACTTCGGAATATTCGTTCCAAACTTTTCCTGTTTTCTATCAAACTAGAGATTAGATTTGATGAAAGCAGAAGCATGAATATGGTATGTATATACAAGAATGTTCGTTGCCCTGATGAATGAGGAAACCAATTCAGTAAAATGCACGGAGTGAGAATTCTCGCTGACTTGATAGATTAAAGGACCAATTCAAGTTTAGCAAACAAGTAGACCTAACCAGAGGTTTTTCCTTGAATTTCGCGAGTCTATGGAACAGGATACATGTGCAAATATCAACACTCTAGCTTTGGTCCTGTGAACTGACAGCCATAAAGCTCTTTATAACGCCCTTCTCAGACCACCAATAGCCATTTACCATGTTGTATTGACAACCGTAATGAGCGTGGTAAAAGATCAAGAGTCGGTCGAGGGGCCTTCCTCGAAGACGTAACTTGTGAAGATCACTTCGAAAGAGAGGGAAACTTTCGGTAAATATTTGAAGTTCTGCTAATTGGTAATGCATCAAATCATGAATTCTTAGTAACTTTAATTGTAGTAATAAAATTTTTGTGTCGGGTGCACTGTTGGGTGCTCACGCCACATGTCCTGAACATGAGGTTATCTCTTAAAATACGCGAAAAAGTCTTATATCTTATGCGAAGGAGTGAAAGAGAATTCCCCTTTCAAAAACGAGGCAAATTCAACCAAGAATCGACTAATCAATACGAAAAAGAAACGAGTAAAACCAAAATGCACTTCTGTCATCTTTACAGAACATTCCTTGAAACTTGAACCAGTGGACAAAGAGCTGAGTACTTACAGTTGCAGCATTATCCTCAGATGCTTAACTGCAAGGATAAAAATTCTAAAAATATTCATTTCGGGAGAGGCACAGAAACATGCTAGTTTCTAAACATCTAAGGGAGGACTTAAGTCATTTATCTGTTTAACTTTCGACAATTTCCGAGTTGAAGCGATTTTCAATCGTGCAGGCGAAAACCAAAAACCTCTTCAATATTCTACAATGTGAAGGCACCGACGTCCGCCAAATTGATGCCTCCTCAATGTGTAAGCCTACAAAAGCCTGCACAAAGTCCCACACGCATAAGAATATCCAAGGAAAGAGACGAGGGAAGATATTCAACAAAGATAACTCTACTTACACTATTATTTGTGATTATTCCGAATTAATATAAATTATCTGTACCGGGGTAACTCTTTAATGTATTTGAGATAATAAGTGTCAATTCGCTTAGAATTACTTATTTTAGATTAACTTTGATATGTTTCGCTATGTTTATGCTTTTAGTGTTTTGAAAGAATGAATATTTGCAATTTAAATATACTAATTGTATTTGAAGTTATTTAGTTATTTTACTGATTGTTTTAAGCAGACGGATGTGTATGGTGATTTCTCCATTATCATCAACATTCCCTCCACCAATGGTCACAGTCTCTGTGGATCATCTTCTCGTCGCGCTTGGCTGGCGCCCACAGGGCATTCGTCCGACGTGGAAGGCCCGAGCGCCAATGCGCGCTTCGGAAGACCCCAATGATTATAATGTAATGCAATGCTAGCGCGCGGCTATTACGATGGGCGGTGACTTTTAACGCGTAATTGCTTCTCTTCGGGCGACCAGCACATGCGAGTGCGAGCGAATAATGTGAGCATCCACCCATTTTCTTTCCGATCATCCTTGCCTCCACATCTTGCACTTCACGAAAAAAAAACAGTAAACTTTCAGTCTTGACGTCCAATGCGACGTCTACACTATACCTTGCGTGACACCTAAGATGATGTACATCTTGTGAAGATTTCTTCATAAGATGTTCATCACCTTGCGAGCCACATAGGGACCAGTGACTTTTTTCGAATACAAATCATCGATGCATGCAGAAATATGCATGGCACTGCCACGTGATAGGCTGTTCATTTGTTCATTTTCGACATTAAGGTTATTCGATAGACATTTAATGACAGGATGCGCTAAAGAACTGCATAATTATGGAGGGTAACCACACGAGAAAGAACACTCCGGGAAAAAGGTTTTTCAACAAACTCCAGGGGTCCCACAGTACATTGCCACATCCGATGGAATCATTATGTATACAAAACTTAAAATTTTTGCTCGATGACACCCAAATTGGTATTGGGATTACGGAAAATTTTGAGCCACCGCCCTGATTAAAATTCAGGCACTTCTAAATGGAAAATCCTCAAGTTGCAAAGATTTATAATTTAATTGAGCATTCTACAAGCCGATAAGTAGGTTTTGGACAGGCCTTATACTATCAACCCCACATCTGGTACATCGGTCCTTCCGTGGATGTTTTGTAATTTTATTCCTCTTAAACTCCTCATTACGCCAACCTCTTCTTACGAACAATTATATCGCTGATCAAGTGGTGGCATGAGATGCGTGAAACAGTACATGGATTATGATCACAAACAGCACATTAAAGATGTGCAATAATCAATCCGTTCATTAAATTGGAATAATACTTCGGATAAAACCTACGACCCACTAATAATATAATAATATCAAATATCAACTACTAGTCTTATCGGATTTGAAGAACACATTTAAATGTAATAATAGGAATAATCACGATCTGAAACAGAGATTTTCACCCATTCATCGTCCAGGTGCTTCTTGCTAGTGAATCAAGTTCGAGATAAGAAACAGAAATGGCTTCTCCTTGGAGTGGAATGTAATCGACGCGAGAGTATTTTACTTCTCGTCTGCAAGCGTCACTAAACTACTCAAATAAGGAAGCGTGTGATGCGCTGGATAAAAATCGTGCACATCGATCGGAGAAAGGGAAAAAGTAAGGTAACGGGATAAGATGCTACTGCAAAAGATGAACGCGGAAGATAAGCAGACCGTCCGCCGATCGGCGACCAATGGCCATCGCCATTTATTACGCCTGGAATTTTTGTCCTTCCGAGAGAGGGAGAGAAAGAGTGGGTTTGTGTGTGCTTGCTGGACTTTAAATTATTTTGTAAGAGACCCGGAGATGGAGCGCGGGGAACGAGGAAGGCATTCGAGCGAACGTCTTCATTGCCGTCGGAATGACCCCGAGAAAGTTGCGCAGAGTGAAAGCTTCCCCGCCACCACGATCTGAATTTTATACAGGGGTGTTTTACATATTTTATGGCGCGAACCGCTTTTATTTCCTACGAAATATCCACGCAGGACTGGATTCTTCCCTCCGCGGCGCGACAATGCGCATTCCTCCAGTTCAGAACACTCGGGCTTCGTAAACGAGGACGCGGCTAAGGAATTGGTGCCGGCCGATTTCGAATAAGCTAATCTTGAGTTGCCTCTACACCGATATTTCCATCCATTGGTTACATCCTCAGACATGCAAAAATAAATTATTTACGAAGAGCAATGGACATGAATATTTAAAGTTGAAGATTAGATACACTCCAAAATGGATGGAACTGCTTCAACGCGCAAAGGAAAAGGAGAAATAAAAAAACGTGCGTCAAAAATAAATTATGCCGCAACACCAAATCAGTATGTGGACAATCGTGAGCATAGATAAGTATCTTCCACATCAGTTAACCATTCTTGAAATGAATGCCTGATACTTGGACTACTGACTTGGACAGTCACCATATGTTACACTTCCAAACACAAGATGAAATGTTTTTCCCAGGAATCAGATCGGGTTAAGAGTTTGCACGAATCCAACCCCTGTGTATTCTTGCTGTTCCCCAGCGCTAAAGTTTATCATCTTGTCGTCGCAAAAGAAGCCCTTGGAATAAATCACAGTACACATTCGAGCAGGTCGGAGCTCCGAATGGGTCGTGCGAGTGCGATTCAGAAGCTTGCCGAAGGAAAGTTGACTCTCTCGGAGCGTAAAAAAAATATCAATCGCCTCCGCAGGAGAGTTAATATATTTTATTTTTGAACCATTTAAAAACCCCCTCCCCTTAGGATCAACGTCGACAAGGATTAGAGAGCACTTTAAATATTTTATAAGGCTCACCCATCACACGACCCTTAATTCACAAGAAAAACTTCTCAAGCCTGTTTATCCCCCATAATCTTCCTCGGTGTTTCAACGGGCCACATGCCAGCGAGAAAACCTCTTAAGTGAGAGTCTGGAGATAGTCGGGGAAGAGAGAGAGATAGCGAGAGGGAGAGAGAGAGATAGCAAGATGGAGAGAAAGAGAGCGGTTCGAGAAAAATAATCAAGAAAAAAAATAAGCCATCAAAACGGAGAGGTGGCTTCTCTTTTTTACGACAGGGAGGGGAAGTCCTCACATGTCGACATTAAACTGCTATGACAACTCACTCAGCTTATCCAGTCGATAGGAGTGCTTTAAAAGAAGAGTGTTCCTCAACACGTTCGATAAGTCGGAAGGACACAGTGCTCGACGGGAAATGCCTGTCATGGCGCGTTCCTAAAACAGGAGAAGGGGAAGGTCCGTCGAGGCGGGCGGGCGCTAATCGACTAATTAAAGAATGCTTAAAGAGGAGATATCCCTCCCTTGTCTCCTCTTTCCCTCCCCCCCCCTCCCGTGCCCCCACCGACGGGTTTCCGCAAAGCCAACCGAAATGCAAGGCACGGTGAAAAAAAGAAAGGCCAGTGTCCCTGACTTGTTAATAGCGACCATAAGTTTTATTTCCTTGTTTGCGAGGAGTTTTATTGCACGGGGAGTGAAAGACGACTCCTGCTGGCTACGCTTTGAGACTTTGAAGTCGAAACATTAGTCCACTGATTTGTGAGTGGGAGATGTGTCTTCCTCAAAAAAATTGTTCGGAAAACCAATTTATTCTGATTGCTACGACATTAGCTTCTGTTATTTGAGAGCGAAATTTGATATTTCACACTTCTGGAAGAGAGAGTGTGAGTTCCCTTGGAACCTTCATTTTATCAAAAGAATGAAGGTACCATTGCTTTTTTAATTTATTATCCAGAAGTATTTTTAAAAACTTTCTGGAATAATAACATAATGCATATATAAAATAAAATTACAGGATGATTCTTCATACATATACAGGGTTTCAGGTCGCTGCTGCTTCTAACCGCTTCGGACACTTACACATTTACATAGAATAAGCTACTAAGGCAATATTGCAACTGTCGAAAAAGAAAGGGAAAACTACAAATATGCCAACAATATTAGGATTTCCAGGAAATCATGCATGAATAAAAATCGAAAAAACGAAGTGGTATGCTATAGCTGTAAGCAAAGGTAAAGTAAAACATATAAACAAGATATGTTACGAGTGAACACTTAAACATAAGGAAAATGAATATACTTGTTATATACCAGGGAATGAGAAAATGCGATATTGAATTATAGATGTGACTTGTAACATCAGAAGCAATCATTAGCCAAAAACTCATCAATCCCAAAGGACAACGAGAGTAAAAGAAATGACGAGGCAGTGCGTTTGAAAAAGTTGTGGATATTTACATGCTTAAGTACTCCTTCAGATCCTACAGAATCACTTTGACACTCAAACTCTTTACACGAATAACTTCTTTATTTCCGATTCCCTTAGATTTATTAGGAAATTATATTGTCAAATGATTTTACCCTGAAATACATACAAATATTCACATACACATTTAGAAGTGTATCATATTTATTTTTCGAGCAGTATCAACCCTAAGAAAATACCCGCCCTTGAAAAGCTATTATAGTCTTTTACTCTGCCAACCCTTTCGATTTCTCTATACTACGTAAATATTCCATGTATCTCATCTTCATTTTCCAAGCGAAGTCTCTACAGAAACATGATATCTCAAGGAGAGTATAATGTGATGTCTTAATTCCACAACATCTTAGAATATTTCATTATACGCCGATGAAACAGAGCAAGACGTACATAGATTATAGAACCTATATCGAGCATGGAAAATTGACGCTGGAAGTACCAGTGTAGGTTACAGTTAAGAAATGCACGTCCAGGCAAATTTGGACAAATCTTGCTTAGCAGTTAGTGGATATCGAGCGCATTCATTGTGACTGGTGTCTTGGATTAATCATCTCTTTGGTCACACCAAACAATTCCTTCATTTTTATAGTTTCCCTCTAAATCTTACTTTTTATTTCATTTTTGAGATAGCAAGCTAACAAAAATTATGCTTACAACTCTGAATATTGCGAGTAGCAAATGGGAAAAACCATTCACAATTTCCACTCTAGCACTATCCAGCAAAATATGCGCCAAATAATTGGAACTTTGAAAAACTTTGCTCGCTGGGAAATGCAGAAAGATGTGCTCTCTCTAAAGCCTACATTTTCGCTTTAAGGTATTTTGAGCGAAATATCAGTTTACTTAGAAATCAATGAATTTGGTCTCATTTTAAAGAAAAATATCTTATCCATCTAACGGCACCAAAAATTTAACCCCTTACCACATTACTTTAGGAGATATTTTCCAAGAAATACCAGCCCTTTTACATGAGAAATGGTACATGTATGAGGGGCATTATTTACAAATGTGTACATGAGGGACATTATTTACAAAATAAGGCATTTCTAACACTTAGATGTCGTAAAAAAACTAACAGCAGGTAGTTTGTATGATTTCTCAACTATTTTTGAAAATTAATCATATTGCCACCGCAGTTTGTTCTTGGGTATCACAAAAAACCTTCCGTTTTGAAGGAGTTTCAAACGCACCGCGCGAAAAAAATGAGTCAAGTTAAAGACTTATTTCGATATTTTCATTTAATTACTTACAATTTCTGTCATATAAAACTATATTATTGCACCATTAATAATTCAATATTTAATTCGTGAGTCCTACAGCTGGTGAAACTTAAACGTATAATTCGAATATGGTCTCTATTATGACAAGGGAACTATCTCGCTCGGACTACCTAAATACTCGGTATTACACGCGGCAACTCACTGAAGCAGAAAAATAAGACGGGGCGACAGAATCCATACGGATCTGTTCCAAGGTGACGGACTTCAATTATTCGAAGCGACGGGAAGACAAAAAATGGAGAGCCATGAGGATACTATCGAGTCAAATGTTTCAAATATTTATCGGAAAAGAGTGTAAAGTAAGTTGACATTCATAAAAAATGAAAAAAAAATTATAAAATAAACAATTCTTCTTTGCGACGCTATGCTCGGAATTCGCAGGCACGGGGCCCTCGTGGTAGGCACGCTTAGCTTTGACGGCCCTCTCTCCGCCAGACACGCGTACGTCGACATGAATGGAGCACGAGATGTTTCACGGCTCAGGAGATACGAGTTGAAGACGTCGAATGAAAATGGAGAAATTATGGCGAGGAAAAAATACATAAACGAAGGTCGACGAGAGAGTCCGCGCGGGGCAGGCTCGGCGCTGGAGATGTGGAGGGTCGTTGTGACGTCTGAAGGCGTGACAATGGACCGGTAGGAAAGGGAGGATGAGAATCCCGTCGAGACAAGACTGGGGACGATGGCATATAACAAGAAAATGGCGAACCTGTGGCGCTTCTTTAGGTGTTTCTATTGATAAATGACTTAAATAGCTTCATTCATATTCTGGCTACCTATATAAAAAAACGTGTTTGCCATCAGATTAGAAAAGAAAAACAATACCCTTTTTACGCCACTTTTCTCGCACACTGCAATTAAATTTACAGTTTATCAACAGTTACAGTTTACATTTAAGTCAACTAAAGAGCATGATAACCACAAGAAAAATAAGTTATTTCTACTTTATACATAAACTGTGAACAGTTGCTGCTATAACCTCGCTTGGCAGCTTACACACAGAACAATATCATCGGCAATGATCACTCTCCGTGGTGCATCGCTACGAGTACCTTTAGTCACTAATCCATAATCAGATGAAAAAAGGGGCTTAGTGCTGGGCCCTGATGCAATTCAACTTTTTTACTTTAGACACTTTTACAACTACTTTAGCCCTCTGTCATACCAACACTACTACCAACCTCTTTCACTGCCCCCGCGAGCATCTCCTCGACAAATCTCAAGTATTCCTTTGGTACTCCTTTTTCCCTCATACATTTTCATGCTCCTGTATCGGTTTTCTACCACATGCTTTCTTGAGATCAATAAAAATCATATGAATCTCATAACTGATCCCTCTGTATCTTTTCATGAAATGTCGTGGTGCTAACGTGGGATTTATTTAAATGTAATTTTTCAGAAACATTTTATTTTCAAAACTAGGTTACTGTCACATAATTAGAGGCTAAACTGAATTACTGACGTCAAGACATTTGAACATGAGAGCAGAGACTCGCAGGGTAAAGCAAAGTTTAAAATACCACGGTGACATCCATTACGTCAAAGTGTCATAGAGAACGACAAGATCCTCTTGAGAATTCAGCGTGTTTCCAATAGAGTACAAACAAAGCCGTAATGAAAGTTGTCAGATTCTGTCCAAGGCAATATCTCTGTTTTAGTATACTGATTTGTCTCAGAGAATTGAAAGTAAGAAATTTTTTAGCGATACAATGATTTGAACAAATGCCAACATCGTGGATTCTTCGGTCTACAGCGCTGTTAACTTGGACTCACTTTAGCGTAGAGCAGCATTCATCCACCTTAGATGTTTTCCCTCACTTCCAAATAAAAGGAACAGAAGGATGCGCAAGAGGTTCAAACAGAGAAAGTCATCGCCGAAGGTAATAGCGGCAGCTTTGCAATCTAAATAGAAATGAGCTGCCCGAGAAGTCGAGTCGTGAATCAATCGAGAGTAGCGGCAAGAACTGTGCTGTGTAATATTTCTTGGGAGCATTCTGGTTCTCCTTGTCGGTCAGTTGCCTTTGTCGGCGCGGAATTCGGTCCAGGGCCAGGCGTGACTCCCTCGGGATGAGTGACTAGGGGGAGAAGAGGGGAGAGAGAGAGAGGGAAGGGAGGCAGAGAAAGTGGATGATGATTATGATAGAGGAGGAGAAGAAGGAGAGGAGGGAAGAGGAGGGCGAGGAGGAGGAAAATGACGGGGAGCGGAAGGAAGACGAGCAACTCGAAGAAACACGTGTGGTATCCGTGTGTGACGGATTCATCCGCGGGTCACCTAGCGGGGCTTAAGTTACGATCAGGATATTTTTATCTTCATGAGTCCTATTCCGGTTGGCCTTGGAATTTCCGGGCCTCGGAATTTAATGTTTTTTTCCGTCACAACACAGAATAATTCAAATTATGCCATTCAAATTTTGAGATTCATTGAGGCTGTGGCGTCACAACAATGCCGAGGCATGACGTTCTTTTACAATAATGCCTCAAATATCCAGTAATTTTATTCTTCGCGTTATTCGCAAATGGACATCAAAATCGGAAGAGGAATTTCACGAATACGACCTTTCGGTGGGAGAATTGTGGTGGTGATAGCCACGAGATCAACAGCAAAAGTAAATACTCATTTTAGCACAACCATACATGTGAGCCATGAGTGCTGAACCCTTTGTGATCTTTTCTATCACATACGAAAACTGGATTGGGACCGGAAAGATGAAAAAATCACTCCAAATGGATGATTAAACATGCGTGGGATTTTCAATGCTTTGAAGCTGAAAAGGACTCCACGAAAAAAGTCGAATCGTGTCCATGCATTTTGACGAGGTAGGTAACGGTGAAGAGAATAAAAAAACAACAATACTATTCAAAAAGATCTGAGAGGGATTTTCAACGTTTTGAAACTTAAAGTACAGGATAATAAGGAATAAATACTTCGTGATCATGTAACAAACACTATTGTATTTAAAAAACAGGTAAATAAATATTAATATATTGGAAAATAATTAGAGAATTATAATATTTACTTACCATACCCGTTAAGTTTACCGAAAAAAATTTTGAAATCTGAAAGTTTTTAATTCGCTCTAGTGGGCTAATCACTTTGCAACGAAACAGCGGACTTGTTTCCCATTAGTTAGAGATCCTGTGCACTTAAAAACTAATTGGGAGTAAATTTGATATGCGCTTAACAAGAAAAGAACGCACATTACAATAACCGTTGTTGCTGTCAAGTTCATTGAATTTATGCAAAGACGTCAAACATGTATATTGTGCAGTTATTAATTACTCTTTGTTATGAAGCTATCGTTTCAAAATACTAATTTGGAACGAATTCGACAAATTTATACTAAAAGTCGGCTGTGACTGTTTATCACCCACAGCGGGCCACCCACCGGAAGGTTCCGAAACATGCCACTAGAGCACATCTTTAAATTCAACGTGGTCCGTGTCAGCAGACGCATTCCGATGAGTGCTCGTTTCAAAAGCTGGAATCCAAAGCTCCCTGCATACACATCGACCAGCAGCGGATTTTACTAAATATGAAGAGATCAGGAGGAAGAAAATTTAGGAATTATAACGGGTGACGAGCCATCCGGGTCCCATCCTAATACGGACGGAATTTCAGGTGGATAGGGAGTGCTTTGATTCTTGCATCAATCACCTCGTGCGGTACCGTGCCCTCAGCCTTCCCGGAGAGGTATCCCTGAGTCGGTACGAGGGTGTTGCCCCTATTTTCCTCCCGTCGTTTCAGACCCTGCCCCGAGGAGAAGGATGGGGAATGTAGGGGTAATTTCTGAGGGATGGAAACAGAGAGAGGGATAATGGGAGAGAAAGAGACTGTTTGGGCGGAGGAGGAAGCGAGAAACGTGAAAGATTAGGAATGGAGAGTCTTCGGCCGGATAGCCGGTGCAATTACGCTCACGAAACCTTTTCTCTTTGGGTGCGGTCCTTGTGCACCCCTTCCAAATCTTCAATCGCCCCGAGCGGGCATGTGGGGGGGGGGAGCGTTCAAACGATCCCTCCTCCATGTGCCTTCCTTCCGTCAAGGCGGGCGACTTAGCTCTCGGAACCCAAGGGAACTGCCGCCTACTCCGTCTGTTCGCCATAGGTACCGCCTTCCTCATCGCCATGACGCAGGATAGCCAACCTTGCACGTGGAGATTGGACCATTTCTGTTCAATGCCGCGACAATGAGACAATGAGACAACGCGTAGGAACCAATGTCATCTAGCATCCAATTTACAACATCAAAACTTTGTTCTGCCTTCTCGAGTAATTTGAAGAAGGAAGTGACAACCAAGTATAGAGGCATCTTGGCTGAATATATTTTGGGCATATAAAAAGGATGGAAACTAACAGAATGTCTAGAAAGTGAGATTAAAAAATTCTAGGAAAATGGTTCGGAGAAAAAACGCGGGATAGATTGGCTGAAGAAGAGGAAGAAAGCATAGAAAAACGCGAAGAAGATTGTAGCATAGTAAGAACAGAGAAATGGTGAGAGGACAGAAAATAGTGGAGAAGCCTGTGTACAAGGCAGACCCGGCCTATGGTGGAAAGCTGAATAAGTTGATAAAAGTGAAAACCAAGCATTTGGTTACCGTTCCTTGGCCAACCAACAAAGATTGATGTTTGGTCACGTTCCCGACACAGGTGTATTAAAACCACCTAGTAATACTGAAGGGACCTGAAGCGACTGAAAAATTAATACATATTCCGATAAATAACATGAAAAATAAATCTAGGTGAAATTTTAAAGTCTTATCGTTAGATCTTTAAGAGCCTATTTACCTTCACCAAAATAATCATTTAACATAGATCTCACAAGAATACTTTCGTGTTGAAATCAATAGATTTTATCGAGGGATTGTAATTTGAGTATTCGAATTGAAAATCAATTCTGTGGATACTTCTCCTCTGAGAGCAACAAGCGAAGCTGTCGGCACCACTACTTTCACTGCCCTGTAATATGCACCAAACATCCGCTCAAAAAGAAGAAATAAAATTTCACTCGGCTAGTATCGCCCAGCAATTCACACATCGCAGGGAAAAACAGTTCCTCTTAGGCTCAGCCTTAGTTGCTCTTAGGTCGCCAATCCTGGCCCAGCAGTCAGCCGCGGCGTACCACAGTGCGATCCAAACTCAAACGCCTACCTTCACCGCTCCGCAGAGAAAATGACTCCTCGGTGACTTTAATGGTCAGACTGGGAACAAGGGTCGCCCGCTAGAGAAAAGTAAAAACGAAGCCATATTCTGCCCCGCAGCCTCTCAGCTGAAAGAATTTAAAGGCAAATTTTTGATCCGGGTCAAGCATAGCACAGTACTGTTTACAAATCTTCTATATAAATGGCTACGGGTATTTACAAATGATGCAGTGGCCAAGCGTAGTGATTTGGTTATGCGCCAATAGATAGCAAGCAATCTTCCATATACCAGAATCCTCTTTATTGCACCAACTACACGATAAAATTGCAGTTGAAATAGTAGTGTAGCAGGTGGAATGTAGAGGACTTTGCCATGAGTTCTCAACTGGTAGTATTTTTATTCAATGTGCTTTGACGACTATGGTCATTTCTCACGTACTGTCATTGACTCGCAAAAAAAGAAAACAACAAGCATTCGAACTGGAAGATCATCCCTGCGACGTTCCGCACCAGGTAGCGCATTGCGCGGGCGATATATTTATCAAAATACGTTTCATGAGGGAAACGACTTAGTAAAATCTCCGCCAACATTGCCTAATATGTTTGCCAAGGATTGCCAATCTTTCAGGAGCAGAGAGACGGGCAATCAAAGAACTCAAGGAGAACGAAGAGATACTGATATTGACAGCAGACAAAGGAAATGCAACTGTAGTCATAACCGACGAAGTCTATCGCGGTGATGTAGAGCGCTGCATGTGTACTGCACCCGTTCCTTGACCAGAGCAAAAATTCGCTCGGTGAAGAATCCTCTTCGCTTTCCTGGACTGGATAGGATTTTTATGACGAGGAATGAGGGAATAGTATTTGTGTCTCTGCATCTTCCGAGAAAAGTCAAGAAAGATAGAAGTATGTTTCATCAGGGAAACTGCAAAGTAAGAGTTTCGCCTATATTTCCTATCTGCGGAAGCCTTCGTAACAATTTTATTCGCCTCTATCGGCCCATAGTAAGCGCTATCGATTCACCAACACAACTACTAGCAATGTAAGTACCTAGCTCAGAGCCTCCTACCATTTACGAGCCTCACCTTCTCCCACGTGAAAAACTCAAACCATTTCGTGGAGATTATACTGAAGGCCACGATTTAAAAGGCGGATTTACTTGTTATTTTTGACTTACTTACTTACTTACTTGTGGTATCCTTGTTTACTAACATTCCTATTGACAATGCCACCGAGGTCACGAGATCCCTAACAGAAAGAAACCACCCTAAAGATGTTCCAAAAATGGTGAAATTTTCCCTAAAAATTCCTACTCTCCGTGAAATAATAAATTTTACGAGCCATAGAAAGGGGATCAAACGAAAAGGCTATGAGATCCCCCTCCCCTCAGACATCGTTGACCATTTTATGGAAGAATTTGTGAGTAAAACCTTGGATTCTACTAACAGGAGAGCAAAACTAAGGTATGTCGAACACACTTTCGTAATATGGCCTCATGAGACCGAAGAGCTAACAAAGATCCCACAGCATCTCAACCGCCAAAATGCCTCCAATCAATTTACAATAGAAGCAGATGAAAACAGCGAAATTCCCTTACTGGATGTCCTCGTCACCAGGAAATCGGATGGCAGCTTATGACACTCGGTTTATAGTAAGAAAAACAATACCTATCGGTACTTGAACAGCAAGTCTCACCACCATCCAAGCCAAAATGTGTCAGTCATTAAAACCCTATACTTCAAGGCATATGCCCTCTCTGATGCATCTTCCCTTGCTAAAGAGAAACAACATCTGCTGTCCGGAATACAAAATAATGCGTATAGCCGAGATGCCTCCTTAAGATTGCCAGAAAAGAAAATTGGAAACATAGTATGGTGCTTTAAGAGGCAGTTGAGCTGGATGTACGAACCAATGCATGCACACTTTTACCTTACGTCGCCGGTACTTCGGAAAAGATCGCGAGAGTAATCACTGAGTGCAATGTAGTGACGAGGTTTAAGAGCGACATGAAGACCTCTGACCTTCTTCGGATCAAAAAAGATCCTCCGCCAAGGGATATTTATGAAGGAGTGCACGAGGTGAAATTCAGCTGCGGAAAATCGTATATAGGCCGACCTTCAATATCTCTTGAATGTAGGTCGCAAGAAGATCAGAGGGCGACCAAAAAGAAGTAATTGCGACATTCTGCTGTTAATGAACACACCTGGTCAGCACCTGACCACGAAATGAATTTTAAAGAAAGTAAGATCATCGCCAAGAAAAATAAGTACTTCCCTCGGCTGATACGGGGAGCGATCGAAATCGCTAAGATTCCGAATAACTTCAAGAGGGACGATGTCTATCCGCTTTCCTCTTAATTTAAACGAATTTTTCAACAATCCAAGACCGTCCTCAGCCAACCAGAGCGCTCCAGACTAGATACCAACAGACATTTAACGGACCAGAGCTCTATAAAGCGGTAAACAATTTTCCAGTTCGTTAGGACTCGATAATGCTGACTGGAGTGCCTGCGAAATAGTCGTCCACAAAAATACCGCAACGCGGAGAGAACCCGAAAAATTCCAATAAACCAGTCGGTTTTCAAACCACATTACTGAAATTCCGTAATTGTTTCTATGAGAATAGATTTTTTTCCCAGAATTAGGTTCATAAACAGCAAATCATTAACTGGAGGCATGTTTTCTTGTGATATAAGTTACACAATTATTATAGCATATAAAATTATTAAATACTATAAATTTGGATTCGAAATGTTTATTTCAAACTTGATTCACTGGCTCTTTGTTAACTCTTTGCCTGGAGAACTCCTTCTAAGCTCGCGATAATTTTCTCACTATATGGGATGACAACATGCCAGAAAAAGAAGAAAGTGATCAGATGTTACGAAAGTAAGAAGGTGGAGCTAATTATAATGCTTGAAGGGTACGTAGAATAGGTCAAGCAGTTTCCGTATCTCGGCAGGATTGTGGACGACACTTGGTTTTGTGTTTATGGCTAATGGCATAAAGTCCGGATTGCCCTGTTCCAAAAAAGCATTTTCCATGAGAATGGAATTGACAGGGGAAGTCTGAGAAGAGACGTTAATAAAAGAGTGGTGAAAACTTTAATTTGGAGCGTGGCGCAGTTTCGGTCGGAAAACTGGGCATTGCGAAGGAAGGAGGTACACGTAGACTTTGTGGTGTTGGAAATGTGGGTTCGGAGACGAACAGAAAGGGCGAGCTAGGCGGTGAGGAAGAAACGAGGAGGAAACGGATATGGTTGCACAGGAGAGGAAGCAGGTGGCTGTGGTTCGAAGAAGGGCCAAAAAAAGGGCTTGTTCCAGAAGGTAACAGAGAGGAGAACACAGGGGAAGCGTGGAAGAGGAAAGAAGAGGATAGGAATTCTGGACGAAATAAAAAGAGGGGGACGGCATGAGGAATTTAAGAGAAACCTAATTTTACAACATACCTATATATTAGAGGGAAGGAGGGTCGATGTACCAGACATTGGGATGTTGGGATAAGGACTGCCCGAAAACCTATCAATCAGCGGGTGGAATACTCGAATACACATACATACCTATCACGCCATTCCCTTCCGGGGTAGGCACAGTCACAGAGTTTCACTCAAAAATACATAATTGTACAACTAACTCTGCTTCAATCATTTTCTCCATACTGACCTATCCTTGCAAACGCCTTTTGGTTCATTTACTGCTTCATATACGCCCTCCTGTTTTTAAGACTTCTAATATTCCTCCTCCTAAGAATTTCCTCAACCACTGTCAACCACAGCTTTCTCGGCCAACCTCTACCTCTCGCACCATTCATTCCACTCTTATATATTGTTTCGTTATTCGACTCTCATCCATTCACTCAACATGGACAAACCAACGAAGCACACTCCTTTCATCTATGTCCATTACTGGAGCATCTGAACCACATTCATTCATCACCCACTCACTCCTGACCCTGTCCATCCTACTTTTGCCGCAAACACTCCTCAGATAACTCATACCCACGGCGTTTAGTCTACTGGGTATAAATACACGAATAAAGGGCATAAATCATTCTTGGATCCTAGGTGGAGAGGTAAGAGTGAAGGAAAATGAGTAAGTGACATTTAGAGAAGGGTTGGGCAAGAGGTAAGAGAGTAGGGAGGAAGACAAAATGGAAGAGACAGGAGCGCACAATCCCCTTCAACCTCTTAGTGCGTGAAATGGGCACGGACGCAGACGGGGCGGGGGCAGTGGAGGGGGGGAAGGAGGTGCTGGTATAGAAAAAGGGAGAGGGTGGGAGGAGAGAAGATGGGGACTTCACATAAAAGAGTGAGAGGCAGCAAGGTATTTATGACAGGTGCTCCGCGTCGCATAAAAATTAAAAAAAATAAAAACAATTTTCCATAAAAAGCTTGATAACACATTAGGCTAAGGTCTCGTGTTGAGAGGAGGATGAAAGGGAGGACCATCGAAGGAGTGGGTACGCTAAAAGCAAAAGAAGAGCGAGCCTCAAGGAGAGGTTTCAAAAAGGAGACTCCCGAGAGACGGTTTGGCGAATGCATGCGAATAATCCACAGGCAGAATAACGAGCCAATATCATTAAGTTCAAAAACGTAATATCTTCCGCTTCTTCCTCTACGATGATAATCGTGTTGGAAGCACTTTTTAGATTCTCCCACGTAACGGTTAAACTGCTCCGTAAAATTTCAATCATTTCCCTCCGTAATCCTCGTCTCCCCAGCCATGTCACCCACCCGCCCCCCGCGTCTTCCCCCTCAAAGAAAGTGCATATTTTCCGGTTGCAGGTGAGCGCACCCATCCCCCAAAGACTCATGTGCGTATGAGACTAAATTGCGAGTCTCCTCAAACAAATGAACCTTCTCCTTCCTTCGCAAAGAGTTGCGTGCTATTTCTTCGAGCACCCCAGACAGGTAGCTGGATCCTCCCCCGGGATCGCTCGAGCGTCTCGAAGGAGGTTCGGCTGTTGAAAGATTTGGTACACTCACAATTTTGAATCGTAACAGCGGGAGATGCTGTAATGCGACGAACTTCTCTATACATGGGCCCAGCATCGTTTTCATAAAATAAACATTATCAGGGCATTATGTCTATGGACCTTTAGTTAATGTTCTATGTACCTTTAGTTAAACCTTTAAAAGATGCTTCTTGTATATAGGAACTAATGTGTAGGATTTTTTATTTATTTTATTTATCTTCACTATCCCAATACAGCACAATGGGCCAATTAACGTCGGGTGACTGACAGTAACAAGGGACGAGACACAAACACCCATGTCCGTGCAGCTAATATTCTACCCAGGCGGGACTCGAACCCGCGTCCCTCAGGTTAGCAGGCAAGGACTTTACCCCGCCGCCACCGGGGCCGACAAAAAACTTGCCGAAACCCGGGAATGAACTAGGGACCGTTAGATTTGATATCAGTGAATATAAAGGTAAATATTAAAACAAAATTCCTTATAATGGCAGTGGAATGGCTACTTACTCAGCCCGGTGTAGATTATTTTTAAAGTATTGTTGGGTAAAATTTGTTGTATTTATTGTATTTATCCCGTTTGGCTCATCGTAAAACTGTATTGTATCAATTATTTGTTTTTTAGAATTTATAAATTATCAATTGTTTTTGTTCTTATGAAAATATGCAGCCTTGCATTGTTGTGAAGGTAGCCTCAAATCAGTTTTTTTTCTTAGAGGTTACCCAAAGCTTCCTAAAACGTATGTAAGAATCTTTGTTACCAAAAAAATACCACGTAGTTCAGCAAATCTTTATGTTGATCGAACTGCATTCGTATCCATTTCAACGAAAGTTAGACATTCAATAGGTAGTTTGACAAAATATTAAATATTTTAGGGAAAAATCGAGTTAAATCAATTGATTTTCGCCTGTCTCGACATTCAATTCTTAGCGACCTAACTTTTGAAATGCCAGTTTGATTGAGAAGAGCTTTTCTGAAATTTGTGTACATTTCTCGGGCTCGCCACCGGGTAAGATATTCATAGGCAGCCGACGTTTCGGGTTCCGGCTCGTTACCCGTTCTCAAGGCTACTGAAATTTTCTCAAATTATTTTAAACGGTTCATTGGAAAGCATTTTGACCTCTATATCCTCAATAATATTCTAAGTTTTCGATTCTTCGCGTGACAGGGTCTTGCAGGTCGAAGAAATCCACAGGTTAGAGAGGGGTCAGGCAAGAGGTAAGAGGAGGGAGGAAGGCAAAATGGAAGGGATATGAGCGCACAATCCCCCTCAGCCCCTAAGTTCGTGAAGCGGGCACGGACGCGCGGGGGTGGAGGGGAAGGAGGTGTGGGTAGGAGAAAGGGGGAGGGTAGAGGAGAGGGGGACTCCACATAAAAGAGTGAGAGGAAGCAAGGTATTTGTGACTGGTGCTCCACGACATAATTTCAACCTGAAACGTTATATTTTTCGTATGTATTTTTATGCTGTACATACAATATCATCAGTTTTGAGACACTGTGTTGTGGGTTACGGGTTGCGGGTGAAGACTGCGGGTGGACGTCCCCTCCGAGTAACGCGTATAAGTTGCAACTTACTCGGCTTATTGCTGTTGCTTAGAGGCCTTCCTTTGTTTCTGTTTACGCGGCATTCAGGAGTTGTTATAATGGAGCCGCTAAGAGAGCACTTTCGGGCAATGATTTTTTATGACTTACAAAGTGGTTTAAACGTATCTGAAAGCCTTGATCGTTTGCAATGGGCCTTTGAGGACCTTGCTCCTTCCCGTGCGATAATTTTTCGGAGGTTTCAATAATTTAGAAGAGGTCGAACTTCGTTGTAAGACGAGGAGAGAAGCGGGCGTCCAGTAACTGCAGTGACTGAGGAAAGCATCGCCGCTGTGAAAAAACTGCTTTGCAAAAGCAATCGTGTGATATTTAAGGACATTGAAGCATCACTACAGATTGCATCGCCGGCTGTTTCCAAAATCCTGCACAAAAACGAGTCAGGAAAGTTTTATCTCGATGGGTGCCTCACACATCGATAGAGGCATAAAAGCGCATCCGTGTTGAATTGTGCGAAGAAATTATGAATAGATTTGACAGAGGCAATTCTAGGCGCATATCTGACATAGTTACTGGGAACGAGACATGGATTTATCAGTTCGATCCTGAAAATAAACGCTAATCGACTGCATGGATTTTTCCTGACGAACATTCACCAACAAAAGTGAAGCAGCCTCGAAGCATCGGAAAGAAAATGACTGAAACTTTCTTCTCCAAAAGCATTCATGTCTCAAGTGTTCCCCTGGATGAACAAAGAACTGCTTTGTGGTGCACAGCAGTATGTTCACCAAAAGTTTTCGGAAAAATTGAAGAAAGACGGCCGAAGACAGGACTGCGGGTAATTGCACCCGTCCGGCAATGGTTTCTATTTTCTTTCGACAGTTCTAATTAACTCAAATGAAAAGATTAGATTTTCAGAAGTTATCTCAAATTTTAAAACAAATCAGACACGCATTATTAATGCAACCTTTCAATTATGCAGATTATGTCACAAAAATTGTATCGCATATCTCCTGTGATCGAAAAAGCAACAGTTTTTTTTCAAACAGTGTCAAACCAGTATTTTTCGGTTCTTTGGAAAGATGGGGTGATTCTTTACCGCTCACACCTCCAAAGGATTCGAATTCCTCCAAAGACCTGAAGAAGAGACGATACGCTAGGAGTATTAATTTGGGTCGCTCCTTCATAAAATATTGGGATAAAAACTCGTGCGGCAGCGAGTAGAGGTGGCTACTTGCCATAATTTTCATAAAAGCGAATATTTCAAGTGCCATAAAAAGGGTCAGCTTCGGCTTGGAGGGGATAAAAAAGAGGATAGAATCCTCGCACACACAAGGAGCGGGAACAGGTTTGACTGGATTCGACGAGACGGAGCGAGCAGCAAAGTTTGAGACTCTTAAAAACTCCGTATGACTTCATATTACGGAAACATTTGTCAAACTCTCATTCCACAAACACCCGAAATGGATTTCTATAGGTCCGCATTCACATTTAAAGAGACCGATTTTGGGTGAGGGGAAGGAATGAAATGTGTATTTTTACCATTCCGGTGAACTTCCTCTCTGGAGGTTTTCTCAGATTAAAATTTCGCTTCCTGCCAGAAGAAATGGAAAAAAGGAAGGAATGATAATTGATGACCAAATTCTTTTCTAGTATCAGGTTCCGTCTTTCAAAATAATGCTAATTTGATAAGGAAAAAAAACGTGCAAAATTAATTTTAAAAATCAATCTGTTGAGAATAAAAGTAAGCAGATACTGTATGACCCATGAAGCAGACCCAGACAGTCTTCAATGTGCGGTAAAGGTGACCCACTGCGGGAAATCGGCAGCGAGATTCTATTAGAAGTTAATACTTAATCAAAATAATTATCACACCAGTGAATTCAATCTCTTTGATATTAAAACGATGTTATTAACACGTTGCGTACGGCAGTGTTTAAATCCTTCGTACCCCTCTGTTCCGGCAGGTATTTAAACTGGAACACTTTAATATGCACTCCTCTCCTAGAAGTGCCATTGCTTCATAATTTATTAATAATTTTTATCTAATGAAAAATATATGCAGATATTCTAAATTCATACAACTTAAGCAAAAATATATTATTAATGATAGTTGCCCGTTACATATAAAAAAACTGATGTAATTTAATTAAATTGGCAAAATAAAAGGAGTCAACAGCAAAAACGAGAATTCTCGTTATCCGTCCTTAACGCATGGCTCAGGAAAAACGAAGATTCTCGTGATCCGTACGCAACGTGTTAAGAGACTTATATTGTCATCAATCGTCTAGATGAGGTAATTGAACAAAGATGACGATCTATTGAATACAGGACTCTGAATTATTTCCGCCTATTTCAACAAATAAGCCCGCTGCCGTTGACTTTCACCCATTTTCAACTCTGTATTTCCTCGTTTCTTTATCATGAAAGGGCAATGTAAATATTAACCATTACAAAAAACTGCATTCAGCCCATATGGAGGATTATTCGGTATGGTCTTGGAATTTCTGAGCTTCCACAGCGACTAAATTTTGAAGTCACAGCCAGAAAAATTTCAAAGATTTGAGAGAATTTAAAAGTCGACATTGCCAGGGTTACTATTTCTCGAGGTTCAACCAAATCGAGTCCTAATCGATCAAGGCCCCTGGGTCTTTTTCATCAACCTGCCGAGCATAGTAAACAAGAGCACGAGGTCACCACCCCATCAGGAGGGAGGTTGTCGTCTCGGAAGCGCGGAGGGATAGGTATACAAGTGAAGAGGGAGGTTGGGCAGCGCCGTTCGATGAGGCAATTCCACGTCTCGCGCGCCCCGAGATTTGTGGAACGGCCAATAATTGTTCGCATATTTTTCTCTTTCCGAGCGCGAGCCGAGAGAGGCCGCTAGCAGCGGCGGCGGATGCTTTTTATCGTCGATGATCCCCAAGTGGAGCGAATGAGTCTCTCTCTATTTCTCGGACACGGCAGTTCTCGCCCTCGTTCGCCCCTCCCTTTGGGCAAACACGCACACACAGACACCCGGCCATTTCACGGCCCATTTCCGAAGAGGCATTGTTCTCGAACGAGCACTCACCCCGTGGACCGGGACAGATGCGGTGGAGGCGAGAAAACTGAAGACGTAAAGGAGGCGGGTGGGAGGAGAGTAAGGCTCAGAGAAAGAGGGAGAGGAGATCGGATGCATGGCAACAAATGAAGTGGTCCCCAGTCGAGGAGGGAAGACGAGAGATGAACACTACCACTCCCCCGAGGGCCGCAGCATGGACAAGGTTGAGGATGCAAAACTAAGAAGGACATTTACCTATAATACCCATCACGCCATTCCTCATAGGGGTCGGTAAAGTCAAAGAATTTACTTAATATTAGCTATTTTAATTTATTAGCAATATCATTTATTCAGAAATTAGACGTATTTACGTTCAAAAAATAGTATTTTGAAAGAATTCAACATCTTGGCACAAAACATCCGGCCTTGACTGCTGCTCACCGACTTAATACTACCCGCTGGAAGGTTACACAAACACTTCGCCAACGCATATCGTTCCATTCAAAGCCGTTTAGGGGCGCTTAAAAGAGGCTGATGAGTTTCGATGTGCGCTAAATTCAACTTCTCGGGTGGGAAATCTCTACTTAACATCTTCCCTCTCTCATTCCCCACCGCATCATTGTGCCTCCCTCCTGTTGCCTCAACCGGAACCGATTCACAAATTCCGATGCGAGCAGGTACAATATTGTGAGCACGAGACTCCCGCCCGGCACAAGCTTCCATTGAATGAAGCGAAGGAACAGTGCGTGGGGAGGCGGGAGATGGACAATCTCCAGCCGGTGACACGCTGCACCGCTCTCCATCTCCTTACCGTGGAACGAAGCCAACAACCCCGCATCTTTACGGGGAGGACAGAGGAAGGCTATTCGTGGCGGAGCGTACGCCGGGAGCCGCTTCTTTGTTACTTCCGCAATGATCAGCTAACGGAGTCACTCGGGCAGGGCGCATCACATCTCGGGGCAAAAATGCAGCTGGATTAATACATAAATACACATATGTGCCCGTTAATATTGCGTCCGTAACGAACGATTTCACTCTGCTCGCACCCAAGTATTAAAAGCACATCGAGGTTTAGAAATCCAGCGGTATTCGATATTTTTCAGAGGAAGCGATTCCTACGATATTGATATCCGAAGAGCACTTCAACAATACAACTGGATGATCATACTGTGGATACTCGAGTCTAGCTTTTGTTACAAACAAACCAAGTGATCTGCTCAATGAAAAGAAATTTCAACACCAAGCCAGTTTTAACAGGTTTTTGCCAATGCATCAGCGATAGTAGTTTCGTTAAAATTAAGAAGTGAACTGTGTGATGTATATTGGTGATAACTCACCCCTTGCCACACATCCTTGAGATGGCTTGAAGGGTATTATATTGATCGAAAGAAAAGTTTCCCCAGTAACGAATTGATCGACAGTAGTTTTTATTTCCGATTACGACGATTGAGAACTTCAACAAAGGTCAAGTTTTCCTATTCAACGTTTATCCTCAGCTGAGTACAAACTGCGTAAGAAAAATATGTAGTAAGAAATTTTCTTTGGGCGAATGAAAGAATTTGAGTAGTACATTACTTACATATGTGCCTAGTAAGCATGGCAATGATATCACCACCAAACAATTACTTCTCCAGGTATAAGGAAAAACCTGGTTTTTTATTACATCCACATTAAAGATAATTAGTGATACTTAAAAAATCGGTCAGCATAGCCAAGAACAGAATAATGCAACTAAGATATTATGTTCCTCGTTTTGCAATGAGCCTATCGCTTCGTTTGTGATAAAAACCTTAACTCAAGAGGTCATAATTTAAAAAAAATTTGACAGTAGCACTCCATCCTTCGGACCAGACGTTAAACTATCGTCCCCTCGGTACAAGTCGTTAAGAGTACGCGGACGCCGGGCTAATCCCAAACCCTCTTCCCTTATCAACGTTTTCCCAACGGCAAAAATGGCCTCGGTCGTTGGTCTTCTCTCACTAAGAAGCAATCAAGAAATGTGTTCCTAGATACGCATAGGCAGAGGTAGATTGTGTATGGTTTGAAATTCGAAAGGATTCAGAATTTCCCCTTCCACATACCATTGAGGTGGCTATAAGGGCAAAACGTAGATGAAATGCCGATTTTTCGTGAATTTCTTCACGCTAATAGGAGCACTGTCACAGTATTACCAACTTACAATATTTATCTGTCACTAAAACATTTGCAAAGTTGAACACAAAGTTAAAACATTTGAATTGGCCATTAGTCTCCGTGCGTGTTACCAGCGAAGAATCCAGAAAACCATTACCTATTGTACAATTGGAAGGCACCTCCGTTTGAGTAAACGTAGTTGTAAAAAAAATTGAAAACACCAATTTGTATCCGTTACGATATCCTTAGCTATTTAAAGATATTGCAGCTGTAGGAACGAGCTGTGGACCAAATAATAAATAAAATCCACTAAAACAATTTTGTGGATGGTTTGATATTCCAAGCTTGAGCGTTTTGCCAGAAGCACACAATAGTAGGCCAATTAGCCGTCAAAGAGCAGTATTCACAATTTTTTTTAAAATATGTTATGGGTTCATCATGGATGTAGGATCATAACTAAAGAAACGTACAAAGAAATAGGATAAATCATAGCGTACAGAATGACATTAGGTAAACGACTGAGTCAATACATATTACGCCCTGGGCTCCAAGGATTATTCGCCCTTTTTATTTTACGCTAGACGTTAAGCGTTTCGATCCACGGTTTATACGTAAACTCTCGAGAACCACTTGCGCAACAAAATGTTACCCTTCCTCATTTAATAGCATTTAAGCGAAAAGGGATAACACGAGAAATTAACAGCATTAACATGCACTCGAGCAGTATTTGACAACGGTTTTAGGCATGTGTTGGACGTAATAGCTACCAATACCTTTTTTGTAGTGATGCTAGACTTCCAAAATTTATGATAAAACAAGGCAGCTGAGAACATAATTTTCAGATAATGAAGTTATTTTAAAATAATCAACTTGTTTGTGAGTAAAACTTAATAGAAAATAATAGGTATTAGGCCATTCGAATATGTATATTACCAATATTACGTACAATTTAATCAAAAATCGCTACCAAACTGGAACACTTCCAGAGGACTTACGAAGGAGTGTAATGATTGCGATACCGAAGAAGTCAAGGACTGAGAGATGTGAAGAGCACGTGTATCAAAAATACTCGCACGAAGAATAAGCTGAATAATGGAAAGGAAAATCGAAGACGACGTCTCGGAAGACCAGTTAGGGTGTAGGAAGAACAGGGGTACCAGGGAGGCCACATGCTGTCTGAGAGTAATCGTGGAGAAAATAATACATGTGAACAAGCCATTATATGTCGCATTCGTGGACCTGGAGAAAGCCTTTGACGATGCGGAGAGGAACAAGATGTTCAGACTGCTGGAAAAACTCGGAATGGATGAAGACGACAGAAGAATTATCGGTCAACTATATCGGAATCAAGTCGGCACTATGCAAATGAGAGATGAAGGTCAGATAGAGGTTAAAATTAATTAAGTAGCAAGACAAGAATGCAACCTCTCACCAGTACTGCTCAACATGTACTTGGAGGAGGCCATTAGCGAAGTACAAGAAATTGGACTGAGCGGAATAAAGATTAACGGAGAAAAATTCATCATGATCCGTTTCGGAGATGATATCGCAGTCATAGCCGGAAATCGAGATGATTTTCAAAGGTCACTAAACGTAATGGACCAAGTTCTCCAAGATTTCAACATGAAAATAAATAAAATGAAGACTTAAAACATAATATGCGGAAGAGAGAAGATGAATGCAGAAGTCATACTGAGAGGAGAGAAATTAATGCAAGTGGATTCCTTCACCTATCTAGGAAGTACCACCACGTGGGATGGAAGAAGTACCTACAACGGACATCAAGCTAAGAAGCGGATAGTAGCCCAAGCTAAGAAGGCGTTCATGGGGAAAAAACAACCACTGGGTTCAATAAAATAGGACAACAATCCAGGAAACAGTATGTGAAAACATTCGTGAGGAGCGTGGCACTCTATGTATCGGAAGCATGGACCAATGAAAAGCTGATCCGAAAAGACTAGAAACATTCGAAACCTGGTGTTGGAGGAGGATGCTGAAGATCAAATGGACGGACAATAAGAAATGATGAAGTGTACAGAAGAGTAGAAGAGGAGAGGACCATAAGGAACGCAATAGATAAAAGAAGAGCAAGATGGATTGGACACACCCTGGGACACAATTTTTTTGTTAAGAACATAGCAACATAGAGGGGAAAACCTCCAGAGGAAGACCAAGGAATAAGTTCATGGACCAGATAAAGAGAAATGTACATGGGAAGAGATACCAGGAGGTAAGGGAACCAGCATTAGACAGGGAAGCGTGGAGGACTGCAGTCAAGTAATCCTAGGACCGAGCAAACAATTATGTACAATGTACGTTTTAAACGGTCTGAAATTGCAACGTGTATACGGTCTACACTAATTTTTAAGCCTCTTTACCGAGACTAATAGAAAAAAATTAACCTCGATCCTGAGTTTGACTTTTTTAGAAGTCACGTCGTGTTTCAACTTGAACCCAACCCCCAACGCCCCCGGTTTTACGTGAGCTGCCTCTCTCTAGTTCAGATCCTGGTCACCCCCTTTCCTGTGCCTCTTTCCCAAATCACAGGTTATACGCCGGGTTCCTGGACAGTTCTGATGGAATGGCATAAAAAATGAAACTCATGACTTCTCTTACAACTAAAACCACGTCACAGTTTAAAAAATTCACTAAATAAGCTCAACGAGACCTTTACTTTTAGCGTGGGAAAATGTTGAACTGCTTAGCTATCCTAGAGTTAAGCCCGACCCGGATACGTTGTGCTACAATCTTGCTGTGGTCAACAATCTCCCACTCCACTTTGTGGAAGTTCATTTAAACGAGTGAAAATTGAAAACTTTATTTTATATTTGCATACACCTTAAGGTGGCACTGATGTATCGAATTCAATCGTACCTGAATAATTGATAGACGAAAAAAAAAAATATTTTTTTCACTTGTTACTATAATCTGGTCCTTCTCTTAAGCTGTGATTACACGATGCACGTACCCGCGCGAGTAGTTGTATGAACATATTCACCATTGAAATTACACCGCGTAAACACAAAAAATGGTGCAAATGCATGAACGCGTGGCCATAAAATACCGTTCTAATTTATAGCATTTGTACACGCATCTGTCAAGCCAAATACTTGCTAAATTACTCCACTATTATCGAGTAAACTCGCCTTTGGGCCCCAATGGGAGTATTTTATCTTGATTCTCTGCTTTCCCCACGTTTTTTGACTCTTCGCTAACACTAGAACACTTTATTCGATAATCCTTAACCATAGCAACTACCCAGAAGACGGTTAACATTAATTCTAAATCCTAAAATGCCTTCATTGATTTTTTTTGCAAAGTCAAATACAGTATGTTATACTATCGGGGGGGGAGGGAGGGGGTGCTGAGACTTCTCCAGGGAAATAAATAAATAATACTTCTCGCTCCTTCCCGAGAGCAACGGTACTGCTCTCTGCTTTGGGAAGGCGAGTCCAGAGTTGATACTTGGGCGATTTGGTTCCGAGACGAACGGGGGCATTCTCAAGTTTCTCGGTCTCAATGATTCCCAGGGAAATTATTTCGCCCGGGAAGGAGAGAAACAACACCACACCTCCGCGTCTCCGCGTATCGCTTTACCGTTTTCCAGAGTATTTAATTCGGCAACCGTTACGATACGGTTTCCCTAAAAACTCGCTCAAATTACGATTATCAAAGGGTCTGTCTCATCGCCCACACTTCCAGCCGTGGTGCGATTATCGTCAAACCGTTACGGTTATTTGCCCGGGCGCGTGCAAACCATTTTTTGGAAAAACGGCCTGAGAGATCTTTTTCGTAACGCAAGATTCCACGATAAGGTAATATGAGACCAAGAAGTGTGTCAGGTTTCAACGACCTCCACCATTTTCAATCGTCAGGACTTGGTATCAAAGGAAGAACCTTTCCTAAACATGTATTTTAGCTTGGTGATGTGGCGAGAGACGTTGGACGTTGATTGAGTTGAGGAGACTTTGGACGAGTGGAGTAATTTTGCATACCTGTAGTAGTCCGAAGTTGCCAACATTTGTCTCCCATCCAAAGCCCAATCACGTCGAAAAACTTCCAAATCAAACGCAGTGCTCTTTTTTCACATCAAGGACCTCATATACCACAGCCTATATTCATAAAATCCGATTAAAACTAGTGAAGTGTGAAAATTATACCACAAGAATGCAATTTATGAAGTGTACGCCTGAATTTAATAGAATATAGAAATAATGTGGAAAGAAAATAAAGCAATAGACGCGTCAAAGTCCTCCGTGGAAGGTACCACTTAACCAAGTAAAAAGTCGGTTTCTGCGTGAAAAATACATCTCCTGGTAAAAACGAAGTTGCTCTGCCACTCCTTAATTAGACATTGATCTCACGTCTGGTGCAACTCAAATGGTTTTCAGCGACTCAGTTCCTCGAACATCCTGAGAATTGAGGCCCACGAATTTTCCCGAGCGAATTCCCGGCCCGGACAACCGGATTGGACGATCTCCGCTTCAGTAAATAAAGGGATACCACCAGCCACATGGTGACCGCAGCTCCGCCCACTTCCCCTCTCCTCTCAACCTCACTTACATATGAAGTCGCCGTGCTTGCAACGCCCTCTGGCAGCAAAAGACGTCAGCTACTGTACTCCCATTTCGTATACAAGCACTTCAAATTTACCTTTCGCCCGTTTCCCTCTGAGAATTTCTTTTTTCCGCAACGCAATGCGATGTTTGCACCTCAATTGGTATCAGTGTGTAAAATTTGCTTCGTATAGAACGCAATGCATCGCATGAACCACACAATCATTATTACTGCGACAGATTGATTAAGGTATTGCCAAGTTGTGCTGCTTCGTGATAATTAATCCAATACCATTAGACTTATTAAGGATTATTCCTAAGCATTAAATGTGTTTTCCGACTGTTCATAAAAGTGGCTGGTCATTATCTTTAGCATGGCTCATTGGCCATTTCCTCTAACCATAGTTCGACCATACTAGTTTCGGATGAATTTGGAAAGGGAGAGAGAGGTTGACGAGAACGGCTGTGACTCTTTCATTGGCAGTACTTGGAATCATTAGTGTCAGAAGACATTACAACAAGAAGTTGGCAGAGAAGATCAGCCAATACGTATTCAAAATTGCCAAATTCATTGCGCATGCGCTTTGTCTTTTAAATAGTTAGCTGTAACCGACGCAAAAATGACTTTCGTGCGCAACTTGCCTAAATTAGATTTTCCGCCTAAGTTTTCAACGTGTACTGCCCAGCGGTAAACGAAATTAACACTGAGAAGTGTTTTTCGATATAGTTTAAGTTTATAGTATTTCTCAAATGGTAAATCACCGGTGGGAGAATAGAAATATAAAATAAATGTTGCGAAAAAATAAATTGAAGCGTCGAATTTTTTTTGTAAAACTCTCCGCCGCCTCCAGTTTCCTTGCCTCCTTCCGCGTCATCCAGAGTTCCACTCCCTGTAAATACACCTCTCTTGTCAGCACCTGACACACAATAAGGAGGCAAATCCTCCCTTCCTCCACGGCCCTGACAAAGATCATTCGTCGCCACGTCCCTCAAGCGTCTTCCGCGGTCGCTTTCATTGCCGACTTGAAGGGAGCTCAACATCCATCCCTCGACTAACCTCGGCCGAATAAAAATACTTCTCGTTTTATTTTCCCCCCTCCCTCTCTCTCGGGCTCTCATTTCATTTATACCCCGCGCCATTCTCGAAAGAGAACAGAATGGAGACGGGAAGCCCGCCGGAACGTGAAATGATGAAAGGAAGGGACAAATGGAACGGAGTGGGTGGACAAGGAGGAGAACGCACAGCCTCCGCGGAGATGGAGGATCGCTTGACAGACAATAAAAAAAATGGAATCAAATCGAGCAACAAATTTTTTCTCTTCTCTTTTTTCTTTTTCCTTCCAAGCACGACGTCGTCCTTGCGTCTGTAGAATGAGGAGTCTCCTCCTTCAGATTTTAGACACCTCCCGAGACCGTTAACAAAATGTATAAGAAAAACTCTTCGGCGTATATCTCCAAAATGCTGCAATGAGAAATTCTTTTTCTCATAATTCACTTCACGCTCGATCATGAACGCCTCAAAAATTCACAAATTGCAAGTTTTACATAAGAATAAATACATATATGTACATTTTATGTGAAAACTTTCTTCCAACATTAGGCATTTGCATAGCCATTTTAAGCAACTTGTTACTCTATATCACTGACCATCGATGGATGTAATTTAAAATATTATAGGTGAAGTCTATATTACACGAACATGAGATTGATTTTACGAGACTGCATTTGATACATAAGGTTGGTAAAAATCAAAGTGTAAGGATTTAAAAACAATTACATTTGGAAATATGTGTAATGACAACCAGTGGCTGAGCAGCCTCCGAAGTATATACATTCCACAATACGGTCTTTTTTCCCAAGTAGAAACTGGCCCCGAAAATATTTGGATGTCTTTTTGGATTATAAAGAAAAATTTCATAATATCATTGACAAGGATATAATAAAGCATATCCTTTACCAAAAGCCACATGGACTGCATTAATCACTTCCACACATGAAGAAAACGCATTCTATTCATCTTGTATAGACCAAACATAGAGGCAATTAAACACCTAAGTGAGATACCTGATTCACTCCACTTCTACCTAGGCGACTTTTGAGGATGACAAGAAAAAAGAGAAAGGGAGAGGAAAGTATAGTCTAAGAAATAAGTTTTGTAATTACAGATTTCTCGTTTCGTCACCTCACAGTCGGTAAAGCGATAGTGTTTGAGAACCAAATACTGGAGCTGATGATGCTTCAGTTCTCACTTAGTGAAGTTCAAATGCGAGTGATTCTAGCCACTACTGATGCGGATCTTAATAAAGGTCAAGTCTGCGATTAGAGCCAAGACACAAACTTGGCATTGCTCAAAAACGAACCGTAAGAACTTCAGAACGGAATTCCGTTAGACTAATAGCCGAAGGAACCCCAATGCAAATAACGGCGCGCCACGAGAAATCGCTCGCTATCCTAAGAAATATGGGCGTCTCCTCCGGGTTTTAAGTAGGTATCTCCGGCCTCACCTGCCCGATTGTTACCTCCTCCTGCGCTTATTAGAGACCCTCCTCGTGTGATGACACACACGAGAAAAGCAGGTATGGAATCAATTCGCCGCCGCGGGTGCAATTATCACGGGGGCACGGACTCGTGACGTGCTGTGGGAAGCCAATCATTGCCTCTCTCGGTCGCCGCCTCGCCTTTGCTTGTTTCTGCTCGTAATTCGATACCATACCCTCTTCTCTATTTCTCTTCCATTGATTTTTCCTTCCTTCTTTCCAGCGACAGCGAGCTACTATTATGTGTGAAATTTACTGTGGTATCAAGAGGGGAGAAATGACAGCTTAATAATCACACAATTCCGTTCGTAAGACGGTGCCGTGTCGCTGAAGATGGTGCCGTAATTTATTAACACAGAATCACGCACACAATCCACTGAAAAAATCCACAGAAGTGTAATCAGATGCATTCCTCTCCTTACGACGACCACTAGGCAATGTGTGACTCACCACACATGCAGTAATGGAAATGATTTAAGAATTATAAGCCCTTAATTAAAGCAGGTAATGACTTCTGTTCTCGGCGCGGTAATTGAAATTTATGCGAAAATTCAATTATAACAGGTTTTTCCGATTTGGAGTGACAACTAGTTATAATCCATGTAATAATTCATTTCAACGATATAAAATGTGTTCTAGCGAGTTTAAAATAATATATTTTAAAATAATAGCGAACCGCCAAGACAACGCATTGGTGTGGTACATATTTTTCACTTTCATTTATAGACATCAGTAATTAGAAAACGAGTTCTAAGTTACGAGCAATAACTCCAACCACCTCAAAAGTAATACGCAAGAAAAATACCGACAGAAGATAAACGAAATAAACTGTAGTAATGAGTTTCCCTTGGGCAAGGAAAGCGAGGCTCGCAATAAAAGTACGAGGACAGGAAATGGACCATTTTAACTATTGGTGTAGAATGTTGTAGGAAAGAGGCGTAAAGGTGTAGATTATAGGGAGAAAATGGCGTTAGTGAAAAAGACATTCACTCATAGGAGAGAATTAACGGCAGGAAGCTAATGTACGGGTACAAAGAAATACCAGAATAAAAGGACAGCACCATTACATTTATATAGTGCAGAAACGAGGAATACGACGGAATGATCAAGAGCGAATAGTAAAAAAAGTGATAATTTCGACGATATCAGGCTCAGCAATGTGAAAATTGATTTTTATGAAATAAATATTATATCGAAAATATTACTACATATGACTGACATTTGTAGTAAATAAAAAAATCTTTATAAGTCTTCAGGGAGACTAATTTGTTATATCGCCGTATGGTGAATTAGCCTTATAATCAGGTTTTATTGCTATTCAGTAAAAATTACGGCAGCGAGTAATTAAAGCATACATTTTTTTAAATAGATCGAAAACATACACACTGCCCGCTGTTAAATTTCCTTCGAGATCAAGGCGTTATAAATTCCTCATAATTTATATGATGTGACGCTGGAGTGCTCATGCGTACCGCATACCAAGCAAAACTGTTTTTGTTTTACGGCAAATATCTCGAAAAGTATTGAGGTAAGTGATTTATATTTTGTTATCTTTGGAAATGTGAGATATGGTGAGTTAAAATGAGACTAAATTATTTGAATGTTGGTATAATCATAACCAGCTCAAACTACCATAAATGTGATTTTTTGCTGACATCAACGAACAGAGTAGGATAAACTATGATTGACGCCTCGGAATCATGGTTGGTTCACATTGTAATCTGTTTTCCAGCTGTAAGGCATCAGTAACATGATGACTCAGACATGTTTAGGGGAATTTCTCCTCGTCCCGACTCGAAAGGAAGGAAAGTTTCGCTTCGTTTGACAAATATGAAAGGGGAGGGCCATCGTAAGTTTACACTCGCGGCATATACAACCAGTTTTCGGCCCCAGTATGACAAGACATTCACGTCTTGGCGTCTCCGCTGTTTCACTTTGACCGCTAAAACGTTCATTCGCGCGACCCGAAACGGGTTATTTGCCTCCGACGGGACGGGAAGAAGAGAGAGAGAGAGAAGAGCGGCAATAATTGAGGAGAAACGCGACACCCTGGGAATGTCGCAGAGTCAGCCGCACAGGCATTAAACTGGAGTCATCTGCGACGCGAGACAACGAAATTTCTCCCAGAAAACACGCTTAAAGCCTTTCCCATAGTTTATCCAAAGATAGAAAAGTGGCGAGAAAGGAGTTCTGAATACAAAAGTAGTATTTCGCTTCTTAAAGCTTCCCTCGAAAGATGCAAGATGCCATTTCAATTATAAATCAATAAACTCAGTTTGATTTAAAGAAAAATATCTCATCCCTCCGAAGATACCAAAATATTTGCCTCAGACTGTTTTTCGAAATATTTGGTTAAAAAAAACAACTGTTTTCCTCGGCGTATGGTAAACGTATGCCCTCCAGAGACTATTTTTTAAAAATCGGACTTTATGACATTTGCATCTCATCAGAAATTTTATAATAAGCATTTTCGTATGTTTCCTGAGCTATTAAAAAGACATACCATGAACCCACCGCAGCATTTTTTTCTGAATCACAGAAAAAACACTCGTTTTGTTTTAAACGCGTCGCGTGAAAAAAAATGAGTCAAGTTTATGATTTGTACAGATATATTTATTTAATTATTGAGAACTTCAATCACATAGCGCATATTATTGCATCGTTAATGTTTCTATATGTACTTCATATTTCCTACAGCTGGTAAAATAAAAACGTAAGATTGGAATATGTTCTCCATTCTGACTAGGGAAAAATCTCACTCAAACTACCTTGAGCCCTCACCGTAGTAAACCATCTAACGAGGGCTAACAAAACCAGTTAAGTCGTCTACAGTGGTTTGTTGCTGGTAATTGGACCGCAAGTGATGTAAACATCCGGGTGAGAGAGAAAAGTTCGAAAACAGTTGACGCACAAAATGCGTTGGAGCATCCCGACTTTGCGAGTGATGGCGTGCTCATCGTTCAAAAACGTGGAAATGGGTGTTTACATTAAAAATGTTTTACCTTTGGTCTTTCTAAGTGAATAATGCACACACCTAACTTAAATACCTTTTCGGGTCATTTTTTCGGTACCATGTTAGCAATATTGCGCCTTTTATTTTAGTTCGTCGATTATATTTTAAGTGGAATGTAGGTAATCGCCACGTCACAAAATGAGCCATTCACCAGTGAGAAACGTAGCTATTTGGAAAGCATATAGGCTAAGAGACATAAAATAGCCATGATAGAATGTCAGTAATGGGAACGGCGCTTCGAGAGGAATTAAGGGTCACTCCTATGTAGACATTTATTTGTAAAATGATAGAAAATGTGTTTTCCCCAAGAAATGGTGCCAATTAAAGTCTCTCAAATTTTCATTAGATACACAAAAGATTATGAAACTGTTAGAAAAATTATTTTTGTACGAAAGAAGCAACAAAAAATCAATTAAAGGTTAGCCGAGTACATCTACTATCTGAAAATTCAGTACGAATATATTTTGAAAAGGCATCTACATTTTATTTATAACATAAAAATGTAAACTTCTGCAAACTGGAGGAAGTATTGAAGGTGATACTTGAGAGAATCTTCAAATCCCAAAGATAAAATTTCCAGCTGTAATCTGACTTAATGATTAGCGGAAACAACACATCAGCGCTTATGAGGGTAAGAAACACAGATAAACTAGGATAGGGTGAATCATGTCGAGATTGGAAGTAGCCACTGATACGAAGAATTTTAATGCGGATCTCGCAGAGTACCGGCTGTATATTCTTCAGAACACGATTTTTAACGCATCAGATGTAGAAACTTAAATCACCGATCAGTATGCATGATGGCTTTGGAAATAAAATTGTTCCACAATAAGCGCAAACACTTTTCCATCTTTTTTCATGACGCAAACTTTGCCGACGGAAAAAAATGCGCTCGTCACCCAATTTGAATTCCTTCCACCAATCTTCACGCGTGATGCGAGCGCTCGAAAGGGAAGGAATTCAAAGGACATTATGTAGATTAAAGAGACCGCCTTTGTCGGGTAGTTGACGCGATTCGTCACGGGATACGTACTGATTTCCATCGTTGCTGGAACGGTCGGAACGAATACCTACCCAGCGAACACTTTTATCAGCAGTGGGAGATGGAAAGAGAAACAGCCAGTCATATGTACACTTCCCAAAAAAGTGCCGGTATTAAAGAGACGAGTATTTTAAATATTAAAACAGAAACAACAATTGAACTATTCCACAGGGTATTCATTGCGTGCGACGCGTTTCAACTCACAGAGCCGTCATCAGGTACAAGAACTTGGGTACGTAATTAGGTACAACGCCTTGTACTTGATGATGGCTCTGTGAGTTGAAACGCGTCGTACGCCATGAATACCCTGTGGAATAGTGCAACTGTTGGTTTTGTTTTAATATGATGAATTTCCACGATATCTCGCCTGAATCTGTTGAAATTATTTGGAGTATTTTAAAGCTTTATTAGTACCGCTAAATGAGAATCATGTTCCAACTATTCTACTTAGTATTCTTGTCGTTGAATTCTTAACCGTGCAAGTGTGCAATAATTTTTTCTATGGACAAGAACCTGTCACTTGAAATACGAATTCTTGGCATATTTCATGAAACACCCAACAAAAGTTAATAAATTATTAGTTATAAGAAAAGTTAATTTCAATGCTCCCGGCAATAGCCGCCGATTAAATCATCTACCAGGATTACAGGTAGTACCGATATCGGTATTTTTTGCCCAGCCCTGGAGCCAGCAAATGAGCGAAACGAGACACAACGACGGACCTCTTTCCTACTGCGGGGGTTAGGGGGGGGGGGGGGTTTGCCGGTGACATCTTCAAAAGCGGGCGGTCTCGAGGGCAACGCTTCAGAGGATGTTTTCTTTTCCTTTTCCGAGGACTTGAGGCGGAGGAACTAACTCTCCGCTTGGCAGAGGAGGAGTTCGTCCGAGGAAGGGTCAATATTTATTCGTTTAAAGACGAAAGAGTGGAACGTCCACTTTGAGAGCGTGAGAGTGCGGATTCCATCCGGGGAGGAATTCTCATTTTTCGGAGAGGGGCCATTTGTTTCCCGAGTGAGATGGATTACATGACATGCGGAGGTGTCGAGGAGGGAGCATGAATAATGCAGGAGGTAGTGGAGTTTGTCAATTATTTTTTATGAGACCAGTGCCGAGGACATTTTAGAGCAAATAAACGTGACGGAAAAGGAAAAAAAAAACGTGACAATGAATCTTTGGGTAGCTTACCGAGAGTAAGGAGGAAAGTACCGTCAAATCATTTCGCTAAATGGGTTAACATACCGACAAAAATACTTTAAGGTATAAGTTCTGCTGCCTGAAAATATTTTTATCTGCTGTCAGACAAAGACAAATGTAAGTAACTGCAACGGACAGCAAAGTGGTAAGGGGACAATTTTAAAATTATCTTTTTCGGTTTTTCTGAGAAATAATGGGTAATTTCGCGCATAAGTCTGTAAGATATACGATTAAGGTAGTCCGAGCGAGATAGTTCACTAGTCATAATAGAGACCATATTCAAATTATACGTTTTAATTTCACCAGCTGCAGGACACATCAATTAAATATTACATTATTAATGGTGCAATAATATAGTTTTATATGACAGAAATTGTAAGTAATTAAATGAAAATATCTAAATGAGTCTTTAACTTGACTCGATTTTTTCGCGCAGTGCGTTTGAAACTCCTTCAAAACGGAAGGTATTTTGTGATACCCAAGAACCTACTGTGGTGACAATGTGATTAATTTTCAAAAATAGTCGAGAAAACATACAATTACACGCTGTTAGTTATTTTACGACATCTAAGTGTTAGAAATACTTCATTTTGTAAATAACGTCTATCTGGAGTGCATACACGTACCATTTCCCATGTACAAGGGCTGGTATATTTTGGTAAATCTCTCCAAAAGTAATATGTAAAGTAAAAATAATAATAATAAAAAAAGTAAAAAAAATAATAAAGGGGTCGAGTTTTTGGTGTCATTAGAAGGGTGATATATTTTTCTTTAAAATGAGACCAAATTCTTTTATTTCTAAGTAAAATGATTTTTCTCTCAGACTACCTTAAATAGTATACCTATGCGGCGCTGATGCTGCTGACGGTTTGCGGCTGACCACTGAAGTGCTCTCTCTGCAACGTAAAACCATTGGAGTCATGCGAGTGTCATACTCTTTCCATCGTTCCAAACGACGAGATCGGCAATGAGGAAGCAGAGTGTGGCGTTGCCGAAGGGAAGGGATGAAAAGAGGCGTTGCCTTCGGGTGCTGCCGGGTTATCATTTCACCCTCCCCTTTCCCCACACACACTTACACTCACACCCACGCGGTGGAGTGCAGGGCTCTTGCACGTACCCGCCCGAGTTGGTAGGTAACTGTCCCGGGAGTAGATGCAATAAATATCGCAGGAGGTGGACCGAATCGAGGGGAGGAATAGAGAAAGGGACGGAAGAGCCCAAGGAATGGTCTAACCGATGCTTCTCTCCCTCTCGCTCTCTCCTTCTCCAGGTCCTCTGATAGAAGTGGCAATCCCACATCCCGTGATCGTGCATTTGAGTATGTTGAATTGCAGAGCACGAACCGTGGGCCAGCTCTTGAAATGAGGAGACGGCCGATAACGGTTTGGAGGTGTACGATACGGCCACATTCCAACCACTGCATTTTAACACGCGGAAATGAGTGGTAGATTTTTTAGAAAAAACGCATCGACGATTCCATTGAATTTTTTAAATAAAGGATAAAAATAATTTTTAAAAAGGAATAAATTCTAAATAGCCATTACAAGAGACTGGGTATTCAATTTAAATGACTTAAAGAAGACAATGATGGAGCTGAGAACTTCAGGAAAAAATTGATAATGGAAAATGTTTTACCATTATTTGATCAAATGACAGATATTACGAAGCTTGAAGAGCTGGAAAATGGAACATTGCCAAATTATTTACGGTATTCAGACGGGACTACATTTTGGATGTAAAATCAAGTCCTTATTAATAGTCCTAGAGTCAACTGTCACATAATATATACGTACGATTCACTGCTAATTATTACACATATTGCAGGTGGTCATATCACATACTATACCCATCAAAGATAAATGTTACAATAATTACTCTGGGCGTAGTGTAAGCGAATATATATGTAAATATCGGTACTCCTGATACCAAGCGTATTCATTAATCACAAGCATTCATTAATTTAAGTAGATGCCTCATAAGATCAAATTGATAACATCTCTTAACGTCTAAAAATATTTTCCGTTCTCTAGCACGTTCTGCAACCACTGGATCGGAAATGTATGTACATCATACCCGTACACTGACAGAAGATGGAAGGTTACATGTGTTGTGCAATAGTTATCTGATAGTGTGCATAACTTCAACTTCAAAAATCGCTGATAATAGTTATTTAGGGAAGAACACATTCCTACGCTGAAAGAGATTTCAAAGATTTCGGTGAGATTTCAGGGAACCCGGAACTTCTCACCCCAGAACCAAGGGCATCACCGTAACACCGGCTTTGCAGGAAGTTCCGGATGGATATCACTCATTTCTTACTCTTTAGTCGCCGCTACCGGGAAAAGTGACACTCATTCGATTCCCTTGGGTGAGTCAATTTAGGTGAATCAGTCATGGACGACCCAACACCAGCGGTGTGAGAAAAGCTACGTCTACTCCTATCACGGAATGAGCCATATCACCTCCATATACGACTCTTCCACTCACGCAACGGCATTTTGAAGAAAAGAGAGGTAAGAAATCACAAAACTCGGGAAGAAAACAGCGTCAGTAAATACCTTTGTGAAGAGTTTTCATCACGATTATATGGCACCTCTACCTTGAACCACAAAGATGGCAACAGAGCACTAAGGAACGTGCGTTTACTGACTTTGTTAGATCGATAATGTAGTTCGCACGACAGTAATGGATCGTGAAATGGAAATGAAGAATTCCAAGATCATAATGCAGAGGCTGAAGCATGCTGGAGATAATGCAGAGGATGTCGGCTGGATGTATTTTAGCAAGGCGGAATGGGACAGATAGAGTGATCGCAAAGTTAGAACCTCTAGGATAAGAATCTCTCCAACGCAGAAGAAACTGTTGCTGAACAGGCTATGAGGGACTGAAAATAGCAAGTAAAAAAGAGCAGGGAGGATGTTCCCGATGGATGAGACAAACCCAATTACATGGGACGAAAGGATGATTAATTAGAGGTAAAACAAAGAACTTACGAAACAAACTTCATAAAAAAATTACTTCCTCAATTCCGGAATTAAAGAATAAAATGAGTTAGTGAAGAAACTTCAAATATTTGCCTAAATCTGTCAGTAAATAAAAAAAGGAAGTGTGAACTGAAAATAATGGGCTGTCAACCAATTATGAGTCGTGTACATCTATACATAATTGTATTTTTTTTAAATATATATATTTTATTTCACCCAAGGTTTATAAGTACTATCAGACCAGCGCACACTTGCAACCACTGATTGATAAATTAATAAAAAATCGTTTCCTCCGACGAGGGCTTTGAGCTCTGGGTTGAATATCTTGGACTCTCTTTCTCTCCTTTAACAGAGAAATCCACCGATAAAGGTAGGTTGTCGGATAGCCCTTATTAAAGTCCGCGTACTGAGGCAGGAGTAATAAAAATCAACCAAGAATGTTCTGTTTTTGGTGTATTAATAGTTTCGAGAGAGTGGGAGAGTGAAGTGGAAGAAATTGAAGAATATGCGAGACTGTATGTTATGTCATGATTCAATTATCAGGGAACCTTTCGGGAAAAAATGTATATTTCAACGTCATCACATCATCTTCCTTCAAAAACCAATTATCCCATGAAAATGTGTATATTAACAGAAAATTTACATTATACGTGCTATATACTCAGTTGGAAGGGCATAGTACGTCTATGAAGGGCAGAGTACATTCGGATGACTGCCAAATAACTGATAGAGTAAAAAGTACAAAAAAGGCCAGACAAAGGAAATAAGGATCCAGAAATTTGTTTTTAAAAATGCTAATGGCGCAAACTAATTGAAAATAAAGTGACCATTCCCATTAAGGATACTAAAAAAATTCATTGAAACTGAGCAGTTTTACCCATCGACCCCCTTTATTCTGACATATCGAACATCTTTTGTTATCGCCAAGGGCAACAGATTATCATAATGGAAACAATGGTTCCCAGTCACCGAAGTCGAGTATCGTTGGGCTGGGCTCAAATTTGGAGGATGTGATCCTCCATTTCGTCGGAATGCTGTAAAAGTGGCAGAGCAGAGGGAAATGACCTCAGCCTTCGAAAAATGTGAAATCAAAATACCAAAAACGTACTTCTGTTATTAATCAAGTTAAGACACTCCTCGGGGGACTGGCAAATGCAAAACTATGTGCCTAAGTAAGACGTCACATCTCGCAAAAAATTGGGCTACACGACAGGATGATGAGAATTCGCTGGCTGTTTAACTGAGACGTGGGCCAGGAAGAGGATGGACGGATCGGGTGGTCTTAAAGAAAGACAAACAAAGAAGGATATTGGGAGTCCAGAGAAATTTCATTCAAAGGAGATTCGAATACAACAAAACACACGGAAGGAGGGAATAATTAGAGGCAACAGAATGCAGAGATAGACCTCGCATGGAGAAACTTGAGTATGCATGGAAAAGAGAGGAAATATGCATAAATTCCAAATTAACGGTCAGTAAAAGGTCAGATTGATTTTTGAAAACATACAATGCTCGAATTGATAACTTAGAGAGAAAAATGTATGAGATTCAGCCAAATCACCATTATAAGTAATGGTAGCGGGCGTGACTTCGTGGAAATCCTTCATAGTAGGAGCGTCTGAAGAAATTACAACTTGGCTGTTTCCACATGAGGTTTTATTGTTACCGACCATGGTTTCTTTACAGAGTAACATTATCAAGGTGGAAAATCACCATTAAACGACTGAAATACTTTTACGATCTTGAAATTGTAAACGTTACAATGCAAATAGTCGTTTTAATTATTGGAATGTACCAAAGAGACGCAGCTTTAAAAAACTGCATAGGAATCACAATTCTTCGGGTTCTTATATGCACTTAAAATAAATATTAGATAGATAATGCATATCCGACACAACTGAACCCGTATGAGATGACCGAATAAATTCGAGACCTTCCCACACAGACACGAGGTGGGCGAGGCCTTCGGATCCCAAATGCTTCATGATTTTCATCAGCTGCCTTAATTTTTTACGCTTCTCCCTAATATACTCATTGCCTGGCTTGGCAACGTCGGAGGCATTCAGAGGGACTGCCGTCGAGTTGGTTCCTTAACACGCTCCCATGATTATTTGGCCGGACGCGCAGGGATGACCCGTTATTACCCAGCCATGCAGCAGCCCTTGCTAGTCTTAGAGGGTCGTAAAAAAAGTGAGAAACAAATACACTAACACATGGGACCGTTGAACGGTCGTGTTTTTTTCCTGGTGATGAAGCAAAAAGCGTAGAGGGTTTGATCAGCATTGCCAGACACTATCCTGGGTACTATTCCCCATTGATCAGCGGTCTAATGACCCCAATGCCATCGCTGAAGCCTCTCCACTTTTGAGAGAACAAGGGCCGGTGGCCAAGGGAACTTCTCGATTTCCAGTGAATTACATTGATGATTACAATTTATTGTAGCAAGAAACTCGCCCTTACGAAAACCGTGGGAAACAATAAACAATACGTTTCCAATATGAACACTGACATCCACATGCAATGAGAAAAACCTAAACGTACCTTCTCGTTTAAAGTTGCATTTTGAGCTGACATAGGTAATAAAATCGACGTTCACTCAAGAAAGTCAAGGTAGAAAATAAAGTCTTCTGGATTAATCTTATTATATTTTTCAAAAATTTAATTAATATATTCCTTCATAACAGAGGGAGCAGTCTGTTAAAACACAAGTCACCCGGCAGACAATTTTATGAACTCATAATACCACCATGAGGTATCATTAGAATAGAGCTAGGTTATTTATGCTTTCAATTTTGTGCAATTTTCCGCGAATGAACGAGGACACGAATGGATTCAAAATATAGTAACTTATGGAGTTAAAGAGCATGTTTATCATAACATAAGCATCATTTTGTACCTATATTATTTTTCTCATATATACTTATGAATTAGAAATACATTTATACATCAAATTTCCATCGCTAACGGGTTATTCAGTGCCCAAAATGTATAATGAAATAGCTCATAAGCACGTTTGGAATATAAAAAAAACATAGTTTAGCAGTTCCAGCATAAGATGAAACAAACATCGCCGTAACTTTAAAATTTCTGTGAATTGCTTAATCAAGCAGCGATGAAATACCCCCAAAGTGCCAGAATACCTTTAAAAGACTCAAATATGAACGTGGAAATAATGCAAATATTAATTTTCCAAAAATGAAGGGAATAAGAGCATAAAAAATAAATTCATGACGACAACAGTATGTGATCGCCAACAAATTGGACGGATGTATATTAACAGTGATTGAGGGCATTCTCGAGGGATTTCCTTCGCCTGGATTGAGTCAACATTCTCGAAGCAATTTCCGCACCAGCTAACATTTTTCACTCGGGACGAAGGCCCACAAAAAGAATGTATAAATGGGCGCGACATGGACATGGGCAATGGATGGCTTCCGCTGGAGACTGGCCGCTTTTAAGTGGACGACAGCGAAAGAAAAAGCTGAAGCGAACAATTGACTGTCTTGAGTAGCCATCACTGAGCGCCCAGGAGAATTGGCGAGCCGGGCGGAAGGATTCGAATTACCACTGACTTCGGACACTTCCAAGTAACAAGGAACGTAATCCATCAGCCAAAATCATCTGGCCTTGAAAGTCCTCTGGCATCTGAAACCACATATTCATAAGGAAGCGGCCTAATATTTAGATCTACTCTATATCTATATTCCGCCATGGATAATTTCTGTAACAACTGCTATCTCCTCATTATTTGAAATTAAATTGGGTTTGATTTATAAATACTTCAACACAATATTAACATTCAGCAGTGAATTACACAATTGCAACCCTAGAATCAATAAAAAATTCTGGCCTGCAAATGAGAAGGAAGTTCTTATCCCAGGCATCACTTTTTTTAAACATTTTACAACTCAATATCCACCGAGGTATTTAAATGTAGTTGTGCATAAAAAGAAGGCAAAATAATTTTCAAAGCACGGAAAAAGCTCACACTGTATCGTTGTATTGAGTACTCGCAAAGGTACCCGTTGAAATTCAATGGGGGATGAAAGAAAGACAGGGCATATAGGTTGTAAGTTCGAGCCGCTCATGAGGTGTATTTTTTTTCTAGACAAATCAGCTATAATTTTAGTTTTATTTTTTAATTCAGCCGACGAAAACCACATTCTATTATGCTTACCGGGTTTTGACATTCTTTTTCAGTAACATATGGAAACTAAACTACAGGCCATTTGCATTCCAGAGGCTTTCCGTATTAATATAGCATCGTGGCATTCTCCTGTTGTACATGGGTCCAACTTAAATTAGTCCTTTTGAAATGAATTTTGCCAACTTTAGGCAAAAATATCCCTGAAAATATAGAAATCAGCAACATTTCAGTATACGGCCTAGATTTCCACTGTAATACCTATCTCTACATATAAAACCCAGCCGCCATTGTAAAGGTCCCATTTCCCTTCTAAAGCTAATGCTAATTCCACGGTTACCAAGAAAATATCCTATTGTTGACAGAAGTAAAATTCATGATTTTGACATTAAAAACGCAATTTCTAGGGAAATTTTATTGGTATCAGAGAATTGAATGAAAAAATAAGAAACTGCAATATTTTATCCATCTAATGGCGAAAACTATAGCCTTCGATCTTTAGTAAAACAAATCAAAATATGCAAAAAGAGAAACCTCTGCACTTCAACCAAAATGTTTAGACTTGAGTTTTTCAAACACATAAGACACCAGACGGCCCAATATGCTGCCCTTGGGGGTCAGGGGCCTCCTTATAGTCTCAATTTCCTTAAAAAATGCTTTACTGATTCCTTGTGTGAAAATTTCACTAAAATCGGTTCACTCGTTCAATACTTATGAGGCATTTAAGAATGCATTCTTTTGGAACCTTAAGCCCTTTGGGGCCCCAGCGTGACTTATGGCCCCATGATTGTTGTACATTCAATATATATGTATTCAATATAGATGTGTTGTACATTCAATGTAGATATATATAGATATAATACAGTATTTTACGTGTTTCTAATACAGACAAAATTTGTCTTCCAGGGCCAATTTTTGGCGATGAAAGGGCACACTTGAGGGCCTTCTAGGGTCCTAAGGCCCTTTTTCTATAGCCTATGCGAGAACTAGATATATCAAGTATCTTCCTGCCAAATTTTGTTTCAATAGATTCAGTGGTTTATGAGTGATTGAGTAACAGACAGACCACTAGATTTTTATATATTACTGAGATAAAGTGCGGGTGAATAATTAAGTGTTTTGTGGCTCTATATGTTTGCTGAGGGGCGAATATGGGAATGTTTCAGGTGTTTCATAACTTGCAAAATTTTCTATTTAACTTTAAGTGTATTTTGAAATAACTTTAGCCTAAATTAACGCTGTTTTCAATATAATTTTACTAGAATAACCCCCCTCTCCAACCGTCAATCGAGATGGAATCTCATTTTAATATAAAGAAAGGCATCAATCGCATTTTCTACGTCTCGGCCGTGAGTCGCAAAATTGCAGTCTTCGGCACTTTCAATCCCTATAATTCCATTTTCCACGATTCTCGAGCTAACTGAGGGCAGTGCATTAACCTAGTTATCCTAGGACAGGAAGGAAGGTGGACAAAAACGACAACGATAGAAGATGCTAAATCAATCGAACCAAATGGAAACATTCCTTCGGAAGAATTCCTTCCTCGATGCTATTCGAACAATGCGATGAATCTCCCGCGAGGAAATGTCCCCCTCGAAGAGAATAGTTCATTTTGAACCATTCTATCATGAAAAACCTCCAAGAGTGAAATGCAATCGCATAGAGAATGTACTCACGTCCAATGAAGAAGGGCATTGCATTCTGGGAAATCTCGATACTCACCTGAAAAGAGAAGGAAATATTGGCGTGTTAATAGAGACAACTAGTTGATACATATACAATTTATGTGAGGCTAACAAGCACAATTTGTAATTTTAAAATACAAGTTGTGCATTTCATTTCAAAAATCGATTGACAAAAGAGATATGTAAGGCGACATGCGGATATTACAGCAGTAGAATCACTCTTTTTCAAACCACATCGGAGCTTCGCTGGGGCCGAGGTGTCACATCCTCTATTCTTTTTATGAGAGTCGCGGGTTCATGACTACAAAATATTTTTTGCCAGACATAATTAGACAATAGAAAAAAATACTGCAAGCGAATAACATGAACTCGAGCTGAAGAACTAGAAGAAAGAAGTAACTATGTTAACTCTTTATCTGAAAATGACACAAAGTGTCAACACCCGGGTCGTATATACCTTATGTTGAAAATTTAAGGCTAGTAACTGTTAAAACATAAAGTAGTTACCTGGAGCTTTTACTTCGATTTTCTTCGAAGTTTTTCTTGCCGGGGTTACGGATTATTGTTAATATAAATAATTTAAAAAATGTAGAATGCATTCAATGAAGTAAATGTGTGCTAATTTCAAGCAAATTATCGTCAATTTGCAAAATTAGTGTGTTAGCCCGTGAGAGCGTATTTAAATCTAGGGGTACGAGCATGGTAAACCATGTTACAGTTTCAAGGATTATAAAACGGCTCTGCATTTTCAATATAAACAGCAACACTGAATTTCGCATTGCTCCCTGCAATTTCGAGGTTGCAATTCTTCGAACCAGATCCTTGTTTGAGAATCCATAGGGAAACAATAGAAAAAATCTATGTCCATTTCAATACACATTCATTGATTATCATGCATTTAAAACATACAATGCCACATAGGCTAATCAATCAATCAAGCAGTTTCCTAAAGGCTGATGCCTTGTCGATGCAACCATTCATCTCTGTCATTTGCCGTTCACTTTAGTCCGACGTAGTTGCTGCATCCTATCTTCTTCTTGATCTCGTCCAAATATTTCTTCCTCGGTCGTCCTCTTCCTTTCTTTCCTAGTATTTTCCCTTCAAGAATGTTTGTTATAATTACATTGTGTCTGGAGACATGTCCAGTAAATTTTATTTTTCTCTTTTCCATCTCCGCTAATAATCTTCTCTCTTCTTGCACTTCCCTTAAAACTTCCAGATTCGTTTTTCTTTCCGTCCAGCATGTTCTTGTCATCTTCCGTCATATCCAAATTTCAGCAGCCTCAAGTCTGCTCCTTTCTAATTTGCCTACAGTCCACCTTCCATGCAGGAGTGTACTCCATACAAATGTTTTTTGCAAATAAAGGATTTTCTAATATCCATATTCATATGTTTACTGGTTAAAATATTTTTCTTAGTCATAAATGCCTGTTTTGCCAAAAGAATCCGTCTCTTCACTTTCGTTAAACATCTATTATCCTGTGGGATTATACTAGATCTATAGATTATACTAGATAGATACTTAGAGGTCTACATCTACATCTATGTGATGAGAAAGTGAAAGAACGTTGTTATTTTTCAATCGTTAGGCCTCATCTGGAATATGCTGTTAGTGTATGGGATCCATACGAAACGGGGTTGATATCAGAGTTAGATCGCGTCCAGCGAAGAGGAGCTAGGTTTGTGAAACGATGCTACGATAAGTTGGCTAGTGTGTCTGGACTGTTAGAAGAATTAGGATGGGAATCGCTATCACAGCGTAGATTGAATTATAGGTTTAACCTCCTAAATAAATTTCAGGAAAATCATTTTACTGACGACGTAAAAAATATACTATTAACCCCTTCGTACTACGGCAGATTAGATCGCGCCGATAAAATTAAAGAGCTAGATTGTAGAACCGATAGGTATAAAATGTCATTTTTTCCGCGTACCATTCGGGACCATAACAGCTGTGATCGTCGTCATGAATAGTTCGAGTATTGACATAGGCAGGCAGTAAATCTTTCTCATTATATATTCTGCTCTCTTATTTAGGCATGATGTAAATATTGGTGTTCTTATTTATGCATGATATTTTGAATCTGTAGTAGTAGTCTTTGTATCCCTTGCATGTTGGAACGATTGAAGATTGAATGTTTCTTGGGTATTAGATTTTTAATTGGCGCTTTGCATGTGTAGTGCGCGGGTTTTAGTGTAATGTCGGTGTTCTACCCTATCATTCATGCATGCCTGGTGCGAAAGCACCCCCTACCACACACCCTTTGGGTGGCTTGCAGGGTATGACGTAGATGTAGATGTACTACCGAGATAATTAAATGTACAATAATTGAATGATGATTAAATAATATAAATTAAATAAATTGTTCCACCTGATCAATTCTGATGTCGTCAACTTTAATATTGGTTTTAATTTCTTCCGTATTTTTTCGTACTACCATTACACATAAGCTAATAATACTTCAAAATTTATTTTTACCTCAAAGTAGACATCTAAAAAAGCCGATTAGGACACGTGAATCTTGGGATTAAAAGAAAGTGGCGACTCCTCTATCCACTTCGGGCTACTTTTTATGCGGTTTAAATTAGAGTTCTGCTCTCCATTCCCCTATAAACTTATATCTGAGAAATACTCACGACTGAAGGATAGGCGTTAGACGATATCTCCCTCATCCCGAGGGTGGAAAATAATGTGCCTCCGAAAAACTATTACCGTCATCTGGAGAGTTGACCTATGTAACTCACTCTGCGCTGGTCTATCCGCGAGATAGAGTTACTCTTCCACAGAATCTCAGCTTACAATACGGTAAGCATCTGCAAAGCATAAGGCTTCCTAAATCCCTTTCCACTGTCACCTCAGTCCGACTGAAACCTGAGATTTCCCTTCTCCATGTATGAGCTATTACAAAATCCTTATTATGCTAAGGTAATGGATATATTTTAGAGACCACAAAAACCGCCAATAAACTTTTACCTGATTGTCGATAGGTCGTGTAGCTAGTATATCGCCTCCCTAATTCTCCTATCCTTATCTGCTACAGAGTACTGACAGCACGTAGGGCACCCTAGCAATACAACTCAATTATCAATGTATATTTGGATTGAAGTCGTGAAACACATTGATACAAACAATCTTACACGAGTAGCATGCCAATAGGGTAGCTCATGTGTGTGAAATCTCGTCTCCTGATAAGTTTTAGTAGATTTCTGCTAATGCATCAGTAGTCGCAGTCGCATGAATATCAATAGGATATGATGTAATGCATGTTGGTGACAACTCATCCCATGCTACCCACCCTTTGGGCGGCTCGCAGGGTATATGCAGATGTAATTCCTTGAGCAGCGTCTCCGTGGGCGCGACGCTCTAATCCACGAACACAGCCCAGCACCGGACGTTGTGGTTAGGTGATTGAGGTAGAGGTAAGCGGCTGAGTTCACCCTTCTTACGTCTGGCGCAGCGGCGCGTGAAATTAAGTACTCGGGTGCAGGAAGGGGCAGTTCCCTGAACTGCTCCGAGGACGCGCACTTGCGCATCTGCATAAATCTGGTGTTACCATCACAAAAACTCTATTTATTGGTTTTTAATAAAGATATTTCCGGAGAGTGACATGGATTTACTTCGGAGAATATCCGGTCGGTCGTCTGGTGCCCTACCCACTGAGCCTCTAGTACCAAGTACATACAACGCAGTCCAAGGGCCGTGTACTCGTAAATAACTTGATTTTTCCAACATCTTGATATCACTGGCATACACTCATTCAGCTGACGTGATAGAAGAGCGAGGGGTGCACTAAACAAAATGCTCTGAAATGGCTACGCTCCTAGATTAGCTGTGGCTAATGGCAACCAGCAGAACGGTAACTAGCCTGGTGAAAATGAAAATAATTTAGTCAACACAAGTTTTTAGAGTTTTAGAGACACGACCACAGTTTCGATACTTCTTTTCATCTTATGTTCTAATGGTCACTACCTTAAAGTGTATCATGTATATACCACAAGTAGCCAAGTCGCGCTAGTGACACATGAATTCCGTCACCGAGTTTGGTTGTTCTCCATTCACGGATGTTGAAGAGGTAGGATTTTACCCAGCTCCTCGGTATTATCACGATTAAATTACATCGCACAGAGCAGGGCAAAAGTTAATCAAACTCTTTCAAAGATAGATATCCAATACAAATGGAACAAACTTAATTGCTACTCATTAACTTCAAATCAATATACAAACATGCTGATCTTTAAATTAGACGCATGGGTCCATTTATTATTACTTTCATGAGAAGTTCTAGAACTTCCCAAATTTCAGTCGCTTCGCACCGCTAACCTGCCTCGCTCTCCCTCTCGGAGATTACAATACATGAGGAGTAAATGCACTCGCGAGGAAGATGAATGGCCGGAAAATTGAAGTTAAACGGATTCATCGCCCCCTTTGTATACAAAGAGAGGGCAGTTCAAGTGGTAAATGTCACAGAGGAGGAAATAACAATATAATTAATCTTAATCCCCGAGGGAATCGGAGAAATTAACAATAGCACTCCGGGCAAGAAATACATATAAACGGGAATAATTATCTGAGAAACGTTTTTTTCTTCGCCTGCCGGACACGCTGCTTCAAAGAGTATGAATGGGAGAGGAGCTCTTTCAAACGGTGGCTCTCATTTGCTACCTTCATCATCAAGTGAGCCATCACGGCCCCTCTCTCCGCCGCCAAAAAATCCCCATTCACTTCCTATTTCGCTCGTTGGAAACCTTCCCCTTGTCGTTCGCCGCTATCTCATCGTACAGAGACCTCTTAACGAATTTCCTCTCAACTATGATTACGACGGTTTTTTTCATCCGTTAACATTCCGGAGCAATTTGGACCACTCTTGCATTGTTGTGCGCCGTGAGACCCACTTCCAAAAACCCCGGCCTTCCTTTTGGTAACATCTATAATGATTCTTATCTTTGACCGGCAATTAATCTCCTCAAAGTCATTAATCATGCTCCTTTCTATCGCCAAGCCGGTTAGATCGAAATCTTTGAGAAGGTCAAGTCTTTTGAGCGAGGGTAACACACCCCTTCGAGCTACCCAAAGCGAGCCTTCGTTCGGGTTAGTAGACGTGCTATTTACCCTTCTGTAACCTCAAATATTCGAAGCCTTTAGCGCTCTTTCATACTGCTTTGTTGAGGCTCCATACTTGTCTATTTAACCCTTTCTTATTGACACGCTCCTGACCAAGACGTGCTAATGAATTAGCAAATCAAATAACCTGACTCTAAAGATTTGAACCTATCCATCAAGACCACAGTTCTAAACATCATCATTCATTTAGATGAGAAACCATTTTTAGTATCCAACTAGTCCATTAAAATATCACTCACACGATTGAAAGCATATCTTGGAGTATAATCAACCAATAAAAATAGATACCTTGATTCCTGTAGATGAATTGTCCCCGGATCGTTTCCTACAACATTCCACCACATTAGTATCTCTTCAGTTCCTCGTGCTATCTATTTCCTTTTATAAGGTTTTTCATGGTTTCTATATCCACATTCTCTTCTAACAAAATGTGTGCCCTTCTTAATACGGTTAGTCAGACAATAAACAGTCAAAAACCTTTATTGCTCCAACAAATAACTTAATTGGCCTTCTTAGAAAAGCTTAATCTTAGTTAACTACCACACCCAGCTAACCTCCATTTACCCAGTATTCCGCTTCGTTTTATCCAACCATTTAGTAACTGTTATTTTTATAGCGTTAGTATAATCTACGAATGACCACGACCATTTATTTGTTTTCATGGATAAAAAGAGAAAGCGTATGAGGCAAGCGTGGGATCAATTTTTTTGGAATACATTACATACAACTTCGCTGTGGTTTAGACGTATTCGCGAACTGTGCGAGGAACAAGGACGTATACCAGACATCCAGTTTCCGCATCCATCTTCCGGAATCTTGTCTGAATGATCGATTCTGTCGGCGAAGCGATAGAGCTCAATCATCTCGCTGGCGTCAGAAGTGAACTTCGGTTCTCCCAAGTTATGCATGTCACCGCCACAATAAAATAAATAGGAACTTTTTTCAAGGCCAAAAACAATTCCATAATTTATTTTTTAAGTACTTTCCACAGAAATTGTATGGAAAATAAAATAAGTGGTTAAAGTGGTGAACCACCTGTGACCTATTACATCGCATCATCCACATAGGTTTAATTTTACTGCATCTTTCACATAAGTATACCGCGTAGACGCCCTCTACCTACTTTAATATAGCGTTCACTAAATCATGCGGGGGGGACCCTCTAAACGCGGACTTGGATGACATTCACACCGATGGTCAATGCTTGCTCGAGGTCTCGTCATCAAGACGTCGATGGGTTGCAATTATCACTCATATCACACATGTGTTGACGTCATTGTGTGAGGAGTTGAGTAACTGTTTACGAATTTTTCGTCTTTAGCATTAAAATAGGCGGTTTTAAGAAACCATAAGTCACAAAAATAAACACATACTCCCGCGCTATATATATTTCTTTCCAGTAACAGCAGGTAGCGTTGATGCATACTTAAAATCTGAGTGTAGACGCTCGCTTTCATTTAAATTCTGCACATAAGTATATCCTATTGAAGGTTCTTTTCGCTAAATCAGACTAAGACAGTTTTCCGGGTGGTATTATTAACTTTAGACGCAAATCCAACGTAAACTTGTTTTTTTTTTTTAAATCTGCGTGAAACTTAGATATTTTGCAGAAAAGTTCTTTGGACAGTCCACCGGGTAACGGACTTCACTATTGCCAGCGTTTCGAGTAGTAAGTTGCTCTCCATCTTCAGAGTTTCTGCCCAGATATTTGTTAGAAAACAAAAAAATAATAGGAAATTTGTTTTTGTGCGTTCAGATCAAAATCTGTATATATTGTTTCAAAATGTATTAGTAAATATAGGTAATTTTCCATATAAAATACTTGTAAAAACAGAATTGACATGTCAAAAAACATAATCAATTAGGAACCATATTTATTACTTATATATTAAGATTTCACTTATGAGGACACGTATGCAAAGTTTCACGCGAAACTCTACATAAACGAAAATCAATCCAACAACCGTAATTGTTTTCTTTGGTGAATGTACAATTGTCATTATTGTTATCTGCTGGTGCTTCTCATTTTTCCAACAAAGTGCATGTTCCTGAACCGTAAAATGCTGCTCTCCCCTCTTTCTGGTCTTTTCTTTGAATCCGTTCATGAGCTCCCCGCCATTAATTCTCTCCCATGAGTAAACGTCCATTTCAATGGCGCCATTCTCTCTCAAATATATATTTACAGCTTCGCCTTTTTCCCCCAACGAACGTCTTTCGGAACTTTTCTCGACAATCTGTTCAGAAACAAAAGTCGCTACGGTCACCTAAAGCTCGCCTGCATTATATACGATGTATTAAGGCTTAAACTCGAGTGTATAATATTTGGACGCGGACAGAAGCTCCTTGAGTCGCCGCGGAAGGATTGAGAGTAGTAAAGGAGAGACACCGGTGTAGGGCTCGGACCAGATAGGGCAAGACACAAAAGAGGAGGAGATGGGGAAGAAAGGAGAGTGGAAAGAGAGAGAGAGAGCAGGGAGTGGGGGCAGCTAAATCAGTTGTCCCCTCCATTTGACGGCTCATTAGCAACGCGAGCACGGCGCCGTCTCGCGGGTCGAGCACGAGACAAAGAGAGGAGAGGAATACGGAGGTAGGCAGGGGGGATGCTCGCTTACTGGCTTGTTTCTTTCTTCCCCCGTAGAGGGAGGGTGAAGTAGAGCTGGAGATGCGACCACGGAGGACTCTTCTGCCCTCTCCGCGTTCAAAGAGCGAGGGAAAAAGCGATCGGCATCACGAGATGAAGGCAGCCGGTTCAAATCCGGTTCGAGAGTTTTTAGGGCCAATTAACGGCATCCGAGGCGCTCTCGATTGCATTACTGCATTAGATCTCCCCTTGCATCTGTGTGCGCAAAGCCAACGACGAAGGAAAGCTTTTGTCTTTCCATCAAAGGGTACGCCACCGATATTCAGCGAGTATTTTCAAAGACCACCTTGAAAGGAGGAAGAGGCATGACTCGTGATGACTACAACGACAATCTTGCGTCCTACAAAGAGAAGCCATTGGCCTGGCTCAGCGAAGCCTGCATAACGTGAAAAAGTAAAGCCTGCACAAACTCCCACGCGCATATATATTAAATAAAATAGTGGAAGAATGATATTTTATTAAATGATAACACTACATACACTATCGATTTAGTTTACTCTGAACTATTAAGCATTATTTGTTGCGGTGAAGCTCTTTAAAGAAATTCAGTGGATGACGGAAAATACGTTTGGCTTAACTCAATTGATATCTCCTTTGATAATTTTTGCGATGGCTGAGCTTCAAGTACTTGGATAGAATAAATATTTTCAATTCAAAGCTAGTAATTACATTGATTTAATTATTTAACTGTTCTTCAAAACATTGAACCATGCATTTACGTCGACCTGATCATATATTTTCAGCGCATGAGATAAAATTGCACAACAATTTAACGAATCCGCTACATCAAATACAAATCAAGCTATACTTCTGCCAATTTATTACGTTTGACAATATTCCCGTAAGATCACTGAAGTTAAGCAATGTTGGGCCCGGACGAGGGTTGGATGGGTGACCATTCATACCTTCACCGTGGCGCTCTTGTCCCCTGTCTGCATGTGGCAGGCAGGTTAAACATGGGGTTGGCACAATGGACCACTCAAGGTCTCGGTGCCAGAGCTTCGGTCGAAAGCTCCCCCAACTAACAATCTAACGTTTGACAATATGAATTACATTTGAAATCATTACATAAAAAATAAACAGCAAGAGCCACAGTTAAAGATGTTTACATGTTCCATATAATGAAGTAAAATACAGTGACACAAACTTCTTTCTGACCAAAACTTTTCATAAAAGGTTCAACTTTTTCAGCAATGATTTCCGCTTAAGAATGAAGGTAAACGAAGAATAAGAAAAAAATAGTAATAAATTCTCTAGGGCAAAGATAGCAAAGCTGATTTTAATAGAAGGAAGGCACACAGAGGAGAGAGGAGAAAGGAGAGAAGTAGTTACTTGGATTGAACACTAGTGGAAACTGGGCCCAGTAGCAAAGGCGTTAGGAGGAAAATCGCGCTTGCAAAAGTAGAGATCAACAAGAGGAGGGAGCTGAAGACTGGTATCTTGGGTAAGGATGCAAAGATGAGGCTGGTGAAGCTCGATATGGAGAGTGGTGCTGTATGGGGCAGAAACGTGGACAAGGAGGGCGTGGGTTTGCCGCCGGCTTCCGAGATGCGGGTGTGGAGGAGGGTGGAGAAGGTGCGGTGGTCGGAAAAGAATACCTACGAATAGAGAAACACTTGGTATAGTGGGTGAGGAAAGGAAGCTTCTAGGTGAGATTTGGAGGAGGTAAATCGGGTTTAAATACGTTATGAGAGGCGATGGGTAACAGGTAATTCCCTGTTTACATTACTAGCTTTTAACCAGGTTAACTCTGAACCGTAGTAAAAGTTCGCCGTGTGAACGCAGGTTGGCGCTGACCCTAATCAACTTTTTAACCACTTTGGAGTTACTAGGGTTGGCGCTGGTTACCATCATTTTTAACACTTGTAAACGCTAGTTAGTTAGAATAGTAATTATGTGATCCAGTCCACTTGCAGCTTTTACTAGAAGCGTACAATGTATTAAGCGAGTTTCTATTGTCATATTCCGTATCCATGCAGCCGTGCCACGTTGCTTGATGTTTTTTAATGCATTAGCGAATGATGAACCGTATATTAAGTTCTAAATTTACCTCAAAAGTGCAATCAAAGTCGGGTCATGGGCAGAACTTGTCAGAAAAAGTCGTTAATTCTGCTGCATATATTGAGGCAAGGACTCGAAATGGAAGTTATTTACAAATAGTGAATGTCAAGGTAACATCTTGAATTGTTTTTGTCTATCATAATAGAGTGCAAACGACATAATAACATAATATTCTCGGGGTATCTTCATGATTAAGTATAGCATAGTGAGACGTCGTTCCACTAAGGAAATTTACTCTCTCAATTTTCAACCTTCGATGCATAAGTGATGTTTAGAAATGAAATGATAGGTGTACTTTTAAATATTAATGAATGATAAGTCTAACCGGGCGAAACATTTGCATATTCAATCCTTTTTCTCGCCCATACAAGTTCCGTGAATAAAGCTGAAGATAGCCCAGGAAACAAATAAATCGCGACTTGCGATGTTTGTTGTGCTCTGGGCTAGGTGGGCTACATCACCTTCTTGACTCTCCACCAGAGGCCGCCAGCACGTTAACAAGGGTTAAAGAATGCCGTGTAAATGCAAGTTAGTTAAGCCACCATATTAACTAACATTCTAACCCTAGTAATGCAAACGGGGCATAAGGCAGTGAAGGAAGTCGAGTAACCCAGGAAGGCGAAGTAAGAGAATATGTGCTATGGACAGGGAGAAAAAAGGTAGGACGTACTCTAAGACGAAGAGAAAAATATACATTGAGTGCTCTATTTGAAATAAATCCTCGGGTCTTCCATTAACACCTACCGTGACCGGTATAATACAATTGTTTTTTGTTTTTCTTTTGTTTGCCGGAAAATTCGGAGGGTCCGTATATCCCTGGAATCCCGATAAGCTGCTAATCTTATCATCAGGTTCTCCAGGGACCGGACCAACAGAACTTGATATACATCCATGCCCTGGGTGGTGAAAAACCAACCCATGTGGGACTCGAACCCGTGACTCTCATTTTAGTTGGCGAGGACTATAATCAATATATACATATTGAAATAGTTCATATTTCAATATATATATATTTATATTTTTAATATTTTCAATGTCTATATCGACAATAATTCTTTAAATACACTTAAATGTATAAGTCAGCTGAATATAACAGGAGCCGATTAAAAAGGAGCATATTTGATGATAAATAAGTTGCGATTTGCATAGGGTTCAGCGTGCATTTAGGTCGACGGAGCACGGCGCATGCCATCGCAGGTTGTAACGGCAAAAGCGAGCTAAGGCATATTAGCAGGTGTATAGTGCACGAACGTCACAATCTATCATTGTAATAAGGAAAAACACCTTGAATGATGATCTAATATTATGTACCAGCTACTTTTTTCTAAAAAATTGCTCACTTGATTGAATAGAAAATGATAAACGTAAATAATGTACCAAACTGATGTAGACTCGATTTGTTCTCAAGTTGGACTACAAGAAAGCTCGAATTCGCCTTATTTATTCATTCACCGGTGAAATAAGAGATAATAACAATAATTTTTAATATATGTTAATTCCGCTGGGAGAAGGGCTGAAAACTTTCTAGACACACACACACACACACACACACTGAATAATTATTAAATTCGTAAAAACGTAATTAATACACTTCAACCCGGATGCTGCTAGGAAGTATTATGTCATTCCGTAACAAAAAACCAGTGCGGGATCCCAATTGAGATTTCCTCTTCCATTCAATTTTAAAGTAAATTCTTAACACACACCAATTGCGGTTTTCAATTTTGCAGGATCAATTGCATTCCTCATATTTCATAGGAGGCAGTGAGAGAATTCACTTTCCTTCCACGGCAATGAAATCATCTTGGGTAAATATTTACGAGGGCGCATTTAGAAATAATCCTCTAGCCTGGAGTGGACTCGTGACAAAGGGAATCTCAAGAGGTTAGATGAAAGAAAACACCGTCTGCTCAAGTAAAAAACAGTCGGCGGAGGATGCTTAAATTGATTTTATTCGGCAAGCTAAATGAGGGGAAGAAAGCTAACCCTTCCACCAAAGATAGAGGAACGAGAGCCGTAGAGGACTCCACTTAAGCCCTCACTAGGGCTTTACATGGCTATAGCTTTTAACATGTCCAACAATTACCAAAATAATCATTAAGAGTCGCTGAAGCATAGAATGTGATGTAAAGATAATCTCCCTTTACTAAACCAAAGTATCTCTATTGCATTGCGTCCATATCGATGAAAAGTAGTTCGGGAATACTTTAAAGAACATTGCATCGCCCTAACGAGTACGGCAAAGATTGGTGATGTCACGAATGTTAAGTTCGAAGTTCTAGATAAGTTTCCAAGCTTCTTTCATGTAGTTACCAACGGTAATATTGGCAAAATATTTTGCTGCAGAGATGACTATTGCGTTCATTTTATAGTAAGGCAATGTCACGATGAATGCTAGAAAAATATTCACGGACTTAACACTTACGAAATAACCAATGATTTCCCTGCGCATATTTCTATAATCACCGTAAAACCATAACTATCAAAAGCATGGCATTTTTGCCTGAGATTAATATAAATCATCAAAAGAGAAAATACTTGCTAATATTGGGGTACAAAAAAAGAAAACATCATGCTCTCCATTTTCAGTTTCAATAATGGTCCTTGTTCAGACCCTTTCATACGTCTTTGGCGCGCGTGTCATACAATCTAGAGTATTGTATATTCTTTATTCAGACAATGAAAACACGTTGGTGGAAATTAAGCTGCAGACTGCCCTATAAAAGGCAAGAAAGATAACATTACCACGATAATCAACAATATTTCTTTTAGATCATTTTCGACGGAACCCTTTGAATTTTTTAGACGACTTCCACGAAAGCCATTCGGCGTACATCGCGATGTCTATCCTAGGTGCGTGTTTGCTCCACGGAAGGACGGAGATGATGCACGGCAGCACCATTCGGAAGGCATCTAGCCAAGCACCCTCTTCCTCGAAGAAGTGTCCCGCGCAAAGCCGTTAAGTGCATTAAGAACGACTCGGTCTGAATAGAGTCGCCATGCATTAGAGAACGGTCTTCTTAAGCGATTCCATTTGAATGCACCCGTACTCGTATGTACATGTTACTCACGTTTTCTCTCTCTCTTACTCCCTCTCTCTCTCTCTTGCAACCCCTTCCCCTCTGCGTTGTTGAGTCTGTTTGCCCCCTCTGGGAGCTGGAACGGGAGAGCGCACAAGATATTCTCCCTTAATGCTGCTCCGGCATCACTTCCTTCCGAGGCAAAGGTAGTAGAAGTCCACATCCCACGTGCAAAACGCTAAAGGGAAAGACTTCCATCTACTCTCTTGAGACATTTTTACGCTTCATTCTCGCTCGGCAGCGGGAGGCAAATGAACGTCCGACGTCTTCATTATGTCGTGACGGTTTAAAAAAATTCCAGGTGTACGCAGTTCCTGAGGCAGTCGGTATAACAAGAAGGTATCGAACATATCAAGTCTCAATCATTCCCAGCCTGCGCATAAACGAGCACAGAGATATAAAGGACACGGATACGCTGGTCCATTCCTACGTCTGTCTGCACGAGACGAAGTCCGATCTTTTATCAAATTTACCCAAAACTGGCAAGTAAACAGCCTTTATAGTCCTTGATTAATAAGTGAGAAATATTCAAATGAATGATTAATACTATTCCGTATTTCAGTGCATGTAATTAGAAGCCAATAGTTTCTAAAATATTGAGTTCTCACCGATCATCACAGGAAAAAATATAAGCAAAAAATAGACAACGGCATGCTTTCGGCTTTGATGAGCTTCGGCGCTCGTCTTCCTATAACTGATGGCACAAATTTTTGCTTCGAATCCGAAGGATTGCATTCTCAAATGTGTTTACGCTGTAGGATATAAATAATGGAATAAAGAGTTTACTAATCGTTTAAGCTGCGAGATATTGAGCCACTTACGTTAATGATAATTGCATAGAATACCTGCTTGCGCTATGAGACCCGCGAACCAGAGCGAAGAGTTAAACTTTCCATTTCCAGTAGTTGTTTTCCAATTGATTTGCTAGGTACAAATAGTCCCTCAATGTATTTTTTTCAATATATTTTTTCAGACGAATAGACACATGCCATGAGCGACGAACGTCTAGATGTCCACCATCAAATGACCATCTTTTCATCACCATTACCTCAAAAATATGAAAGTTTTTGTTTCTACCCCGGATAGGTCGAATTTCTTCACCTGGATATCAGAGATTTAGGTTCAATCATTGCATGCTATTATTCAGGACGAAAAATGAATACGGGACAGCGGGAGATTCGAACTTGGTTTGAAATGCCGATGAAACGCCTTTAAATGACTCCCGCCGCCCACATCTTCTGGATTCGCAATGCACGTGATTCAAGCACGACGCAAACGCTCCGGCTGGGTGGGACACCTTCCCGACGTAGTCGCACGTTCCGTTTCAAGACACACTGTCACACGCAAACCTGGGTGTTTGTACATTTGAACATCTATGCTACGGGAGATAAAAGTTCACGAATTTCAAACTCGGAGAGGAGAATGTAGAACACCTACTACTCGAATGAACAGATTTTTTAAAACATTTGCAAGACAGAAATCTCAAAAAAGTGCGAAAACATCAATTAAAATTTATATATTTACGTTGCTGAAAATTGAATAAAATGTAACCTCCCGTCATACGTGATCATGTTTCTGATTTTACATGAGGATTCAAATAATGAAACATGCGTAATTATTAATTTTTTTTAATGAATTCTCTTTCGTAAAATATTTTAAGATTCTTGCGATTCTACGACGCGGGCACCACTTGACTGAGAGAGTAAGGTTGTAATTCGTGCCTCAAATGAGGATCGTGTGATTTCTCAGGCTGCTTGAATGCAGTGCAGAGTAAAGAGATGCCCGGCATAGAAGTTACTGCGGGCGCATTAGGATATGCGCCAAGTCCTTTGGCACGAAGACTCCGGCCACGGCAATCTCCTCTAGGCGAAATGGAACAAAGGAAGCTATTACTTCGAGGTCAATGTGTACTGTGTTAAGTAGCGCCGATGATGAATGGCGTATTGAAATCCAACAAGTAAAAGCATCTCCAGTGGTTTTCACCGTTGCATCACAGGGATGCGCCAGCTGGAAAAGGAATAAGATTCGCATAAACTAGGTGGTGTTACCCATGTGAGTGGGCGTGGAGAAGATTGCAGGAAGCAAGAATGGCTTGGAGAGGGGCCAAATGAGTAGTCAGATGCGACGAGGTGGGGGAGCGGTCGTCGCTTGAAACGTGCATACTGCCAAAACAGTATGCTGAGATGAAAATAAGAGGCTGACCCGAAGTATCACAATGAGGAGGGTAAATACCAGGATTAGAATCCGTCCAAGATGATAAAACAGTTAAAATACACTGATTTGGTTTAGAAATAAATTGTAAGTAAACAACATTTTCAATATCATATCACTTGAAAATCTCAATCATGGATTATTAGGTTTCGTGATTCTCTTCCCAAAACGGCATTTAGAACTGTTTAATGATTGAATGCACTTCTAGCTGTCAACCGCGTGAACGAGCTCTAAAAGGCAATATTTGATGCAAATCAAATATTCCAGGGACTTGCTAAATATCTATGGTCTTTGATTATAGTTTCAATAGTATAGCTTCGATTACAGTTTAGATTAGATTCGATAATTCAAATAGATTTTGAATGAGACGTGAAAACATATGGATTGATAGATATTATGTCAAAAATGAAAATTTCAGAATAATTGGGAAATGTTGCCATTCAAACAACTTTTTTCCCAAACATACGTTTCAGCGGTAAAATATCCGGTACCTTTTTGCTGGGCAATTATAGTTTGCTTGTGACATTTTTGGTATGTTCTGCATATCACTTTTTAGCTCATTAGGTAGTCAAGCTCATCATTTTTGCATTGACGAATACTGAGAACATAGTATTCACATATTCCATGAACGACCATAGAGCTTGGGAGTCTTCACCACGTAGAGAGAATCTTTACAGTGTACTTATACACCATAAGAATTAGACCTATTTTATCGATAATTATATTCCTGAATGCATTACAGACTTTATTAACAGAAATATTAACACTAACTGTAATGAAAAAGGTAACAAAAAATTAGGCCCCAGATATGAGCTAAAAAATAATATGTAGTAAAATTGATACGTTTAATTCTCAGGAGGTAAAGTTAAATTTTCCATTCTTAAGGTCGCTTTACACGGTACAAACGAATGTACAAATTCCTTCATGAAGGAAATTGTACCGTGTATAGCGGCAAATTGTATGCTTGTCTGATTGACTTAACAGGAAATAGAACCTGCTCTAATTCCATTCAGTTTCTTGTACATTCTAAGATACATTTGTTTGTACAATAAAATATACCGTGTAAAGCGGCCTTCAGACGAATTCGTTGAATATTTTCAAGCATTTAGTTATGATTAATGTTACCAGGAGAATAATAGGTATAGGCCTATAGGCTGACAAATAACTGTTTATCCCAAGGCTAGAGTTACATTAATCGTCGTTTGTGAGCTAATGTTTGTTTCAGCGGTCTCATCTGCGTTTACCTCAAACACGATTTTGACAATATTGCACATCTGTTTTACTGGTAATTATATTTCTAAGCATGCATTTCTGCTTCAATGCTAAAGAGAGAAATATTATCATTAACTGTGATCAAAAATATAGCTATCTGCGAGAACTTCACTTCGGTTTTTGTCCACCAATATAAAGTTTACAGTGAAATCATCTAGCTATAATAAGTGTTGTTGATTGAAGTATGCCATTAAGGGAGATGAAATATATATTACGCCATGAGTTACATTGTATCTTTCTCGCTCATTTTTTCTCATCATAGTATATACATCAGAGAGTGATATAAAGAGTAATTTTGGAGATCTCGCTCTTCGTTATCACCTCTTCTGGTTTCGCGTTTAAGGTTTAAAATTTTACAAATTGTTTATTTTCAATTTCCGTCACATTTATTCAGTGATGTAGTGTTCGGATACAAACTGGTTAAATGCCCTGAGTTCTATCAATATGATAACATACGATATCTACGCGTAATACTCCTGGAGAAGTGAAGAAACCTCGGCAGGAATGGGTGTCAACACGAGCGTCGAGGGCACTTGGATCGGCCACCGACCGAGTGGGAGAGAAACGGCGCGGCGCTCCAGATCGGCGCGGCGTCGTGGGCGTCACGCGCACTGAGGAGACACATTGCCTGCGCAGGGAAAAGCCATCCGACCACTCGCACCACACCACTTCCCTGGCCAGCCTCGTGGGGTGTGCACCGAGAGCTCCAGGATCTATCATTTATGTTGATGTCAAGTTTACCTCTTTACCATGAGTCACTTTTCTATTAGTCGTGGTGAAATTGTGATGCGGTTTGAATCTTTTTTGTAAAGGTATCATATTGATGCAAAAAAAATCATTCAATAAATCTAGGCCCTGATTTCAATAGCGAAGTGCGTTGACAATTAACGCGCTGTGACTAACGATGAAAACAGTTTTTTGACAAAGCTAGCATATTTGCTTTATGACTACATTCTAATTCTTTTTCTTTTAAATCAATGTTTTAGCACTCTTGTCAGAGGCAAGCATATATTTACCATAAAGTGGTTCTAGAAAAGGTAGAACAACCAATCTGTAGTCCTCCGACGTTAGGACTAAACAGTGTGATCTGTATTTTGGTTATTAAGAGTAACTAAAGAAAGACGAAAAGGCAATAGCTGTTCTATAGTTGGCAATAAAAATCTGCTTGGGCTATTTCTGGCCCAAAAATTAGTGTAAAGCATTAAAAGAAGCAGAATTTTAGAGTATGGGTAAAAAAAGCAATTCATCGTAGTTTGAAAAAAAGGAGCAGAAAATTTGGAAAGAGATTTACTTCTCTTTAGACTTTGGAGTATTAAAAGGAAGTCATTATGCAGTTGTCTCACGCAACTTATTCATCCATATCACATGTTCACTAGTGCTAACGGTTACGCCATGAAGCATTCTTGAAATCTGAGGACTGAATTCCTACGAAAAATACATTAGGGATTTTACTGCGGTGAAATTACTTAAGGTGTAGAGGAATAATTAGAAATTGTTTTAGGAATTTTGAGAATACGCGGAAAATGATTGAATTGAAAGCAGAATGTTGTCCAAAACACTAATGCTAATTTTAAAATGGAATAAATGGCCATTAATCTCTCTCATCTCAATATCCTCCGCATAGATCAGGTTGTTTGGGGACAAGTTATTGAACGACCACTGCAATTAATTGTAAAGCGAGGAAAATTTTATAATGGATATAAACTCTTTGATGGTTCCTCTTCCAAAGTTGATAATAAATACCATGACAACGGAAAAATATCATTAGTTACACTTCATTTCCCCTCAGTTTTCTAACAGCCGATTGGTGGAAAATATAGAAAATACTGCTAGAAAGTGATGTGATTTTCTACTGCAAAAGATCTATTTTTTTCATAGCAGTGCTTTTGAAAAACTGAAATACATACATTTTCGTGCAGACTTCTCAAACATTTGCATCAGTTTCGTTCACCCACGCGAACGCTCCCACGTCCGAGAGTACATAAACGGACGTTCCAGGTTTTTAGTTTGTGTCACAATTCGTTAGGGGGCGGCGCAAGTGACTCAAGAGGCGAGAGTCACGCGGCGGAGGACGGATTCCACATTTAAAAGGCGACACGCGCGCACGCCAAAGACGTATGAATGGGCGACTGCGAGCACCACAATGGACACGCACGCATTGCTGCTCTTTCACTCTCTCGGCCTCCCGTGCAACGCCCATTGAAAGGAAAAGAAACCTTGCGACGAGAAAACTCTCTCTTTCCCCCCCGCCTCGCTCCCACACGCTCGGACGCCATATACACTCACCATCCTCCGCTCTATAAACTAGAGTAAAATGGCGAATAAAGCCCTCCCCTCCTTCCCACATATATTCTAAATATAATTTAGGCAGTCACCTTTCAAGTGCTGTAGGGTTGCGAGATTGATTTACACTCGTATCTTAACACTGGAGTGCTCGCACAGTATGAATTACTACTGGAGTGCTCGCGCAGGGCACATGTGCCACCCATTAAAATATATTTTTGGGGCCAATTTTAGCTAAAACAAGATTAACGAGTAATAATATTACCAATAAAATTTAGTTATTTCCAAAAAATATAAACAGAACTCAACCCATATTTTGTTTAAAAAAATATGAACAAAATTAAACCTTCTCGGAAAATCGACACATATTGGACTCCTTGGAATGAAATAGTCTTTAATTCTCTTTAACGAAGTATTTTAACGATATCATCATCTCATTAAAAATTATATCAATATATTGCTAATATTCAACCTTAATATCATCACAGGGCACACAACGACATGATGGTCTGGACAAACACACCTAATGCACTTGCCACATTGTTTCCGTGTGCTCCGGTCTCGGGCTCTAATGCAAAAGTCACATCGTCCTTTCCCACACCAAATCGCTGCACTTTGTGTTTTTGGTTATTGTGATTGCCCCAAAAGAAGTCTAGCTTTTAACTTTATCGCCCTGGGTACATTTTCTATTGAAATACGCTGAGTAAGAATAGAGGTTTCACAAGTTCAAACTCTACCTCTTGCAAATATTTGCGGCGAATAGATTTTATTTCTGTATTTTTATTTGTCCACTTTCAGTGTCAATGTTATCGTCACTGTGCAGAGTAGACATCAGTAAAATGACTTTGTTTCTCTTCGGGACATAGCTGACTAGAGTAAAATCAGATTGGAACCCAATGGTGGAATCATTTACTACTCTGCCCTGACTGGTCTTGAATATCCTCGGTATCTCTGTTTGTTGCTCCTTAGCATCCCAACTACTGTGATTCGTTTTTGCAATAGTTCTTTTCTCGTAGTAGTAGTAGTATTAGGGTGATTAGAGTACTTCGACGACTAAGGTCATTCGCACCAAGTTCTTTGCTCACAAGCACACTGGTGAACTAATTATCCATGGTCATATTACACTCTAAGGCATACAAAGGATTCAGAACTCTGTTGATAATATCAGGAACTTGAGTTGATAGTCGAAATTGACCCTCAGCTTGGGAATCTGCATAAACTTCAAAATTGCACACATTAGGATATTTGACATCTACGGCCATAGTAATTTTGATGCCAAATTTAGCGAGTTTGTTTGGCATGTATATTATAAAGCCGCAGCGGCCTTTGAAAGCCACTAGCTGTCCGTCAAGGGTCACATACTCGCTTGGCGTATAGTAAGCCTTACAATTTCTAAGCATGATCTCAATAATCTGACGTAAAGGTGCAAGTCGATCGGTTTCTTGAAGAGCCGTCCTAATCCTAACGTCATCAAATCGCACACAACGTAATAAAAAATGAAATCTGTTTTGTCACATTTTGGTGTATACTAGTTCAATTCCAAGGCCTTGAGCATTATCCCAAAAGTCTTTGAGGTCTCTCCGTCGGGCTCTGCAAACCCAAATCACTAGCAGCAAGCCGACAAAATCTTTTATTTCCACCAAAATCGTTGGCACGGCATCTCTTTCACTCCTATACCTTTGTTTAATCGTATCAATATAAATATTCGTGCAATTGAACAGAATTTTCCAAATTTCAGCGTCAAAAAAGAGAAAATGATTGTACACAAGTTTTAGCACCTCTGCCAATACCTTTGGGGCCTAAAGGTCGTGTCACAATGTTGTGGGCTCTTGTTCTAAATGTAGCAGGTGGAAATTTGCACCATTCGGTTCCATTGCGAGACTGATACACAGCCAACTGTGACAAAGACACGCTGTAATCATCAGAGTCGTCACTTTCTTGTTCCGTGTCAGAAACCTGAGGCGAATCTAGTGCGATAATTTGCTCCTCGGAACCACTATCAGCTTCATCGCTGCCCTATGATGCACTGTTTTCTGGTAGGTCTTTTTCTAACCACCTATTTAGAGTCTTAACGTTCACATTTGTCACCATTATGACCTAAGAAACACATAAATTTGAAATTTGACTTCAAACGTTATGAGAAAATATAACTATTTAGTCCAAAACAGTAATTTATATATATAATAAACTGAACAATTAAACATTAAGTTACTAACGAGCAGATAAACGCGATTTACACTCGCGATATTTCAGTTACAAAAATCTCCGAGAGCGTTCGCGCGGGGGACATGTGTCACCCACGAACTGTGTAAATACACTGCGCAGATGTCAGAGTGCCGTTTCGACTGGCGTGATCATGAATATACGAATTATATATTCATTCGAATATATTCATGGGCGTGATACTGACGGCGAGGATGGTTAATACTGGAGGAATAGGTAACTGACAGGGCGGAACTGTAGTGCGATGTCTTCAGAAACTACGTAACAATTTTACACCCAGGGTGACAAATATCACCCACGCGAGCACTCTTGGGTTAAGGTGGTTTGAATAAGATCTTTCCTAATACACAGAAGAGATCATACTCAAATCTAATTTTATTTCCACAGCAGCAATAAGCAAAGAGTATATGTAGCAATATTAATCCTGCAAAAATATTGCTTAATATTACAGGAATTCTCGGCACCCGACCAAATCGGCCCCGGTGGCGGCAGGGTTTAATCCTCGCTTGCCAATCCGAGGGTCGCGGGTTCGCGTCCCGCCTGAGTGGTCTGAGCACTCAAGACATGGGTGTTGTTGTTCGTCCGTTATTACTGTTAACCACTCGATGTAAAAGGCCATGTAATGTGCTGTTTTCGGGATTGTGAGAATAAATAAATACATATGCATGCAAAAGTCTATAACTTTGGCCCTTTTTGGGCGCAGCTCGCTGAAAATGCCTTCATGCATAAAAATATTTTTGCGATTCTGAAAAAAATTACTGCGTGGAGTGGAGCGCGTCCCAGATGATAATACAGTCCACAGTTAAAAATGCGGCCAATTGTTATTTATGTCCAGTGCCGTATGGGGGAGAAAATCACGCGACCAAAGAAAACCATTATTTGGGCCTTCGTTAAAACCATACCGTTTTTGAAATATCGTTTACTTTTCATTTCATTCCAAGCCAAATAAATTCAATTCAACTGTACTATTGCCTTGGACATACTCTGTTAAAGATGAAACCCTCCAACTCTAGGAGTTCCATGCATGATTAATACTTATATCTCAATAATTAGGTTAAGCAAGATTAAAAAATAATTTTCTCAATTTTCCAAAGTAGGCAAAATTTCAGCCACTGACTGACCAACTTTCCGAGATATTTGTGGAAAACATTTAACCCGTTTTCATGAGAAACGGTACTAAGAGGAATAAATATTTTTTTTATATTGCAGAAATTCATACATTCATTCTTTATACATATTTAGAAATTCATAAATTCATACATTTATTCACACATCAATTCATACATTTTCAGTACTAAACCGAATATCCATACATAAGTCATTGACTAATTTTTCACGCAGAGCGCTGATAACGCCTTTACAACCCAAATTTTTTGTAATCCTATAAATATTACTGCAGCTAAGATACTTTTTAAAATTATTAAAAATAATATTAACTTCACACAGTTAAATTTATGACTAAGTCTAAGCATTAGAAATTCCAGTTATTTAAATAAAACCCCTCTGGAGTGCACACCCGTGCTATTTTCTCGAAAAGTATCGCGGTAAGTGGTGGTTATTTTGGTATATTGGGATACTTAAATATTTTCCTTTCAAAATAAGGCCAAATGCAATAATTCTTATGTGAAATACTATCTTTTTCAACTGCCTTCAATACAGAATACACTGTACTGGAAAAATGAAGCTTCTCAAACGCTAACGGCGTAGGGAAGTCGATATGTATTTAAAAACCTTTCATCGTGCTTCAGCCGTCGCAATACTCACTCACATTCGTTTTCCAACACCTCCCTCGCTAACTCAAGTTATCTACACTATCATTTTACGATTGCTTTGATTAGGAAGCAATTCAATAAAAAATTAATCTTTAAGAAAAAAATGAATGCTAGCTTCAGAGAACTCATGCACGATGAGTGAGAATCGACACTCATTTGTTATTATTTCAGTTTCTTTGATCTCGGCCGAAACTTAAGTGTCGAAATTAAACCTAATGATAACAATGGATGGCTATAAATAGTTTTTCTGTGACCCTAAACTGCCAGGAAGAAAATAAACTTACACTTTAGAATGCACTATTTATCACTTCCTTGTAAGGAAGCGCATAAATAGCGGCGTTGAAAACAATGGGGTCCAGTGGAGAGACGCCGAACTATTAAAACGTGCGCCATGGCGTTTTCATCTTTTTCGCATCACGCTGCCGATGGCGAAGACAAGGGAGGTTCACGTTATGGATGGAGGCAGCGATTGCAATCTGGAAAGATGCGTGATCGCGCTCCGGGACATCACACTGCCAAGTGCCGCTGAGAGGTCAATATCACGATTGAGGAACGCCCGTCCCACGCTCCAGCGCCGACACGCAGTTTCCTCGGTCGTGATAACGAAATGAGCCGCGCACTCGTACGCGCTCCATCGGGACAAGATTTCAAGAAATCATCTCGCCTACGATTTCGTGACCAACTGCCATTACTCTATCCGGAAGTCATAAACAAACAGATAAGGCAAAGGGGACGAACCTGCTCACTGAGCTTTTTAATAATGTGTGAAAGTAACCTGCGAAAACGCTCGAGCTATAGATTAACGGAAAACGTGATTTTAAGTCTTTCAGGAAAAAAGGGACTCAAATGGCTTCTCGATGCCCTATCTAACGGACTATTAACACGCACCAGAATAATTCGCCACGGCGGGAGGAATTTAGTCAGGTACTTATATCATCTAAAGATGTCAATACATGTCAATTACAAACCCCATTACGCCTTGGTAGCCGGACATGATAACATATAAAACAGAGAGAAATGTTGGTCGGGATAGTTGACGGTGACCTTTGGTGTGGAACAAAATATGAAAAAATTTAAGTTACGGTAACGGAAAAGATTAAATCTGCGGTTGAAGTTGATAAGTAATCAAACTTGAAACCAATTTTACAAGTAGTCAGCCTTGGTATCATAACTTCTACCAAACTAAAACTTCTACCAAGGCTTCCTCTCTAAAGAGTTGTTTAATAATTAACATTAATATTGCAGCGAGTATCAATTTGATCATAAAATGACACAATTTGCATATCAGATGTGTACAAATGTTTCCTCTAGTTTATAACCTTTGCTTGGCACTTGTTGAGCCCGTTACGGAGCTATATTCGCGATTCAGACCCATCGGCTTTTCGTACAGAGTATTTTATAAATACGTGAATTAACCGGCCAACATCTCACCATAAATGCAGTGACTTAAGCAAGTCTCCGCTAAATGCAGAGGAGTGAATAATGAATACCGTAGTAGAAGACTGAATACATCTTTAATCACCGAATATCTCGATGAGAGAGGGACGAGAGAAGGTGAGCATAGATCACACACAAGGGTGCCACACCATGGAAATGGTGAAGATATGTCCCGTGCACTTTTTAGATGATTGGAGCGATTTTTGATAATGCACAATTTTTTGTGAGACAAGGCATGTATGTTCTCAATATTCATATTTATTCCAGCTCTAGCGGTTCCCAACCTAATCCCTCTAAAAAATCCGTGAAATGCTATGTTCGCTCGCAGCAGTTTTTAATGAAACGCCCGGCTTTCCTCTGTATTTCATTAATGTTTTTGGTTGAATCATTCGGTCCAGGGTCCCAAATGCTCGCGACGTATTCGAGGTAGCCCTAGCTAACCCTAGCGAAGTAGCACCTCTCTTTTACTTTTTCATTCGAGGACCCTCCTTATACGCTCAGCATATCCCAGTTTCTTTAAAACTGCGCCGCATACGCTTTGTATATGTTTTCTCCAGTATACTTCTGAAATTAAATTAATTACAAGACATGTGACTTAATCTGAGTACTATATGTTTACTTACTTTACCCACAGTGTAGATATGACATTTGTGCGATAACTTTCGCAAGAAGTGTACTGTGGTGCATTTACTAAGATTTAATTCTAACCCCAGCTCTGGAAAACCACGAATGAATATTGTTTAGATCCGAAGACAGAACTTCTAAGTTCATGTCTTCACTAATTTTGCATTTGATGACTGCAAATTGGCTGTAAATACTGCATTGGCTGAATTTTCTGTTAACTCGAGAACTTACGTCATTTGAATAAATAATGAGTAAAAGAGGGAGGATCATATTCCCTTACGGAACACCGGGTATGACTGTAGCCATAGCAGAGTTTATGCTATGAATTAGTACTCTTCATTTTCGCTCACTGAGAAAGTCCCTTAACCAATTCACTATTTTTTTATTTGCTTCGCAAGATTGCAATTCATAAATGTGTTTTATATGAGAAACCTTGTGGAATGTATTTGAAATCAAGGAATATCGCGTCAACTTGCTTTTTCGAGTCTCCTGATTTTAGGATGTCATGATGGAAGAGCGAAAGCGGTGTTCTGCAGGATCTATCCTTCCGGAAGCCGAGCTGACTGCCATGTAAGAAGTTTAGATTAGCCAGGAATGTCATAATATTCCTGACAATCATGTGTTCGAGAATCTTGTATAAAAGTGATATTAACGATAGGCCGGTAATTTCCTGAATCATTTCTGTTTCCTTTTTTTTTAAATACCGGTTTGACGTTGGCTATTTTCTAGTCTTGGGGTACCTTGCCTTGGGATAGTGATTTTCTAAGTATAATTTCTAAGAATGGTGCAATCTGTAGCGCTAACCCCTTGATCACGCGTGCGCGTATTCTTCCAGAGACATATTTAATGATAACTTTTACTTAACCACAATAATCATACATAAAAACACGACCCGAGTTTCAATACATAAGTATCATCTTCAGATTCTTCACCTGAAATGATACTTATGTATTGAAACCCGAGTCGGATTTTTATTTTTTTTTGTTAAGTAAAAGTTATCTTTAAATATGTGTATTGAAACATACCACCTATAAACAAAGATACTCTTTTATTTGTTCGTATTCTTCGACGTATACTTAATAATAGTTTGATTACATATTTGGAGGTTTCCTTCCAAACGCAAAATATAGCAACTCTCATTGTTACAATTCTTGCTATCAAATATCAAAGAATCATGTCGAGTCAAATGTTCGACAAAAACATTTTTCTTAATTATTCCGGAAAATTTTCGAATACCTCGCCGAAAACTCAAGTCATATCACGTTTTGAGCAAGGGAAATAATATAACTATCATTCTCGTGTCGATGAAATTACTGATTTTACGGCGCGATCCAGCTCATAAAAAGATATATATTCTATATATAAACAGATACTTCAGTGACAATTGGTCCAAGACTTTTTTTCGACTACTTCACGAAAGAATAAAATGCGCTCTCTATGACACACGATTCCGCTCTAGGTATCTGAAAGCAGTTAAAGCTCTAGGTATCTGAAACCTGAGTTAAAGAGGAAGAGGGAGGGATTGAGCCGAAACGAGGAAGTCGCCTTTTTGCTCAAAACGAGTTCCCACGATAAGTGCACGCCGAGCCCTCTATTGTGGCGAGAAGCGAGGAAAGGGGAGTTCTTTGGGAGGGGGGGGTGAGAAAGGGGGAGCAAGCAGCAAGAGAGAGAAAGAAGAATCTCTCGACAGACGAAATTAGATCCCTTATCTCGCCTGCATTATACATATTGAGCCATGCAATCAATTTAATATGCATATTTCTTTCCAGGACAATACTTAATTCCACCGCAAAAACTTCCCAAAGTATTTCCCCGGAAATATACAAATCCACCGCCTGCGGTGCGACTCAGTAACCAGTTTAATCATTGGAGGAAATACGAAAAAGCAGCGTAATTGTAGGAGGTAGTTGTAATCAGTGATAGCAGCTTTTTCCTACCCAAATTGGTGATATTTAATCAATACGGGCATACGAGTCAGAAGCAGAAGTTAGAAACTAAGTCAAGTAAAGTAAGGATAGAGTTCGAATTGGCTTCAGATCTTATAAAGAAAAGATAAATATATTATTCTAAACCCCAGGTTATGCGGTGGGCGAACATAATTAATAAGTGCAGTGAAGTCCATGGCTTCCTCCTTTCCCTGAGAATTAGCCAAGTCAACTCATAAGAATTAAATTTCCATGCAAAGCCTTACAGAGCCGTGAGACATCATATTACGGCTTATACATATTGTATTGACCACGAAAGCCATTAAGTTTCAAAGAGGCTCTGTCCGGAGGCCTTAACGACACATGCGCAGATTTTCTCAGGTTAGACCATCGCGTCCTCACTGATTATAAGGCTCCTGATTCCACGGTTCAAACTATGACACAGAGAGAAATAAAATCCCTGGATTATTCAATCCTCCGTGCCTCATTCTCTCCACTGCGCTTCAATCTAATGCTGGCTGGTTCGTGGATGGAGAAAGGGATGAAATAATTACATCCATTCATTGATGTTTCTATCATAGCTAAAGGTTTAGGTCGGTCAGTTGCATTATTCATTGAAAATAATACCAAGGGAAACGTGAGCGGCAGGGAAATATGAAGGTCCATCTCCTCCACTGGGGTGACCTTTTGGTGGCTCGTGGGCTTTCAATGACGATTTGGCGCGGCTCACTTACCTCGGGACACATTTGAGATGCGCTCGCTTTTGACCGTGCGTGAAATAAAACTCTACGCTCCTCCTTCACCCGTTCCTCGCTTTTCGTTCGTCTCAAAGAGTCCCAGAGAGCTTCTCCCCCAGTCAGCTCTAGGCAAAAATGTTTGAGCTGGAGGAGGGAGGGTGAAGGCGGGGGTCGAGTGGGGTGGGGGGGTGCCGCTGGTAGCGAACAAAACCGGGCGATGGAATCCGGAGATCCCTTCTGTGACCCCGACCGAACCCTTCCCCCCCCCCCTTGGCTGCTACGGTTGCTGTACGGTCTAAGAGGGCAACTCGGGAAGAAAAGACCTTCCCTTCTTTCTTCTCCGACCGGGGCCGTTCAGTGCTCTCGACTGAAGAGCACAGGTGAAAGGAGACGACTTCCACAGAGACCGTTTCGCACAACACTTGTTCCACCATAATACCTACTATAGTATACTAGCCGAAACAAGACATTGAGAACGGCATCCAGGACGAATTGTTGCCGTCCTAGGCGGTTTCGCGCGAGATTATTACTTTCACTAGAGTGGAAGCGGTGAAAAAATTCATATCTTATCTCAAATCAACTAACATATTTAAAATAACCAATCAATTACAGTAGGCGACCATAACAGCAGTTGGGGCTATTGATATTCACTATCTGCTAAAGAGTCTGATGATTAATTATAGCCGTAAAGAGGCGTCGATGACCCTGATCTGAAAAAGCGAAGACCGCACAGCGTCTGCAATGGCTAACGTGAATGACTAAAAGGAAAAAGGTCCCACTGGGAGCAAGTAGCGAGCTAGTACCTCATCAATGATGAAATCAAGTTGCTCGTCCAGTATGATAACGATTATGTATCATGCCCTCCGATTCAATATCATACGATTCTAGAAAAATATCATACTAGCGAAAATCCTCGAACTTGTAGCTGGATCTAGTATCGTATGAAGCGGGCTTAAACCCCGTTTCTCCTGACACTGAAGTGCAACATTATTATTAGAATATTCACGAGAGGTGATACTATGAAATGTGTAGGTTTTTGATAACAATGAGAGAGTTAGGGCGCCTTTAAATATCGCTCGTCAATCTTCTTTTGGCCAGGAATACATGTAATCCACCTTCACGAAGCGGGTGAGTTGCATAAGTAATTTGATTTCAGAGGTTATGAGGGCAAAAATAATCATGGTAGAATGTTAGGTAACGGAAACGAGGCATTAGGTGGCCAGTACGAGAAAGTTGAGGAATATACATCTAGCTATAGTTCCTGGCGCTGTGCAGGGGACGAGATTGAGATATGGGCTAGGAAGTTTTAAAATGCCGCGAAACGGGGGAGGAGTGTTGCATAGCCTAGAGAGTTATTCAGAAAACCTTTCATATTGCTGCCAACAAATGCACTCCGACGATAAGGATGACTCATCCCAATCTCCCTACACATTTCCACTCGTCTCACTATGAAACTCCAATGCAGAGACATTAGTTGAGTCATAGATATTTACCTATGGTTTTAACCACTGTCCTTGCATGCAATTTCCTCGGGCTGTACTTTGCGAGGAAATTTGGCGAATTTGTTTTCCCTGCCTCACTCTTCTTCTCCATGCCTCCCTATCTTACCAATCGTACTCCCGATTCAACCACTCCACTTTTTCCTCCTCTCCTAGCCGCAAGGCAAGGCCCGGCTTTTCGTTCTTTGAAGCTTCCCGCCTGCGATGGCATGTGAGGGTGGCACGTATACCTCGAGTGAGTGGAAGCGGTGCATCACACGGGACCCTCAACTCCTGAAACCTTCGCCGCTTTAGCAACCTGCGAAACGGAGGGAGCGAGAGAGAGAGGGGGAGAAGGGGGGGGGCGCACAGCAAGGGGCCCGTGTCTTGCCGTCCCTCACACTGGACTCGCACACTCACGGGGCTGGGAACACGAGCCGCCGCGGCTCCGCCTCTTTAAGGACACCCCGCTGCGAGACGACCCCTTCGCGAAACACGTTGAGCACGAAGCAAGCACGCCCATTGCTTGCGAGAGAAAGGGATTTTTCGGAGGAGGGAGAAACAAGTAAACAGGGAACCCTTTTCGTGTTCCGTGTAGAAGTGGAGACAATTGGCGAGCGGTAATAAAAGGCGCCCGTTGCAAGACGCCCCGCGCGTGACCGCCTGAATAACTTCGGCGCGCCCATGCGTGTCACTTTGCAAGTCTACTGTTAAACAAAGAGCTTAAGACGCCTCTTGCCGAGGAAGCCACGAGAGCCACGGCACCAACTGCCAGGCTTCTACCCATTTCACTCGATACATGATCCAGCACAATACCTTAGTATTCTAGCCGGAGCTAGATATTGAAGAGAAAAGCAGGTGTGATCGGTGTTGTTCAAGAAGGCTTCACACGATCATTCAACTAGTATATACATACATGTGGGGAAGCAGTCTATTGATTCACATCTTAATGTATGTCCACCCAAATATTAAATGAACTGATCGATGACAGCAGGCGATCATAACTCCTGTTGGGAAATTTCTATTTCTTCTTTATTATGCAGCTTGAAAATTATTGATAGACATAAGGAGGTAGAGATGGCGCTGATATAAAAATTAGAAGATGCTAGCCATAATGCCGGTTCTAAATTTCTTAATTACAAGGTACTGGAAAGCTATCAATCTAGCGGATATACGCGACTGAATCAAATATCATATGAAATGGGCTTCATGGAATCCTGGGCTCGAGGTCCGTATCTGTTCACGAACCAATATAAGGTGTTTGTATTTCACCATCTTGAGTATTAGTTGCTCCTACAGTAAGGATTGCACGACACCATTTAAATTGTGATTCTAAGACGAACACATCATCCAAGGCCGACGCGAGATGTGAGGCTGAGATCTCTGAGTTGCCGGGTCATTGAACAGCTGCAACCAAGCCACTGCAGTCGGCGTTATCACATTTGACTTATTTCTTGATTGTACACGCTTTGAAAAAATGTTCGATAGAATTTGCTTCAATACCGTGGTTTCATCTCTCAATGAATGCCATATTCATAATTTTCTGGTTTCCGCTCGCGACACCAGCGCTTTACAACTGTTAAGTAATAAATATAGACTACCATGGTCCAATCGCTCATTCACTCTATGGTTATAGGCTACCATCGAACGAGCCATCGTGCGTACGATTGAAGTGCGAAAGTGAGTAGAGTCGATGGGAGAGAAGGGAAATAGGTAAAGGCGTGGAGCAGGGGGGAGTGAGGCACGCTGCGAGGAGCGTCAACACGCTGTGTAACGCAGGTCAGGGCCCGTTTCAAAGGGTGTGGGAGGGCATGAGGGGGGAGGGAGTCGGAGTGCGTCTCGAGGAAGTAGAGGGGAGGGACGGGGGGGGGGAGAGGGCGCGAGTGTCAACCCGGCCCACACCACCGGCACACCGCCTACTTCCCATCCACTCTGTCCGACGGGAGGGAGCGGTAAAACACCTTTTAAGACTGGAAAAGCCACCCACCAACCTGTTGCAGCGCACTCCACATTAAGAATCCCCTGCGACGCAGATAGTGAACGAAAGTGCAACGAGGGATCTCCTCCTGCGAGAGACGAGGCGAATCCAGAAACGAGTAACCTTTCAGCTGTGACCACAAACTGGAGACTCGAAGAGATATGCTCCCTGGTCGACTTCTTTGCCGGGCTGACGGATGTTTGCTTTGTAGAAATGGATGCTGGATGGTCAAAACCGAAAACTATCTCTTTCAATGACAACATTTTTAAGTGAAATAAAAGATAAATTCATTAATTCCACTTCAAGCTTTAAGACGCTTTGTGGCATCTTCAGGTGCCAATACCCGGTTCAAACCCCAACGGCCGTATCCATAGATTCCTCAGTAAGTTACTAACGGCAGAGTAAAGCACACTCGTGAGCTGCCCGCCAACTAAATTGTATTCATAGACTGCTACTAAGCTTAGCAGCGAATTTTGTGAGAGCGGGGTGAATTGAGTTAGAGTTGGCTGGGTTAAAGGGTTGGGAACTCCAGAAAACCTTCCATTTAAGATTACGGCAAAAATTAATAGCGTCAGAAAGAATGTAAATGGGATTTACTATGGGTGTTGGTGAGAAAGAGAGACCTTTACTTAACAATGACAGTTCAGCTGGCCTTAGAGGCGTGGAGGATAAGTTGACTACCTCTTGTTGCGGCGTGTCTAGGGGAGTTTCCTCTGAAGGGGAAGAATCAAACGTTGAGGAAGAATCTTTAAATTGGGGGGTTCGCTGCGGAAACATCCGGGTGGTAGAAGGGGCTGGTGGAGAGAGATGAAAGACGGTGGCTAGATCTGGTTTGTAGAGGAAAAGAGGAGGTGGAGTTGTGGATGGGATAGTTACGTGCATTGGCAAGGAGACGCCATGGTGAAGATATGAAGCATAAAGAGAGGACAACTTTCTGTATGATTTCTGGCGTCGGAGGAAAAGAGTGTCATGAGCTGATTGTAGGCATCTATTAATATACGGAAGATTTTTGGGGGATGAGAGGCTTATGATATTAATAAGTGAATGGAAATGCTGCCTCCCACAATGTAAAATTTGATGACTGCGACAATGTAGCCATTCTGGCATCCCTCCCGCCCTCAGCCACTATAATTAGTTTGAAGACCTTAGAACAAAATTGCATCCGATTTTTTAACGCCCTCTGTCCACCTGGCCTCATCCGTTCCCATTAATTTCCCCCCACATTTCGCTACATTGTTTCCTTTTCCCGAATAGGTCTTTGGCTCCTTCCCTCCCCCCTCTTCCCCATCCCTCCTACTTTCTCCTTCCCCTCACCGCCCCTCCTGTACAATTCTTCCTCCTCAATCCTCATTCTATCACTGATGAAGGTGCGAGCGACCCACCGAAATATTTAAAATCGTGAGTTTGCTTTTTATATGTTTTATATTAAGTGTCACCCTGTCACGAAGTTTTACATTGTGTTTGCCACGTTCGTGGAATCTTCGCAAGAACTTTATATATATAAACAAATGCCACCGGCGTGACTGGCAGACACACAGAGAAAACACAAAAAAAAGAAAAGAAGTTTTTTTTTTTTTGTGTTTTCTCAGTGTGTCTGCCAGTCACGCCTGTGACATTTGTTTTTTTATTATTGTACACTACACGTGTTTTTCGTCGGTCGGACCTATATATATATACATACATTGGACATTGACTATATTGATTATATTGACTGGAGGTTCATGCCTTGGGGAGTGTTTGTTCATGTAAACCTCCCGCCGATTCCAATGGATTATTAGCAGACTGGATAGCTTGGTGGTCTGAGCATTGGACGCAAAAACCAAGGGTCCGTGGTTCGATTCCCGGTCCAGTCGATTTTTTTCTGCTTGGAATCGGCCATCATTACATCTTCACACCACCACTGTGTCTGTTGATTTTATGTGTTCCTATCCACTTTCTTTCTACCTTTCTGTTTAAACATTTATATGTGTATTTGCCGCTGAGCGGTCTGAGTGAATGAACGACACACACGTTTGTGTATTTATTCCCATGGGGCCGAAATTTTTGTGCCCTGTCTTTGAGTAGGGGTGGTGCGGTGGCCTTCTGGGTGACAGGCTGGCTGGCGGTGCAGGAGGGCGTAGGGAGGGGAGTGAGAAGACAAGTAAAGTGCGACAGGCGGATATAAATCTCTTCTAAAACCTTTTCCCGTCCTTCCTCTCCGGTCGGACACCCCTCTCCCAACGTCTGAAAGGTATGCGATGAAGTCGCCCGCCCCCAAGAGGACTCACAGCTCTACAACGGTTTTGAACACAAATTCGAAAAGAGGAATTTTTTTCTGGGCTCTTAATGCCCACCAATCGGGGCACTGGCATTCCTTTATTTCTGGAAATTGGCTGAAAGAAACGGAGAGAGAGAGAGAGTGGGTGTTCTTTTTCGCCTCCCTTTAAGATTTGCAAAATACTCCTCTCCAGACTAATACATTCACGAGAAAACGGAGGAAGATGTCCTAATCTACCAAGACAAGTCACCCCATGGATGCGCGATAAATATTAAATTTCCACCCTACATGCACGTCGTGCACTGCGGAAGGATTCATGAAATATAAGGTACGAACCATTCATTATGATATCGTAGTTTAAATAAACAGATTATCCTTATAAAAAAATGAAAAGTTAACAATTTTTACGATCGTAAGAATAAAAATGCCACCATCATGAGCACTGCGGTCACGTGATTTCCTTCCCCAAACGGTATTGGGCGTGGATTCTAATTTTCTGCACTTTTGACCTTAAGGTGGGCTATAATCTTTGACGGGTACTAGTTATCACAACATTATACCGCTATCTTCACAGTACTCACCTCACCGGCCAATAGGTTAAGCCCATCTGGCAAAAAGATCATCGCTTTGAAGACTATCCTGGACAATAGTGTCAAATTAGTAATACTTACGGTTTATAATTAAACCATGCCTTCTGTTACATACCTAGTATTACGGGTTAGAAAAAATAAGGAGTGTGTGATAACTCGCACGCACAATATTGCCCAATACTATGTTAGCTATTGAGCGGCATTAGTTACAGTACAGTCGTCATCAATCAGCGTTAATAGTTTACAAGGATTTCCATGTGCAGTCACTACTTAAGAAATTGGCCTCAGAACTTAAGAAATCAGTCCGAAGACACACCAGAGTCACAAAATCCACTTGAAAATAAGCGTGTGCCTCATTGATTCCGTCCTACATCTCTGTTCAAGCTGAGAGCGAGGGGTAATACTCTTCACAGGACGCGGGTCCGGTAGTCTAGACGACCTATGGGAGACCAATGGACTGATAATCCATCAATTACTAGGGATAGGATCATTCATTACCGCCGATTTCATCGTTGGGATCGATTGGTCGCCTTTCAATGATGGGATCCGTGGCTGATTCATTCAGGCCCATCGACCCGTGATGAATGCCGTGTCGAATACTTTCGCCACGCCTCTAGCGCGTCGCAGTGCTATGAAAAAAGCACTCAGACAATGCAACTGAAAAAAATGAAGCTGACTATAATCGATCAAATTTAAAGGCCATCGGCAAAAAAGAACCGAAATGGTCCAAAGAAATAATTGCATAATATATCACTATATTCGCTATAAGCACATGGCTTTTGCAACTTTTATAGAATGGCAGCTTGAGAAATTAGATAAATAAACACGGTAATTTAATATAGGTGGGTTTCGATGATGCAGTTAATCTATTTCCCCTAAACCTAAAACTTCACTGTCAAACGATACTCGGTGAATAAAACCAAGGAAGAATTGAGGAGGATTTCTATGCACAATTCAATCCCAAAATCTGGCCTCATCGCATCGAAGACACGTAAAAGCAAAGGAATTCCTGCACCTTCGTGAAAAAAGACAAGTGTAGCGACTGGGTCTTTAGGATTCCATATTTTATTTCAATCATGGAAATAACTTTGGTTTTCATGTAAATGCTGACCACATCCCTTCAATTTCATTGGAAGATAAAACCAATAGCTCTTCACTCTCGGTTCCTTCTGGAGATTAATAGACGTCAGTGTTGACATTAGTCCCTTGATGTGAGCTAGGCAATGGCACACATATGAAATAGTGGTTACTAGATGGAGATAGCTAGCCGACTATAAATATGCCAGCATTACAGGTGACAAGGGAGGTATTCGTTTCCTTGCTCACAAGAGAATTTCCGAAAACGTAATTAAGAGAAAACCGTATAGTCCTGAATCGACAGATATGAGAAAAGTCAAAAATGATCATGGTCAAAATTAAATACCTCACTGAGGTGTATAAGAAGATTAACTCTTCTCTTCATGATTACATAGTTCTACATCAATTAATTGCAAACAATTCGACGTCTCTGATTCAGTGTAGTAAATCCTAAGCATTTAATAATATATTATTTGCTACACTGAAAATAATAGTAATAATTTACGGAGTAGACACTGCGGCTTCGCTAACCATGAACACATGGCCTAGAATTATTGACGTGACAAGTTTCGATCAATGTGAAGAAGAGAGGGTGAGGAATCAAAAACACACCACGCATGCAAGTGTTATATTATGACGGTCATAAACGCGAGCGTTTTATCGCTTTATTGAAGCCTCTCATCTCACGAACGAACACAATTTAATCCTTTCCTCTGCCACGTGAGAAATTGGAAGATCTCACGGTTTATCAAGAAAGCATGCCCAGAGTGGAGCCGGGGGAACAGGCCGGAAGAAAGTAGGAACTCACACCAATTAGAGCATCTCAATTATTCATGAGCAGAATATTAAGACAGGAAAATAAATTTCACTCAGTACGGTAGCATGAGCCTCCTGGCTTTACTGTCAAAAACATTTAATGTAATTAGATAGGAGCCAACATTTGTGATGTAAGTCAGTTTCAGTAGTCCAGTTTTACAGGAAAAACAGAGTGTTCATCAACAGCTTTGATTTTTACTGATTTTTAAGATTTATATGATAGGTGTTTCCTTCAATGTAACTGACAGGAGACATTTCTGAATACCATAGGGACACTTCTTTTAATGGAAACTATGAGAAACTAATATTTAAATATTATCTCAATACTTCCGGAATTTGCCACAAGGAAATCTATCATAAGTCGCATTACATGTGAAAATTACTTATGTCATATATTCGGGCACAAATATTGTATCCGGAAATTACTGTCATAATTTTGTCCAAGATGTTGGCGATAATATTGAGCAATCGATATTCCATTTTAAAACATTTATGATTGACCCAAGAGATTCACAACATGCACCCCCTATCTTATTTATTCCGATGTCATGAATTTGATAATAAGACGGAGTTTAACGGAGTTAAAGTGAAATTGGCATCACAAATGTTTAGATTGTACTTTTTTTATATTTGGAAAAAATATTCTACTTTAAAAATTAAATTGCGATTAGTACCAACTAGGGGGTGTAATCACAAGAACACTACTACTAGTAAATATATATCATCGTGTTTTCAGTCAAAGCAACATGATTTGGAAAGATTGCACAGACAGAGGCACACGCAAAAGGATAAAAGAGGGGCATTCATCAATCTAAAAATAAATCCTATGCATCCAACATATCTAGAATTTCAAGGTTTTTGGAGAAGAATTCGCCTAGTGGCACGGATGAAAAATGTAGAATTGCCATGGTTAAAGAAATATTTTCTAAGATAAGTGAGTTCATCATGGAGGATCTGAGTAAAGATGTAAATAAAAGGCTGATGAAAACTGTAATGCGGAGCATGACGCAGGACTAGTCACAGACTTGGTCATTGCAAAGGGAGGATATATATATACTTAGGCCTGAGGCGTTTGAGAAATGGGTTTGGAGAAGGATGGAGAAGGTGGACTGGGTGGTGAGAAGGACGAACGAGGAAGTTTTGGATATGGTTGGTGAGGAAGCTAGTGTCGGAGATAGAATGGATGAATTAAGGTCGGGGCATGTTGAAGAGGGAAAATACAGTGGAGAACACTGTGATCTATAAAGGAAGAATTTTGGAGGATGTATTATAAATTGGACGATATGAGGAATTTTAGGTAATAAGTCCAACAAAGAGATGGGCAGAAAGTCAGTTATTTGAAACCCTGGCAGGGTTGAAAAGACGAAATCACTTGGCACATGCTGAGGCGAAAGCATCTCTCGAAAAGAACAAGGCGTGTTAAAAATTATAGAGTCGAACTATCATATCACATATATCTTGTTTTTTTTATGTTTTGTACTATGCTATGTGTATCCTGTATAATCAATCAAAAAAATAATACCAACTAGTGGCATTTCCCATTAATTGTATTCTCCATTGTGTTTTTGTATGGACATTTGAACATATTTATTATAAAATCTATTTGTATATTTCCTACTTCATTTAAAAATTCCAAAATATGGCAGTAACCATTGCGTACTTGTATATTACCTTTATGGATTTGCTAATGTTTGGAGCCATATAATATTTAATGGTTGAATAAATGGAACCGACCGACAAACCGATTAAGTTTGACAGGACCGAATTTTGTACGAATTAGTTTAATTATCTTTTTTTAAATCTATAATTAAATTAATAAATTAATAAAAAAATAACCGTAAGTCGATGGATGGGATACTGTAATCTATGAGGGACGATAAAATAAGAATTTGGTTAGAATAGAGCAGTTAACTGAGAAATAATTAAGTCTGCTGAGTCATATCTTTTCATAAAGAAAATATAATTCCAGGGCATAGACAGATTCTAAAAAAATTCTTTTTATTATACACTGAACTTTGCTTTGAATAGATACGATATCACAATGGAGCAGATAAAGCAGGATTTCCTAAAGGCGAAAGAGAGGTTAATGTGATGCACAGTCAAGAGATGTCCGAGAAACACACGTCCCATCCAAGAAAGGACAGAGGGTTTAAGCCTACGCTCAAGGAGGATTTAGCTTCACTATTCTAATATTGGGATATCAAAACGGAATCATTTGAGACATAAAAACACTTTCGTTGTCCGGTCCTCTCATCTCCAAAGAGATTTCGAGCGACGGGCGTCGCGAATCAGAGGAGGGGGGGCAAGGTATGAGCGAATTTGGTGGTGCTTGCCCGTTTGTGGTCATGGGGGAGGGTGAAGAGGGGAGGAGAGGGAAGAAGGGGAAAAAATGTAACATAAAGAGGAGGAAGGGGACGGGGAACGTCCGGGACGGGGAAGAGGACTTTGAGAGACACGCCTAATCCATTAATGTAGCGTCGACTGCTAAAGGTGTGAGAAACGGCCGTTCGGAATGGAGAAACAAAACAACGACGGCAGAGCGTTAGCAACGCCTGCGAAATATAAAAAAAGAGGAATGCAACGAGGAGGTACCCGACGGTGTGGAACAGACGTCCCGAAACCATAGCAATTAATAAATCAGATATGCCGGGTTTTATCCGATCAAAGGAAGAAGCACTCTTTCGCTCGATCCGTCGTGAGAAAACTAGTCGACTTGCGCTTATCGTGCGAGAACGGCTAAAGATGGGCGCTCGCCTGCCACCAAGTCGAAAGAGATGGCCCCAGAAAAATTGATAGGGAACATTGAAGAATCCAAAGTTGCCCCAAATTGCAATCTAATCAACCATTGTATTCAAGATGAGCGACAAGAGTTTTGACTGCCCAGCAAAAGTTAACAAAGGTCGATCAGATCTCACGATTCGACCAGATTACGACAAATAAAATAGGCTCGACCTCCGATAACTTTGAATCATTCCATCATGAGGTATCGATAAGAATGATAATGTAACGGAAAAAATAGTATTTTAATGGACAAATATAAATTTGTGATAAGAAACCATTCCAGTTATTTTTCACGCATGAGTGTAGAATGCGCTGAAAAGAGTTCAACATAATCGTCACTACATTACGGCGAAGGCAAGCAATTCAAATGCAAAGTTTTACTTTTGTTGGTCTTTTTCCTATAATAGAAACCAGAGAGTAGAATACGTTTTCAACACTAATCATCGTCGTATATTCACTCAAAAATGCAGTTCACTGGTCCTAACTTCAACCAATAAATATATTAAGATTAAGGAGCAAATTAACCTGCAACAGGGCCTCAAATTTTCATATCGTTTATCATAGGATATTACAGAATAAACTTTCCGATTATGAAAAAAAATATCGAGATAACTACAAGAAAATGGAGGCTTGAAAGAAGCCACGAAACATACTATGAATATTATTCATGACACGAGTGCCCCGGCAGTCTACGACAGTGAAAGGGAATAAAATAAGTCGCTAAGTTGTATTTAAAAAAATAACATTCGGAGAGACTCGCTATTTAGAACGAGATGGACCACGTGCGTATTTATTGACTATGACCTTCAAGGAGAAGGCTGCCCCCCTCCTCCCTGCTAGATTCTCTCCGCTTCTCTCCGATGTGTCCCACCGTCCAAAGTGGTTGTCAAATTTCATCTTTATGCCGTTGAAAATTACAGGGAGGTTAGAGCGCCTCCATCGATTTAATCCATCTGGGGGCGGAGAATAGCAGCACTAAAAAGTCATTCGTCTCGGACACGTCAAGTGACGAGAAGGAGGATGGAGGAGAGTGAGGCTCGAGATCACTGTGCCTTTAAAATTAGATCAAAATACCTACAAGTCGGGAGAGGAGAGGGAGATGTGGTACAGCCCACGCAGGAGAGCGCCAGTGGCTTGCGTCTCCAAGGAGTCGTCGTCGCTTCGGTCTAGTATGGGCGAGAAACTTGAGGAACTTTGAATGAAACGTGCATAGATGGTTCCCAACGCATTCCAGCTAACATGGATGCATGAAATGCCGGCCAGAGATGGAGGGTTTTATGGAGGAGAAATGTGGAAACAAGACGCACGACTGATTTTCTGCTGTAGATTAGGGAGACATATTTTTCGGATTGAAAATAAGGAATATTTTCCACCTCTACCTTGACTCCTGTGGAGATTAAACTCTTCAAAAGCTAAGCATGGCCGCTAAAATTCAGACGAAATTTGCAATAACATTTCAATTAATTGGCAGTATGTGAATAAACGTAAAAATGTTACAATTAGACCAATATGAGAAAAAGTTATATCAAAATATAATCTGAGGTATAAAAATGGAATAAAACTGGTCTGCAAAGCAACAGACAAAATACGAACTATTTGTCGTTATTTACAATTTTAGCCGTCGGAAAAAGACTCGCTAGGAGAGACTTTTTCGCTAACGCTAACGGGACGCTAACACTTTTGCGAAAAATTGCCAGCATCGCTCACAACGATGGTGATGGGTAGAAATTGAAAAAATTACACTTCAGGATATTCATTTTAGGAAAATTTGTGCTCGCATTTACAGTCTCGCAGCTCGCTTGTATTTAAAAGGCTTTAACCCGTCGAAAGGAAGATAAATCTCCTTTTTACCACAGCACTTTTTCACATTGAAAATGTGATCAATTGAGGTTCTTGTGGCCAAGACCATCTATTGTAGGCTACGTCAACATGGAGTAGGTTTTGTTCTTATCAAATACAAATCCCATTGAATCCACGGCTTTCGTTCCGTCGTTTCCATGCAAAACGAGGAATCAGTGGTGGATGAGTAGGAGGAGGAATATTGTGCAAGGAGAGGGCGTGAGGAAGTAGGATGAACAGGAAGGGAGAAAGCTCGCCGTATGATTGAAAGTAGGCGAAGTAAATGAGACGCTCTCGTTCCCATAGTCATTCTTCAGATGGTGAACCTGTCGGGAGGGCGTCTAACAGAAACCAGACTCCGAATTCTAGCGAAAACAAAAATCCAGAAATATTTCGCTCCCCTTCCCTCGCACGCCACTAATTCTTTGGAATTGCTTGGGTTTCCCTCGAGGATTTCACCACGTCGGTTCGCATTGAACATGAAATAATGACCTCACCTGAGGGGGAAAAGAACTGGCACTGGGATGAATGAATGGTTGAACGATCCGTGGCTTATAAATTTCGCAGACTCTCTGTAATTAACTCATTTCCAGATAGACCTATTTCTCCTAATTGTTGCGTCTCTCCTTGTGCTATCATGTTCGAGCATTTCCCGTCCCACGGCAATCTGTTGCACATCCAAATTAGGAAACACCCACAATTATTCTCTAATGCCCCTCTAAAATTCTACGATCTAGGGTTAATTCGCATCTTTATTTCCCCGAATTCCGATGAAGGAGCTTACAAGACGATTGCAGAAGTATACAAGACGATTTTAAGATGTCCAAATGTTGGTGTTAACCAACCCTGCGACCGGGTGAGACACGCAAGATGATTTCCTTAACTCACGATTATTTCACCGAATCTATAATATTTACTAGGAATTTTCCTTAGCGATATTTAATTTCTTTGGAACGTTTGTTAAAAAAATATGAAAGTAATTAATGAAGAAGTGAATTTAGTCAAGAATTTTATGAAAACATACAAAAGGACAAGATACGTGTATCTAATTTAAAGGATCATCAACTCTGTGAATTAACAAAAATTGGGTGAAATCCACAAATAAAATATTTATAACAATCTGGGCTTGAAAAAAACTAAATCGTGATACATATTTTATTCGTGGAATTTGCCCAATTTCTGTAATTTCTCAGTGATGCTTCATTTCCACACAATACCACTTGAATCTTCAGGATTGAGTCATCAACTGTCCGACATTTGTTTTGAATTTATTGACTACGTTATGGCAGAATGCATAGATTTAGTCTTGTTTTAGAGTAGCGTATTCAACCGAGGCACGCTTCACGCAAGAACTACAATAAAACGACATGGCGATCGTCAGAGACCAAATACAGTCGAAAAGTAGTCATTGGTTTATGTATCTATAAAAGTGGGTGTCCATTCCTAAAGCGAGGAAAAAAACCACATTTAGGATGAAAGTTATCCCAAGCAATACAACTTCCGTAAAATATGGAGGCATACACCAAGACACTCCACGCAAGGCAAGAAATAGCGAGTCCAACTGAGGATCTATGTATAGCAGGAAACTTGGGGCGTAGCCCTAAAGAAAACTCTCCAATTCATCACACTAGTTCGCGAAGTTTCCAACCTGAGTTTCTTCCACGCATTCCTTCAGCTGGGGCGCTTGCTCCTGGAGTTTATTTGCCTCCTGTTTTGCTAGTCCTCTTGCTCAGCATCCCTCCTCGCCGACTATCGGCGATGCAATGCTATTTTAGCAATAGTCGCAGCCAGCCTCCGAATCTTTCTCACTTGGCCCACTCAAATCAAATACAGAAAACAGAGTTTGGTAGGTGTGTACATGTCTGTGATACATAACACTTACTAAAGATATAGATTGGGTAAGTAAGGACAAGGCAACCAAAAGAGACCTAACAAATATATACATAGATAAGGTTGTGAGAAAACAATTCCCTCCGGGAAAAATTTGATTCCAAGCATTTAAGCGAGTTTGAGCCTCGCGTTTCCATCTTTTGTGATGTTTCCCACAATATACGAGATACATACAGAAAGTAAGTTCCGTTTGACAGGTCAAAGAAAACAAGTACATATTCATAAAAATATTAAGTGTGAAAAAAATTTCAGACCTTGAACTATTTTTCCACAAAACTCTCACTATTTTTTGGCACTTTTCACAGCGTGGCAATATCTTTTGTATTCCCTCTCTATAAAAAGTTGCCGCCAGTGATGTCAACCAAGTAATATTCTTTGATTTCGTCGTCATTGTTGAACATCTTGCAACCAATGCACGTTTTCAGGTAAAAAAAAGGTGGAAGTCACTATGATCGAGGACCGGGCCCAATGGAGAGTGGTTGAATTGTTCCCAATCAAAGTTCTGTGATAGTTGATGTGCCACATGCGCAGTGAGAGGGCGGGCATTGTCATGAATCAAAACAATACCGCCGGTGAGCACCCCTCGGCGGCGGGATTACCAATTTTGTTCGCAGTTTCTAACAAGCACAACGAAGCGTACACAGCAATCAGCTAACTCATAATGGCGTCAACTCCTCAATAGGTCAATGTGAGTACTGCGCATATGCGAAACTGCGATCGCAGGGCTGCGGTGGCAAGAAATACAAACGGAACTGACTTTCTGGATGTACCACTTATTGCAATGTTTTAATGCAACATTTAATCCCCAATTGTCAATTTGTCGGCATCGGTCGAGGAAAAATGTTTTCCATACTTTTCTAATCCATCGCTTTGACACCTAAAGCTAATTTCCCTGTCCTCTTTACAAATACCAGCTCCCGAAAGAGTCGTTACAAAAATGCCTCCTTCCGATCTCTCCAGCATGTAGTCAGTAGTCAGACGGATTGGAGCTCAATGTCTTCAAATCGTCAACCGAACGCCCATCTCACTAAGAATTGGGCCTCGCTTCCATAGACAAAGAATAGTGAACATATAAATAAAATTGATGTAAACATTGGAGACAGATTCACCTTTAAATTTTCACGCCCCTACTTGCACTCTTGCTCGCACTGAACCGCATAATCATGCCTGAAATATTGAACGCCAATACGTCAAATCTTACTCCCATCTTTGATCATGGTATATCGAACCAGAACGAAAAGCATAAACTCGCTTCTACCTACAGTGACAGCATTTTATATTTACTTTAACGTAATGGCTGCTGAAAGAAATTATCCCTTTATATTTGCATTTATGCCCAATAATTTTCAGCTTTCCATCCGAGAACGAGTAGCTACTTGAGTAATTCTCACTTGTAATTGGTCTTTTCCCAATTTAAAAATAAAATCAACAATCTACACAAACGTGCACCATTTTCATTTTCTGCTATCCTTCTCCATTTGGTCCAAAAAAGCCTTCATAGAAGTCAGAAACGAAAGTTGCCGAACAAATAACTTCCGCCGCTGTAATTGCGATGCTGAAATATGTTCGACCAAAAATCATAATCAATTTCCTCGAGATGGTAAAAGAACAAACTTTGCAAATTTCACTAGTAAGCTTTATTCACTTCATAGAAGTCAGAGATGAAAGTGGCCGAACAAATAACTCTTGCTGCTATATTTGTGGTGCCAAAATATGTTCAACCAAAATTCATAATCAATTTCCTCGAGGTTTTAACCCAGCATTTTTTACTTTTTTCACAGAGTGAAAATTCCTACTGGAGTTTATTTGCACATTTAACTTTCACATGTGAGGTTACCATATTCTTTTAGCGCCATATTTAGAGTCCTTCAGCGCTATCACTCATGCACAGTGAAACGGTCTTTCGTAATTTGATTTCACATGCTTTCCTGAACATGCTCTTGGGTCTATCAAAAAGGAATTATATCTTTATCCCAAAAGTGGGCCTATTTTTCCTCTAGAGTTTAATTTGGCTGACAATAAGAATTTATAGAAACGTGTAAGATAACGCAGTTATTGGTTATTCCAGTCACAGGTGACCACTTTGAAGGTAATGTCACTCAAAGGTGAGACCAGTGGATATGAGAGGAGTATCTCGGTTACTCTGTTCCCTTTCAGAAATGAATAACATTTAAGAAAATATTTTTTAATAACTCCATTATTATAAAATTAAAATACTATCCTATCATGGATATGATGCCAAATTACTATGATATAACATAATTTAAATTGCATCCTGGAAACTCATGACCCTGTATACATTATGTTTGCAATTTATAAGTTATAATTTTTACCAAGTGAGAGAACCAGTCATAAAAAATAGGTATCTACTCAAAAGCGGCGCCATTAGCGTATAAATCATCGCTATCCAGAAATCTTACGCATAGAGGGATGACTTATAAGCGATTATAAAAACCGCTTGCGCATATAAAATACGCGGATGCGATCCTAAAGAATGATAAAACTGGGAATATTCGCCAAGAATACTTCACGACGCGTCGCTCTGCTCCATGAAATTACCACACACACTAAACCGTAAAAATGCTTACTGGGGAAGATATATAGCATAAATCAAATGTATGCATAGGAAAGCACGGTTGATTTGCAGTTCTTGCTAAAGAGACTGAAATTCAATCATCTGATATTTCTAGCCAACATATGCACAACGCTTTAATTATTATTAATTGCAGAGTCAACGAGGTAAGTTGCGAGGTATACTTGAGCAGTTTTCAAACTTAAACTGTACTTTATAGCGTCGCGTTCCTTGATTTGCGCGATTTCCAATTATTCCGATCGCGGTGGTAAGCCTGCGGTGTGGATGTCAATAATACCCTGTCAGCAGCAATTATGCCTAACAAGAAACCTTCTCGATACGACGTGGGTGCTATTCGCTCCGCACGTACCGAAGACCTGCTTCCTAACGCAAAATTCAATGAAACCCCGATACACATCGAAATATATAGGATTTGTGCTATTCCACAGAATTAGCGGCGAGTTTGGAGTGCATGATTGAATGAGGGTTGTATTTTCCAATAATGCATGGATACGAATGAAGGGGGTTCCCCTTCATGGTTGCCTCTAGATAATAGATAAGAAACGACTTCGGAAGCAGTTTCATTGCAAGAGAGTGATTGTCGAGAGGAGATGATAATCCTTGAAGTTCATGGGCTGATTATGAGTACAGGAACAGCACTAGAAATGTAGCAAGTAAGAGAGTATTTGTGAAAAAAATACGACGAAAACGGGCCAAAAAGTAGAACAAAAGAGAGACATGGAGATATCAGCTGTGAGTAGAAAAAGTCATTTAAATTAATGCCAATTATGACGCTTAATGACAGCTCTTAAGCCGAAAGAAACATTTTAAGAAGTTACTCCACAAATGGGTCAAACACACTTGATTTACGAGCGAAGCTCATTCCTTGGTGTCAAAACAGTGCAGGAGCAATGAATAAGAGGGACCATGTGAATCATTAGGCAAATGTCGGATGCGTCATGAAAAAGTTTTTCATTGGATATTTTAAAGCGCTACATTAGAACTGAGATGCAGGTGTTAATAAATGCAAAATTAATTTAAGCTGTTTATCGCCAACCCCAGCTATTTTATCGAGGAGTTGTCAAAAAAGGATAAAAAATGATAAAATCAAATTAAGTAAAATCGTAACTAGCATATGTATTGCAATACATTAATATGACTGGGCACAAAATGTTTCGGGTGGAAATCAAGTACACACAACTAAGGGATGAGGATTGCAAATCTTCCCTGTGAACAAAGTAAGAGTTGGCGGGCTAAATTCACTTCAAACAAATTACACGGAAAATGAAAAAAACTACGACACGATATTATGGACAAATTCATTTATGGAACAAGATTTCGATTATCGTGCCATCATAAAAACCATAATTGTCTGAAAACAATGGCAACGGGTCGAACACTAAAATAAAAAAAAAAACATTAAATCCATTGGCGCGTGTTTGCTAACAGTTCTGCCATTCAACCCAAAAATATCGTCCCTTATGAGCACTGCAGAGCCGAAGGAATCAGGGATTACGCTATATAGGATGAGTATATAAAAGAATTCACTCCTGGAGAGATACGATGATCGTTTTAGAAGTGATATTGCTCACCACGGCATTTTGAATTGATATCCCAGTATATTCGTAAAAACTGGAACAAAATTACATCCATATCATTTAGAGATTTATTTAGAGAGTGAAATACTAGGATTGAATGGATTTTATGAAACATCCACCGCCATTCAGAGCATCAAACACTTGACTAAGAAGTCAAACTGTGACTTTATTGATTTTTCAAGCCTAATAGTCATCAAAGTGCGTCTTTGCCTCCATAACCATTCCCTAATTGCTAAATGAAAACCATTTCACTGAAATAGATTGCCTTATACCAGTCCAGAAGTTTCTCGTGGACCCCCTTGGGATATTTATTTTATTCTATAGATGTTCTATGAAGAATACTACACGCAATACGCGTAAGGAAGTATAAATGATAAAGAATACACGTTTAAAAAACAATGGTGAAAAACACTTGACGGAAGCAGCAATGAAAGCACGGGCGAAGCCCCTGGGAATCACTCGAGGAGCCCCAAGGGCTGTCAAACCTTCGGGGCTCCGCACACTGTCCCTGACCCCTGGCCGTGACAGGGGTGCGTTCCGTAATATCGTTAAAGAAACACGAATCCTTAGGTGAGACATCTTTGTCATTCTATCACCTATTCCATCGATTACGGAGTGAGCGCATCTTACAAGAGAAAATTATTCTACCGACCCGTTTTGTGAGAGAGCATAATGGACGATAGAGAGCGACCGTAAATTTTCGGAAACAAACATACACAAACTGCGGTCCAGTCCTATCATAGAGTTGAGGAGAGAGAAGCAGAGAGAGAGAGAGTGAGAGAGAGAAGATGGTGGAGGGACGGAAGGAAGGGAGAAAGCATGAGAGCGAATCGATGGGAGAGGAGGAGGAAGGAAAACAAAAAATCAGATGGATACTGTAATCAATTTTCCGGACGGGCATACCGAAATCGAATCGCCATTATGGTCGACAGGAATGCCACCTCGTGCAATAAAGCGGACAGCTGGGGGGAATAAAATTTTTAGCAAACCCTTGGAAATGACTGTATTTGTGCCAGCATCTGCTAGCATGATGATCTAATACGAAACCAACATTGAATGTTTCAAAAACTTTCTCCATCTTTCTCAAGAATTTCATTGCCATTCTTTCAGTAGTAGCATTTCATTGATAGATAGCGTAAAACTAAATTATCCTACCGACTGATGGAACGTTTCTTTAAATGTCAAAGAAAATACCGCCGATTATTAAATGTGAACCTCTATTTACCTGTAGAATTTATTACTTCCACTCCGCGTGCGTCCTATCATCATTCACCCTATCTATTCAACATATTTTATCTCTTCCTCCTCCCCACTTGTCCAACATCCTTCTCTGTATTTAGGCCTTGAACAAACCATCGCCCCTTTTTGCAAAATGGATAGAGACAACTCATTTTCTAAATCAAGCTTAATTTTTATGCAAAATACATCACTAGTTTGCAGCGCCTGAGTCAATAGATTTCGGCATCGTCGTACTAAGCAAAAGATAAATGGAAAAAGTCGACCAAATGATACAACAAAGTGATATATTCTAATTCGGCATAACCAATCGGAAATAAAATCCTTTAACTTTAAGTATTTCACAAATATATCACAGCAATGCCATCCAAGAATATAGGGGCCCGTATTCATAGTCGTTACCTGGATGTCCCCCAGGTGTGGGGGAGCCGCTTGGCTTAGAAATAGTATTCATAGTCGTTACACAAGGGACTGTTATCCCCTAACCCTCCCCAGGCCGTCGATTTCCTGGGTAAGGCATGACGCTTTCTCAAAGCTCCCCTAACGCAGTACTGCTGCCCACGCGTGGGATGAATTGATACTACTGTACTAATGGCAGGACACGAGAGTATCAACAACTTTCCATAGTAACGTCATCTGTTTACAAACACGGGTACCCACTGAACCAATCTCATATTCCTCACCATTCATATTACATAAATATTTAAGTAATATTGTAAACATTCTCTCATATTCCTTCAATCACTTTTCATCAACATTTTGTAACAGTATACTGTATTATTGTTTATAGCGTGCTTGGTTACGGTGAGAAATAAGCATCGAAAACGTCGAGAACCATTCAGTGAAACCGTTCATATGTATTTTTGCGTGAGATTGTTGCCAAATCTCTTACCCAGGCGTCCCCTGGCTGGGTGTTACCCAGGTAAGGTTTATGAATCGCTCAGCGTAGGGGACTCCTAGGTGTTACCTGGCTAGGGGATACCCAGGTAACCCCTAGGAATACGACTATGAATACGGGCATAGGACTTGAATACATAAAAATATATATTAAACAATAGGTACAGAAAAAATAATTGCATTAGCGAAAAACTACAGTGTTCCTTAGGTATAATGCTTTACATATAAATTAAACGACCTATGGGTAAATAAATATGATAATGATAACTTATTAGGCATAAAATGGCCTTTCTCCACCATTATAAGCAGGAGAAATATGATTATAAATAAATAAATAAATGTCATATCCTACAAGCTACCCAGAGGGTGTGTGGCAGGGGGTGCTTCCACACCAGGCATGCATGAATGATACGGTAGAACACCGAAATTACATTGAAACCTGCGAACCACACATGCAAAGCGCCAATTAAAAATCAAACAACCAAGAAACATTGTATCGTCAATCGTTCCAACATGCAAGGGATACAAAGACTACTACTACAGATTCAAAATATCATGCATAAATAAGAACACCAATGTTTACATCATGCAGAAATAAGAGCGTAGAGAATATAAAGAGAAATATCTGTCTGCTTATTGTCACTATTCGAACTATTCATGGCGACGATCACAGCTGTTATGGTCCCGAAATGTACGCGGAAAAAATGGCATTTTATACCTATCGGTTCTACAATCTATCTCTCTAATTTTATTGGGGCGATATAATCTGCCGTAGTACGAGGGGGTTAATAGCATGTTTTTTACGTCATCAAAGAAATGTTTTTCCTGAAATTTAGTTAGGAGGTTAAGCCTATAATTTAATCTACGCTGTGATAGCGATTCCCATCCCAATTCTTCTAACAATCCAGACACACTAGTAAACTTATCGTAGCATTGTTTCACAAACCTAGCTCCTCTTCGCTGCACGCGATCTAACTCTGATATCAACCCCGTTTTGTATGGATCCCATACACTAACAGCATATTCCAGATGAGGCCTAACGATTGAAAAATAGCAACGTTCTTTCACTTTCTCATCTCATTTTCCGAGTATTCTCTTGATAAAGTCTAGCTTCCTGTATGCTTGACCGCATATTTCCCGAATATGTTTTCCCCAAGATATGTCGTAGTAATTGTGACCCCTAAGTACTTAACAGACTCGGCGTGAATAATTTCCGTATTAGTATATGTGAATTTGCATTATAAAATTATAATATTATTAATAAATGTAAATCGTGATTGTCCGCCTATATTTTAAATAAAAAGATGAGGAGGTGGTTGGACGCCATTTAAAGCAAAAGAGAAATTTCGGGCGAAAGCGTCGAACCACCTAAAAAAAAAAGCAAAATACGATCTCTGGACTCGCCGACTTCAAATTTTCCATCAATCTCTCTGCCCATCAAACCACTCATGATGCGGATATTGGTCAATAAATGATGGGCGAGGGTAGAAAACGATACGATGGCATTCCAAAATCCATTAGGGAAAATGTAATCATGGACGGTGACCTATATGGAAGCAGTCTTCTATTAAAAATTCATGGGAATGCTCACGTAGTAGACGGAAGAATTGTTCCATGCCTCCCAAAAAGAAACTAGAGACGGCTACTCATAAGTTTCAGAACGAGAAAAAACTTGGAGAAAAGACATTTAGGTGTGTAATCAAAACGGAACGGTCCCCGCTTTCTTTCATTCCCATTCTCACATACCAACAGAAATATTCTATGATTGATGATTCCCGCAACCATCGAAAGATAACACTGGAGAGTTGGAAGGATGGGGTTGTGGGGGAAAAAAACCGTTCCCCGTCAATTACACGCGATTCCCACCTGTAATCCAGCGTGTCATTGAGGGGATATTTCCCATCCAGAGCCCCGAGGGGCTCGTCCACTCTCAGTCTTGATAAAAGCCACCCATCGAACGGTAATTTAGCGCACACAGAGCCATCGGCGAGGTAGGCAGGCTCATTAAAAGCGCTCGCCACATTCGAAAGGACCACCTAATGAAAAATGGAATCAAAAGAGGCGGGTGGGGTGGGGAGAGTCATAATTAGGGGCGTCCAGTGTGTGTGGCACTTACTCTGTCGCCCCGCAGGCACCCGAAGCGGTGACTCCGCCCTTCACAGCGGCGCAGGCCCCGCGTCTTGCGTCCCTCCCGGCCCCCGGGGGCAGGGCCACGCCCTCGGAGGCTTTAGCGTCGTCCCCGACTCCCGCCTCCTCTTCCTCCTCCTCGTCTTCCTCCGTCCGCTCCGCGCCGCTACCGCACCCCTCCCCGGCAGCACCCGCTTCGGCCGCCTCCCGCGCCGCCTTCGCAGCTTCCGCCGCCAGCTTCCTCTGCTCCCACATGTGGCGATAAACCTTCTCGCGCCGGGCGGGCAAGCCACCGTGCACCCAGCAAACCTTCCACCAGTGGCGACACGCCAGCACCCCGCCGAAGGACCCCACGCTTCCCTTACGCTTCTTGCCGGACGAAGATGTAGGCGTGGAGGGCGTGTTCTTCGCCTCCTTGACCTCGGCCGTCGCGACCGGCGTGCCCGCCTTGTCCGTCTTCTCTTGAAGGCCCCAAGACACCATTCCCATTTTGAAGCCCTCCTCCTCCATTACGACCGCCTTGGCTTGCTCTATGGGGAAGCCGTGCCGGCCAATGTTGTCATAGTCCCTGCAGTTCCCGTAGGAGGGAGAGGAGGGCGAGGTGGTGACGGGTGTCGGAGGTTCACCACCGCTAAACCTGAGGTCCTCACAACCCCTCCAGGCCCCCAGACAAGGCCTCCGACCTGTACTATAGAATTCTTCCATGCTTATCTTGCCCTCGGCTCTTCTCTCCGGCGACCGAAGCATATCCTCACGAACCCCGAGCCTCTGGGGGCCAACTGGCACAATCTCCTTGGCACACTCGTTCGGTTCTGGCTTAACACTCCGACTTGGCACACTGTGGTACTGACGGGAGTTGGGAATACTGCTTTGTCGCGTGCCTGCCTCGCCGTAGAGGCGGCCAGCTTTGGGTTCATGTCCTATACGAACGTTGAAGTCTCCGCCGAGTCGGCTGTTGGAGTCTCCGGTTACCGCTTGGGCGGCGATGGCGGCATTCGCGTACTCCTCGCCCTTCCAGCGGCACGGCTGCGGCGGTTGGGGCGAGTTGCTGTAAGTGGCATGCTCCGGGGACGGTCCGAGGGGCGGGGGTCGGGGTAGGGGCACGGCCCGAGGCTTGGGGGGCAGCGGGAGTCCGTTCTCGGCGCCCCGCCGCCTCCACGGACCGTGAGCAAGGCCTCCGCCGCCGCTCTGACCGCCAATTCCCATGACGACACCGTTGAGGTCTCCGTAACGAACGTATCGGAACGAATCTATGTCCTCTCCACGCGTCCTCGAACACTCTACCTGCTCGTCCATGTGGTGATCTTCGGCCATACCAAGTGTCCTCGCACATGAATTGCACATAACGGAACTTCAAGGCATGTGGTGAGGATATTAATTATCTTTCTAGAGCAAGAATGAATGTTTCCGGAAATGCCAATCCTTTGCAAATTTCATTGACGGCGAGAAGCTTTGCAATCTACTCATGGTAACAGAGCCATTTATGAATCCGCGAGACGACCAGGCAAAGATAACATCTGACCTCTAGACTTGGTTTTTATTGAGTGACGAAAAAATTTTATAGGTTCTCCCACGCGGATCGAGTCAAGACTTTTCCAGGCACATTCCAAGGCTCTCGCTTGATAGTTAAACTTCCTAAAATGTGAAATACATTCTCCTTCGGAGTTTTTCAAGCCGCCCCTGGACTCAAGTTGAGATGGATCGCGATATCTCCTTCCCTATAGCTTGGCTCTTTACCGTGCAACAGTTAACATCACCAATTGCCAGCTTCAATGAAATAAATGGTCGGCAGGTTCTATTTATTAGCAACGTCCAGGTTGAAATATGTGAGACTTCTATTCAAGTCACGCTGGTGGTACACCGCTAACGAATTTTTAACATTGTGAGTAGAAAAAATTGTAATTACGATTCCACTCTATGTAGATCGTAGAGATGTGAATATATTTTTATAATACGTTTTTATCAACAAGTGATGCTTCTGCAATAACCGTTACAGCTCACCCGAGCTTTCGTGGGTGAGTGTGTCCCGGTAGTATCATGTATAATCAGGGAGTTCAGGAATAGATGCCACTAATACTCCTCACCGAAGGGTCGCTTCACAAGGCGTAATGACCCAACGCAAGAACAGCGTCTTCTTCCCTGAATGATATTTTTTGCCCTTCTTTCACCCCTTGACTGGTCAACACGGCTGATTCACCAGCAGCTCTCCTTCCCTCTCTACTGGGTGACGTGACGCATAAATTTGCGTGTATCGCGTAAGCCGGGGGGTGGTGGAAGGGAGCATTTCGCAGTGTGGAGGAAATGGGCAACCATTTCAATTTAAACCGGTAGACTCTCGTCTCTTCACCAACTTCTCCGACGGGCAGCAAGCTTCTCGCAGATGGCTGGTCCGTGGAGTCAAGAGGTTAATTAGCCGCTAAATTGACCGCACCCATGTGAGTGTGCGGCTCCGTGTGTGTGAGTGATGAAGCGCTACCGAATGGGAGGAATGATAATAGCAGGCTGGCGTCGGCGAGAGCAAAGAAAGAGCTGTAGATCGCCGCGCGCGCACACTTTCTTCTTTACTTCTTTTGAAGAGGACTACGGTATTCCTCTCTCTCTCTCTTTCTCTCTGCCTCCTTACCAATTTAGACGGCGGATGCCTTATACTCGCTTCATGGATGGATCTCTTAAGTTGACACCTCGGCAAGTGTTAATAAAAAAGCACTTTCGCGTCTGAGAAAGACCGCTCCTCCTCGACGTAAAAAAAAGAGCGGACTGAGGTACTTTAAACTGGCTCCGCACAAGGTAGGATTTTTGTGTCTACTAATGGATAACACGAGTGGGAGAGTTTATCCTTGTTTATTCTTCCGTACAAGGCAAAGGGAAATGGTAGAAATAACCTAAGAATCCAAGGAACTTAACTACGTACAAATGGGATTAACAAAATGGAAATCAACAAAGGAACGATCAAGGGGAGTGCTTCCCGTTATAGTTTTTACATACATGGCATTGAAAATGATGGCAAAATTGCGAGCCAACATAAAATAAATGCAAGACTGTGAAGAACGAAATTGAAAGCAAACAAAAACAATCGTGGGTAACTGTCGACCGCGGATTTTAAATCACGAGGATGATGACTGTGAGGTAGAAGATTGGCGTAGCTGGTTCAGGACGATTCCTCGGACGACATCACTTTCGAGCGACCCGAAAAACATTTGCAAGCGTGATAGATTCGCCCATCGGCAGTCACTCCATCGGAGGGAGAATATACATTCGCCTCTATTGTTTTCCGTTAAATTGGGACGTCTGGCGGGGTTGAGTGCTTCAGTCGATTGCACGGTGCGCTGCAATTGGAAAAAAATGTTCTCCCTCTCAATGGTCGGGGAACAGGGAGGTGAAGAGAGGTTTTGAGGGGGCTTGGGCGAATGGTGATCGAGCAAACGAACGAAAATTCGAGACTCGAGACAAGATACGGGGGAATATTATACGTATAGAGGGAGAGAGCGATGGTATTTACGTGCACGTATATTCAAGAGCAAGCTTGGATCTCGACGGGTACGGTATGGGACATTGTTTGGAAAAAAACGTGGAAGTCTCTAAAGTGAGCTTTTTTTACGAGCATTATTATCCGAGGAAGACAGTCTGACAAACTTCATGGAAGTGAAAAAGTAAACGGGGGATCAAAGACTGGCTCTGTCGCCACTACGAGACGACGGTGACTTTTTATATTTCTTTTTTTTTTATAACTCTCCTTTTTGTCGCGCGGCACGGCAGACGAGGCACGAGGTGAAAAAAAGTGAGACGGGTTGTATGTTATTCGAGCGGGTGTTTGTTACGGCTCGCGGGGAGAGGACCCTAAACCAATCTGTTAACAACCTCCTTCACGCGTAACGTAGCAATAAAAAATTGTAGGAATTAGTTGACCCTGAAGTAAAAAGAGAGAGGAGGAAAGGATGATTTCACAAGCCCAGGTCCATTCCGAGAAATGGAAGAACAAATCTTTTGGACGTTTTTAGACCGTCAGTATTATATTTGCATCAGATTATCAGACTCTTTAGAATGACCCGTCTAAATGAAAGGATTCTTTAATGGAGTCTCAATGGATGAGATCAATGAATAATCCAAACGTTTGGACAGATGAGCGACTCAGAAGTAATACCAGGGAAATCACTCGATTCCAATGAACCAAATATCACGCATCAGACAAAAATGCCTCATTTCCTTGAGCTCATATTCTACATTCCAGGAGATCAGGCAAGTTTTTCCAGTTAACAGGAACCAATAACACAGCGTAGCAGACGATTATACCCTCTAGCAAGTCAACACCGGCACGTGCTTGCACTGACACGAGACGAGACACTTGTCAACACTATTCACCACCAAAGGCGTGAAAATACACCCAACCAGCCACGAAAGGCACAAAAGGGCTACGTGACAAACAGGATTGCCAGGCCAAAGGGTACACTCCCTCAACAAACACAAAAATCTTCTGTTCTGTCCACGAGGCGTAAAGATGGTTATTCTTTAGGGAACGCCTTCTCGGAAATGCGTTTTCAGGGTATATCCTCTGCACACGCAAAAGCCGACAGAAGAGAGATGAGAATTCAAGCCGTATGCGCACAGATCACTGCATAGTTGCACTTAACAGTGATTCACCACGGTGATAACTAAGATCTGATAACCGAGTTGAATGGAAATAGCGGTAGAAATGTTGTTGGCGATTCCCTCATGAAAACACCTCTGCGATAGATTTCTATCCGGCACCACTACCACCATTCTTCCACGCTCAAAAGCCCGCGTATTCCTCGGCACCAGAATGAAGAGGCACTCGCGAATTTCGTTGAGCGGCACCAACACCACTGTCACAACATCCCGACAAATAAACCCCTTTCGTGGAATAATCCTCTCCAGAAACACTCACACTTTGTTCCTCCGTCGAGAACCACCAAATAATCCTTTCGGGTCGCGTAATAAAGGCGGCGGTAGAGAGGGGAAAAGCGCAAGATATGGAGCACGTCGAGACGGGATCGCGACCGTCGGGCGCACCTGCGGCGAGGCGAGGCTCGGACTCGGGCAGAGAGGGCAGCGCACGCGGTCGCTGTTGAACGACCGCAGTCCCGCGCTCCGGGACTCTCGCAGCACGACTTGGCACGACTGACTGCGAGAAGGGAAGCGAAGATTGGGAGGAAGAGGAAGAGGGAAGGGAGGGAGGGAAGGAGGAGGCGGAGGATAGAGGGAAGGAAGGAGAGAGAGAGCCCCAAGGGAAGGAGGGTGAGTGGGGGGGGCAACTCTTCCAGAGGAAGAAGAGGGCGTTGGGGGTGGAGGGGAAAGGAGGAGAGTGGAGGGGGGGCGAGGGACGCCTCCCCCTTGACATGAGGCAGGGAGGAGTGGTAGGAGCAGGGGGGAGGAAACCGACCGACCAGCCAACCACCCAGAAGGCTTTAAAAGACGAAGGAGGTGAGCGAAGGAGCGTCTTGACGAACTACCAAGCCATAGCCATTAGCTCCCCTCCCCCGACCCATCCCTTCCTCCCCCTTCCTTCACCCTCCCCATCCTCCCCGCCAACCCCCAACAGTCAGTCCCCCGAGGGGATGTATGCCCTCAACTCCGCCCCCTTTCTACGTCCACCGCTTCCAAAAGGCTCCAAGAATGTTGGGGGTTTATAACATCGCCTTTCTTTGTTAAAAAATATACGTGTTCTTCTGACCCGAAGCGTCGAAAGTGAGCCCAGGGGAGCAGTTCGTCGTTTCTGGATGCCACAACAGCGGCTCGAGCAGCGAGTCGACCAATGGGCGAAAAAAAAAAACGATCGCCGAGGAAAGTCTCCAGTCTCTCATTTCCGATTCCATGTCGTTGGAAAATTTTCCGCAGACGAAATGTCGAAATTAGAAGACATTTATGTGCTGCCCTCAGAAGCGTTGGAGGGAAGTTCAAAAGACTACAATATCGCTTTTGTTGCGCAACAAGAACGTGGTGGACTCGCACTCATTGCTTCGTGTTGTACACACATAGAGTTTAAAATTACGTAATTGAGAATGAAGGTTGAATATTTTAAGTAGGAACTTACGACAGCTTGAACATGGAAGTCTACAGTGAACCACTCATCAGATTTGCTCACCCAGATAATATGAAATATGTTCTTCAGTTCACCATTTCAACGAAATTTAAATTCTTTAATGGAACAGTCTTCAAGAAAAGGTGAGAATTATTTAGAGAGAGTACTCTAAATGAAACTCATGTCATTAATAAAGTTTAACATAAGGAAATATCCTCTTGAAATATAGGAAATATGGGAGACTAACAACTGTTTGATATTTTTATACTGATGAAGTTTCTATCATTGTTAGTTTTTCTTAGATTGATTCAACTTCCGCACACTTACCAGCTAACTTATTTCTTTCTTTACTTTTTAAAACATTCAGTGGCCTTACGGTGGTTTTTCGTGACAGACAAAGAAATATGAACAAAGCCTCTACGGAGTCCAAATAATGGAGAATAAAAGCCAGAAAGGTAAAATAAATAAGTATCATCCCTGTCATTTTAATTTTCCAGTAACTTGGTTACACAAAATTTTTGTTTTGATGAAGTGGAGTAAAATAAAGAAGAGCAATGTTGTCTGGTGGCACTGAAGCGGATAGAGGACTAATAAGTATAACTGACAATGAGCCAAGTTTTATCAAATTCACTGTCTCTCTCCTTTCTTGTCAACCGCCGCTGATTCTCTCACACCCTCTTTCTTACTCACATTTCATCCCGGTGGCGTCATACAGATCATTCTTTTCACTTGGAATCCTGATTCTTATTGAAATATTTGTCCTCGAAGCCATTATAAATAGTTTTTAGGATAATTCAAAATGTTTCTCGTTACGCTCGCTAGAATTCTTCTCATCGTAAAAAGAAGGTAAACGACTGTTTTGATTTTTATAAATCATACCCTCAAAAGGTGGTTTTAGTGAGTTTTGTACATGTAAGTGTTTGCGTGAAACTGTGCATACGTGCACTTATTAGTAATACGAGACAGAAGTGAGACATCTCGAGAGCGAAGTGAAAACAATCCTTGCTACCGACTTAGTTTCATTGTAATTTAATGCTACCTTGATACGTAGCCCTATGGTACCTGACATATATTTCGAGTTAATCCGATTATATAAGGGCAGATATTCTCCTACACGCGGAAAAATACTTTTCGTTTTTTTATAAATGAGGCTTACAAATAAAAATATACCATTCCTACAAAAATACACGTATTTACAATTGGTTTTCCCTTTAATGTCATATTCCGCGCGCTGAACCCAAGTCCAAACAATTCATTCATCATTAAGGCAAAAATTTCAAAATATGACTCTAGCAACATTTAGATAACAATATTCATGGTGATTTCCATCACAGATGTACAGAAGTAGTTGAAATGTGATCCAAGAGTTTTTTCGACTTACATGATAAGTATATAAATAATAAGCGCACTCAAAGACTCACGATTACTGCTCCAGCCAACTTTAGGAAGAAGTCCACACTCAGAAGAGCATCCCAACTAGAAAATTTACCATGGATAATATAATGTGAGAGACATAACCGTTAACTTTCAGGATAAGCGTACTACGGCGCTTAAGGATACAATGTGTGAACATACACCCTCATCAATTCACTCTCTACTAGGCAAATGCATTACCCTACCTTGGTATGTTACATACGAAATGTCCGGTCTTAATTTAAAACCGCCATGTTTACGCGGCCCTTGGGTTATAAATAAAGAGGTGAATTCTTGGCAGAGGTTGAGAAAGGGAGAATTTCAAGAAGAGGGAGAAGGACGATGTATATTCCACTCCGAATGAAGTGCGCCGCCCGTCGTCTGGCCCGGCGCAGGGCATCCGTCACCGCGGCGACACCTCGCCTCTTTACGCCGCCTCTCAACGAGGACGCGCGCTCACTCGTCAAGCTCTCCACGTCTTCTTCCGAAAGCGCAAACGGCTGACATTTCTTTCAACCGACTCCAGAAAGTATTTAGGAATGTCTTCAACGGTAATCGAGCTTGCATGACACTATTTCAAGTTGATCTCAAAATATGAAATCGAATTTCAATCATACGCTTTACTTAAAAGTGGATGTTTGACATAATTTTGACATAAGCTAAAAGCTGGATTTTAAAGAGAATTATGAAATCAGGGCACATTCCAAAAACATCGACAAGAGTTTGTAAAATGAACTTGTATTCTTGTAAAATTCACCACTCGATCTCGCACCACTCCCCTCTCCCCGAAATGTTCCATTAGGTATATACATCGACCTTTAGTACACTCATCCTAACCACCACTTCTGTGTACTCGCCCCCAACCCCCACTTTTCTGAAACAGTCTTTATATTCAAACTCGCCCAAAATAAGATTTGTATAATTCTTCGATTGGATTGGATATTTGGGGAGGCGACCGACAGCTAAGGTCATTTGTGCCATAGGGGATAGGTAGGGAGGAAGGGTGGATAGAAACTCTGCATAGGCATTAGCCTGCACTTAAATAAAGGCGCCAAGGGAACCATGGCTTAACTTTGACATTCCAAAAACATCGACAGGAGTTTGTAAAACGAACTTCTATCATTGTAAAATTCCCCATCAGCCTCGCACCTCTCCCCGAAATGTTCCATTAGGTAGGTATATACATCGACCTTCAGTACACTTATCCCAACAACCACTTGGGAACTCGCCCCCAACCCTCTCATCCGACAGACGGAGTATAGCAATTGAAGTGCCGTCCACAAGACACTCAAGTAGGGATCGGCTTTCTTCTGAAAAACATCTTCCTCTGCAGGGACTTGAACCCTGGCCACCCGTATGGTTAGCCAGTACTCTAGCCACCACACCAACCCCTATCTCTATAATTATTCGAGGACACGAAGGTGTTAAAACTGGTCGGGGTTTGCCAATAAATTTAGTTGAGTTAAGCCACAAAGGTTTCCTTTTTTCACTCATTTTTTTAGGCATTAGAGTGTTTTGAGGGAGATCTTTCTCTATTCATAATGGAGATCATATTTTATATTTTATTAATTTTAGAAGCTGTAACTAGCATAATGCATCATATTTAAATCACATATATTTTTAAATTTCAGTGGCTAAAATAAAGCATTAAAAGATCATTGTCACAATAATGGCGCAAAACTTAAGTTTAATGCGACTGAAATCCTCTCGTGTTAAATAAGCTTATCCACATAAGTTTTTTAACTAGATCTTTTGTTCAAAAATTCCTAAAGAACGGAAGTATTCTTTGAGGGTCTCTAAAAATTACTGCGGTGAGTAATTGATTTATATTTAAAATCAGTTGAGAAAACATTAAAACTACATTTCATTAAAATTCTGACTAGACCAAGGCGTTAAATTCCTTCATTCTTTAAGTATTGACTCTAGAGTACAAGTATATACGTATCATAACCCTTCTGGAAAATGGCTTCTGATGTTTTGCTAACATCTCAAAAACTATAACTAGTATGAGGCAAATATTTTGATATCTTCAGATAGGTGAGTTGTTATTCTTTTTAAAATTGAATTCTATGTGAAATGGTTAATGATAAAACTTTCTTAAAGTGGCTGGAGCAGTAATCAAGAGTCATTGGGTGAAAATTTAATATTCATTTAGTAAGGAAATAAACGATTCTTGAATCACATTTCACATAAGTTCATCTTTCGACACGTTGGCCCTCACCAAACAGGTGATAATTTAAATTCAGAATGACATTTAAATTATTTTTTCTCAATTAGAGAATGCTTTGAATAGAATTAATGACACGGAATTCGAAATTTAGACAAAATTACGTTCAAATATTATACTGTTTCCAAGTACTTGAGTTACTGTAACGCATTGATATTGGTCAGCAATAACTATGGAGGTAAGATGCGTTTCGAGTAAATGATGTTAAAATGTAAACGAATTATTTTGAAATATATGCCTTACGCCATAAGGCTACGTATAAAAAAAGCATTGAACTGTCAAAAATCCGAATTGGTATTTATAATTTTTTATAACTTTCTTTTTAGATGTCACTAATAAGAACACGTACGCGAATTTTAACACAAATAAGTGTTTGAGGAATAACCATTCCAACCACCTTAAAGAGCTTCGGAATCAAGTACCCACTCTTCTCTTCCTCACTAATGGATAACTCTACTTCCATACAGTCTCTCAGAGATCCAAAATTAACGCGACCATAAAAGAGATTGATTGTCCCCTGAAGATTTCATTCATGTTGCAATGGTGCGCGTTCCATTCCCACCTGCTTGCCTCATTCCAACTCCTGACATGAAAGGAAACTCCACGGCTTCCCGGAGAGAAAAAAGAAATGACCTCTAATAAGAAAAGAGACCGAGGGATAACGACGGGAAAAAGACGCCGACAGCGGATAAACTCATCAATGAGCACATTTCCCGAAGCATCTATCAAGAGAAGTGGTGGATTTCAAAAGGGCTCCTCTCATCTCTTTGGGTTGATGATGTGAATAAAGGTATTGATACTTTCCCATGGAAATTGATCGCAAAGTTTGTTCTTATTTATTTCATTTTTTATTTGACAGATTAAATTTGAAATAGGCATCTTCCTGGTGCCGATTGATAGAAATAGAAAAGAAAATAATAGAATTATTAAAGAATTGACTAGTACAATTTCAAGTTCGAAGTGTTTTGTTATGATTCAAAATGCGCGCTATTACTTAACTGGGCGCGCTATTACTTAACTATAGGTGGCACTGCTAACAGCCTCTTGGTCAGTGTCGATTTATTCGATATGTTGCACTATCGACTCGAAGAGGCGAAGAATCGAGATATCAAACGACCTTGCCTCTTGGTAGGCGATGTACTTTTCGCATGCGTTCACTCTCGAACGGACCTCCGTGCAGTGCACTTTTGTATCCCCCAAGTATCCAGTATATTCTTCTACATCGGGACTAATAGTCTTTTCATTCGCAAATTCACCTTCATCCGAACGCAGATTAAATTTGAAATAGGCATCTTCCTGGTGGCGATGGATTGAAATAGAAAAGAAAATAATAGAATTATTAAAGAATTGACGAGTACAATTCTAAGTTCGAAGTTTTTATACAATTCTTTACTATTTCAATACAAGTGCATATTATAATAATAAATGATCAAATAATATGAAAGGTAAATTATGAAAACAGAAATACACTTTAAAAATTAATTTTATCTAGTACATCTGAAACATTCACTCTAAAACATCTCAAGCCTGTTTAACATGGGGCACGTAATTGTACAATCTGTACTATGTATGCATGAGCGTGCATTTCGAATTACGTCGTTTAATTCGGTGAATTCTAAGAACGTTTGTGGGAATGCATGAACGCGAGATGAGAAAATACTCCTAGCACTAATTCAACAACTATTGCACTTGAGATTGAGAAAAACAGGCAGTTTTAACTTGCACAACGTTGAGCCCAGTGTAAAACGGTCTTTAGAAATATAGGAGAGGATTGAATAAGTATATACATCAGCTGCCAGCTCCAATCTTTTCTCACAACTTTTAAGAAATGAACCCTTGGCAGAACTGGTCAATTGAGTTGATAATCTCATTTAATAAGGGCAGTCACGTCTGGCAGCATAATTTAGATCCGCCATCACCTCCTTAAATTCCTTTCATCCTTAGATTCCTGAGACAATCCTAAATACTGCGCCGAGTCCGTTTATTTTCCTTCGTAACGACAGCGATGTACTAGGCCCTCACAACGAATCATGTTGCCTCAGGGAGAAGGGGATTAATGAGCTGGCAAAACAGCCAAATTAAAACATACTTTAGCAGGCAGCTGATGAGAAAAGAGATTTATACTTCCCAAGAGGAAAGGATACATTCTGTAGGAAATGTGACGTTGGTTTTGTCCAGGAAAATGAGTCCATTAAACCTTACAAATCAGGACGTTCTTGATCCAGGATCAGGATCATTATTGGATCGCTATTGCCCGATGTTGTTTCTTCTTCAAGGCTGGATAACCTGATAGAAGCCATGATAGAAGCCGTAATTACTTTTAAAATAACGCAGCAATGGCATTGATCATGAAAGATAATATAAGAATCGGAATGCTGACATATATTTCCAAATAGAACACATTGCTTACTCAGAAAATGGGTAATTACATGAAATGACAGTACGACAATGAGTAGTAGTATCATACAGAACAATGACAACTCTGACCCCTGACCAACTTTTGGCCTCTCTAACACCCGGAAATAAAGACAAGCTTGTGGAGGAGTAGAATGAATGACATTTATGCCAAACTTCAGCACGAACCCAAACCTCTCAGCAGCCAAGCCTTGAGGTATTTTGCAAACATTTTCAAGCTATTTCTTTCCCAAGATAATTAATTCATTAAAGCCCTCCTCACCACCCCACCCCCCGAATAAGAGTACATTTACTAATGGATCCCCGATCCTATTCACCAAAATGCTAGGATCAACCACTGGTTTAAATGAGCTGTAGGTATTGTTTTTTAACTACAAACAAAAGTTATTCAAATACATTTGGATTAGCTGATCTACCACAATTAGTTTCCACGTAGTCTTCAGCTAACACATACTATCTTATGTAAACTTAGATAATATAATCAGTGAATTTTAAAAATTAAGTTTTGCAGGAAATTTCGGGCAATTTCTGCACTTCTCAACTCCGCAACCTCCAGGCATAGCCAAAGCGAGACCAAATATTGATTCCATGGCAGGCTTAGCCAAATCGAGACCAAATATTGATTCCATAGCAACAGATTAATCGTCTTATCAGCAGTAATCTTCCCGGATTCCAAGAAGAATTTAAAACAGTTATTATTATCTATTCGGAAAAGTAACTTAATCCATTTGTTTGGAGGTTTCGATGGTTATTTCAAATGAGCAAATTGTTCTCGAAGTCTGCAATGTTCACATAAAGCCTGCGTGCCATCGGTACCATGACTATTACGCAATTCATCATATTTTCTATCTCTCTTCTTCCACTTAAAAAAATATATTTCTACTACGAACATATTTTTCCGCAGCGTTCTTTCCTGCATCAGCCTTCAGCACCCTGTCCCTCTTATGAGATCCTCGCACCCACCTAATAAGTCTCTTCATCTCCCAGCAACTCTTCCCACACCATGCCTAGCAACACTTCATCGCTTGTTGCTATTGCCGAACAAAGGCGTCCGCCTTGCGCTCCCCTTCATCATTGCAGCATTCCATAATACATATAATGGTCGTAAAAGATAGTTAGTAAAATATTAATTGCTCTGTCCAATGAAATATACCTGCATCCCTTAACGTAAGTGCGATGATAAGATCATAAAAGTGCGTATACACAGGATGAGATCCTGATCGTCACAGAATAACTTCGATCTATTCCAAATAAAGAAAATTTTCAAGACGAGAGAAACTGAAAATATAACCCTCTCATCGATATAGCTCGAATTGATTTATAACGCAATCAATTTTAAAATATGCCAATGCTTAAAACCTCATTGTAGCTTATTTCGATAATGCATTTAGTGTCATGCAACGATTATTCATAGCTTCACTTTTTTATAAAATATGGAATAATTTCTGTAATCATAACACATGAGTCGTGTAAGAGTTAGCGTTCTCGTAAAAGTTAGTGTCCCACCACCCGTTGCCACACCATGATACCACTTCCACAATGACAGTCAAACAAGCGAGCAGGATGAAGGAAACGGTTGATGTTTTGATTGTGTCGGTGTGATCCATTACGGTTGAAATGAAAATAACTTCCGTAACTTTAACTTACGGTTTTATTAAAACAACCCGGGTTTTTCCACGCTGTGTCATCTTCACCGATGACAAGAAATGTCGAAACCCGAATTCTGGTAAGCGAGGTATAAAGCTACTGGAGGAGTGGCACGCTGTACAATTAGAACAATAATGCTAATGTTTACAATGAACATAGAGATGAATACGAATAAATAGGTACTAAACGGCCCCGGTGGGGCGGCGGGGTTAAGTCCTCGCCTGTCATTCCGAGAGTCGCGGGTTCGAGTCCCGCCTGGGTGGTTTTTCACCACTCAGGACATATATAAACATATCTGTGAGTTTTTCTTTTTTGTGTTTTCTCTGTGTGTCTACCAGTCACGCCTGTGACATTTTTTACAATATTTGTGCACTACACGGATTTTTCGTCGGTTGGATAATATATATATAATATATATATATATTTATATATAAATATATAAATATATAAAAATATATATAAATATATATAAATATATATATATATAACATATATATATATATATATATATATATATATATATATATATATAACATCTCCCGGCCTGCGAGGTAAAATGGTGAAGAGTTACTCCTTCCCGGACTTATTTTTATAATATTCTATCCACTCGCTCGGACTCTGGTCATCATCTCCTCCCCTCAATAATGCCCTTGGGTTTCGCCAATTCGAACGATTTACCTCCCTTCCCCTCTCACACTTCACGCCAACTAATGACACGAAAGTGTGGGGAATGAAAATAGATTCCCTTAAAAAATGTCGGGGGAAAAAAATATTGGCCAAAAATATTAAAATATCACCAACCAAGAGAAAGTATCGTCTCTGCAAAATAGAACAAAAAATAGGATCTTGAACGCATTCGCACTAAAAATGCCTAAATTAAGGCATTGCCTAAATGACCCGGTCGCTTTAGAAACTCTCTCTCTGTCCTTGGAATTTTATACGCCTTGAGACGAGCTAAGAATGAAGGACTATCGAGGCGGCCTGTCTGAAATTCAGCGATTATAACAGACCGGTGGAGAAAGATTTGCCTCTGGCCAATCCGCGACTTTCACAGTAGCTCTAAGCAGCAACAATCGCGTGACTCTGAGCACCTCCCAATGTGGACGCCTAAATACCTACGACGATCTCAGTCATTTTCCAAGTCAGCTTAGTCTTTTCCACCAAAACCTGACAAAATAATGACAGCAGGATCAAAGTTACAGAAAAATAAATTGAAATTTTGTTCGCACTTAAATTTTCTCTTTCGTTGAGACTGAAAATTTGACTTTATACCAGCTTTGTGGAAGTGGGGTACAGAAAAATTTAATATGCATGCATATGTATATGTAAAATGATTACTTCTATTTTACCTAAAAGTATGACTCATTATATTTAATTTCCAATCATTTACCAGGAATTGAATCATTCTCGGCAGTATTTTTTAAAACTATGTTCGCATGACGACCAGCATGTAGTTATTTGGACTGCTTTTAGTCACATATCACCTGAATACACCAAAAATATCTATATGCTAGGTCGGAAGTTTATAATAAACGAGTATTATGGAGATAATTTAGTAGGAATTTCAAATTTAATATTAAAAACGCGTTAATTCTGGAATCTGGAAGATATTGATGCAATTGCAGGACAATTATTCCAATAAAAATTGTGATTCTAAAAATATTTTACGCCAAGTCAACGTAAATAGTGATAACTTTTTAATTTTACTCAGTCAGTAGAATCAGTGGGCAATCAGTCTCCCAGAATGATCAGGTTAGACAAAGCTACCATTTCAATCAAAACTGCTCTAGAGGAATCTTAACGGCTTAGGAAAATCTCTCACAAAAATCATATCTACCTCGATTGCATTGTTTTGAGAAGTTCTCTCCTGCACCAACTTGACCGGGGCAGCAATGAGACGAGACGGGAGCCGGTCCGATCGCTGTAACCCTGGCGCCTGCTCCTCCGCCCATTCCCCCTTTGGACTCGCATTCCTCAGCCACCCACTTATCCCCCATCCTCTTCACCATAACAGCCCTCCCCTTCTCGCCCCGAAGGATTTTTCCCAGAAAGATCAGAAATCCACCCCTATGCGTGCGCGCCTCCAGCAGACATTAATTTATTCATCCCACTCGAGGCACGCTAACTGCGCACCGGGTTTTTTTTTATTTCCTCTCCCCTTAAAAATAACTATTCCAGTTTCCTCTCCATGGAAATGGATTCCACAAGAAAATTAGCCTCCTGCTCATTTTCATTTTCCGACTGTTAGTTTAATCTTTCCTTCAGAACGTAATGTCTACGCATTAAAGATTCAAATTGAATAGTTTCTATTTTTAGCACAAACACATTGTCAGATAGTTAAAACTTTCGCGTTCCATATTCGTAAAGGATTTCTCTTTTGGATATCTGCGTTAGGACGTTACGTTTTTTCTCCATTGCCGGAGACCTCGTCAGGTCCCATGAAGTCTCCGATGAAGGAGAAGAATGTTGGCTTTTTAAGAATCCTGACTCGCAAATTCCCTTACAATTCCTCAAAACAATGCTTATCAACTCACTGTCGAATGGATGATTTTCCTCTCCTGTCGCTCGAGAGATAACGTTATGAGAAACAACCACAAAATGTGATACAAATGCATAAAAGCTGACATTTACGTCGCGGCTACTTGCTCATTCCGCGCTTAACTTGCAAGTTCCAAATTGATGTTTTCTGCAGTAATATATGACGTGTGTTATTAAGACCCCATGAAAAAATTTCCTACTCCAAGGATAAATCACAGTAAAGCCACCAAGGATACCCTATTGTTGACCATCTCGGCTCACAATACGCACTGCAAAGTTAGTTCATTCAAGTTCCAGAATATTTTGGATGAGTGACCCGGATGTCGAAGACACCTTAGGCAACAGAGGAGAATCTCGAGAACAATATGGGAGAGAGTTATTAAAAAATCTTACTTTCGAATCTATTTATGAATCTATCTATTTATACTACCAACGAAAATATTTCTTTTGGTTTTCAAAAAGAATTTCAAGATAAAATACCAAGTTTCATTCGGAAACGAGGTAAAAGCCCTTCAGTCGCCTTTTGTCGGAAGGATAGTTAAAACTTCATGACATTTCATTAATATATTTCGTTACGGCAGTTATTTATTGTCTTGGCAATGATTCGCCTTCTCATCCCACCCATCCTCATCCCGCCATTATTTCGCCCTCCTCTTTAAGTACCTGACAATTATCAATGGCAATTTTTCACGAGGACGGTCGAGCCCCGTCCAAGATTCATAATTACTGTCGGACCAAAACTGCTACCAATCGCTCCGAGGGAGGCTCTGTGATCGAGTCGGCGGTGGAGGCGGCTCGGAGCATCAAGCACCTGGGAGTCCCAGGCTGGGACGCGTCCTCGCCGAGCAGTGAAAATGATTTCCTCCTCCGAGCACTTTCCTTCGACTCTAGAAGCGCGCTGCCGCCTGTTCGCCCCGCCCCTCCACCACACGCCTGTATAATTCCCGATCACCGGAAGCAGTTCCGCCGCTGTTTATGTACGTACACGACTTTTGCACCATTTTTCCGCGACGAGGCGATGCACGTCGGGATAAAAACGTAATTGGGTCACTCCTCGTCCCGGAGGAGGAAAAATGGGGAAGTGCTGGAAGGGGAGGAAATGCCTCGAACTTCTCCACCTGTCAGGGCTTCTCCAGGCTTGCCAACTTAAGGGTGGTTAGATATAGATTATCCCCTAGTCATGATGGAGACTACATTCGAATTTCACTTTTTATGACAGCAACTGTAAGAAGCATTGACCAAAAATTGACGTGAATGGCGCAAAAATATGACTTTGAAGGACTGAAATTCTCAGTTATTAACTAAATATATCCCTGCAGCCCTTTGCCTTGACTCGTTTGTTTTCATGCCTACTGCTACAACCAGATAAAAACTGCCACGAGCGTAAATGTAGTGGATCACAACTTTTAGAGGGATTAAGGTGGGAACCTTTAGAGATTCGGAGGCTACACGCTAAGCTTACTATTTTCTTGAGAAATTCAGAACTGGTGTGTATCAGAGCGACACAGTGAATATTATCATGACGCCTCGCTACATCTCTAGATCTGACAGAAGCCATATAATAAGAGGAAGGCATCGCCGAAGAGATAGGTTCAAAAATTTGTCATTCCGCGCACAATACGCGGCCACAATAAAAATTGAGCTTGCGTGTATTTTAGCACTAAATTCACTCCCATTATAAACGTCGCCATTTCTCCTCCAAAAACCCTATCCCTTACATCTTTACACTGCAGGTGTCCTCACAGACCCTGCCACACGCTCATGCGGCGGCCCGCAGGGTAGTATGTAGATGTAGATGCCGCACCCTGAAAATGCCTTCACAATCAAGGATCGTTAGCTCTAGATAGATTTTCAAAGTCGACCAAAAGTCGACTTCTGTACCATGTGAAAGACTTTTCTCCAATTTTTCCCCAAACATTTTCAAGAAAGATAGGGCTCGAATGAAGGGGGAGACAGTGCAAATGCGGCTTTTCTTGGGATATATCTCCCTTCGGCTGTGGGAAGAGCCGGAAACATCTTAGTTACACTAACAATGTCTTTTTTTCACTTGTACGTGAAAACTTTTTTCCTTTGTAAGTGAAAACGATTGCTGTAATTTTATTTTCCTAATTATTGAGTTCAAGATATGAGTGCTGCGTGTGTAGTGTATTTTGTTTCTTTTTGGACAAAATTTCCTGTTGTATAAACAATTTTTGCTATATTATTTTTGTGAAAAATTTATTATTTAAATTATTTTAGTTGATATGCAATCCTAAGTTCATTAAAAATAGAAGAAAGCATATTTTTTGTTTCTTTTTGAGTTATAGATGCATGTTCAGTCGTTTTTCTTAATTAGGGCTAAATTTATTAATTGGGGGTCGCGACTAGTCGACTTTCAAAGTCGCAGCGTCCAAAGTCGAGGTTTAAGTCGAAAGTCAACTTTTTGGGAGCGATTCCAATCACTAGTCCCTCCTTCCCCTAGTCAGCCAGTATCTATGTTCCCTTTCCCTCATTCCATTTCCGTCCGCCTCGCACCTCTGTCCGTCTCGCACCTGTGGAATATAACAAGAGACCCATCCAGTTTGGGTTGGCATTACTTTTATTCCCCTCACGAAAGGAAACGTCTCTTTCCTCCATTAGCAGGAATAGCTTACCAGGCACTAACCGATGGGGTGGCTTTCGGTAGTTCTACGAAGAGCGGGCCACCAGTAAAGAAAATCCCATGAAATAGAGCAAAGAAGCCAAAGAGATGATGTCATCGAACGCACATTTCAAGGTGCGAAAGCGTGCGGCAAGAGATCCCCCCTCTTCAAGCCCGACCTCCCCTCCTCAACCTCCCATCCTCCCTCTCCCCGCCACGTCATGGCATTAAATCAAAAGGTGGCCCAAGAGTGGTCGACATTCTGTCGGTAATAAAACACTCCTCTCCCGAGAAGCATTCACACCCAGTTGCACGCCTCGCACATGGCCTCTCGTCTCTTCGAACTCCCTCTCCCTCAACCCCTTCGGTCGAGCCGATTCGGACACCAACCACTCACCCCCTCCACACCAACTCTCCATCCCCCTCCTCTGCCTCACTATTCACACCTCCCAAGAACATTAATCATGAATCGAAACCATTTTCGGTGTCGCATTCGTATTTCGCCTCCCATTCCAACAGTGCGCTGAATAACGAATTGATGGGCGATGGCAGTTCCCATTTCGCATTTCGTTCAAGATACGATGAGTGAAATCAAAGTATTGCGAAAGTGTTGGGAGCTGTGGCATGGCACTCTCCTCCCATCTGCCGTCTGCGATCCCTTGAAATCTATCTGGCATTATGCGAAGAATTCTACGACTTCTCCTTCATTTCAAAATGAATATTTATATTAAGTCTGGATACAGTAGGGATAAATATCCAACACAGAATTTCACAGCCATGCTAACAGGTCCGCCGTCGCTCTAACATCCGCTCCATGAGTTCTTCCCATAATTCAATTTGACGGACTCAAAAAAGAGATGAAATAATATTGAGAGCAATTTTAGCGATTGGAAGTAGTTTGAGCGTGATATCATTTAGCATAGAATCCAATGAATTTTGTCTCATTTTAGAGAAAAAGATCATTTTCCCAAGCATACCGAAACGTAAAGGCCTTACTGCGCTATTGTTCAACACATTCACTAAAGAAAATAAGAAGCATCCCATGGGAAATGGTACTGTGCTAGTGCACTACAGTGAGAATTCATTTATAAAATGAGGAATTTTCAACGCTAATATTTCGTCAGATATTTAAGGCTTTGAATGCTTTCTATGCTGTTTTCAAATGAGTTTCCTACGTTAGTTTCACAGAGTTGCAAAAAAAAACTTTCTGTTAGTCAAGACTTTTTCATACAAATAGAGTCATTTCATTTCTTAGAATTTCAGTCACACAAAAAGCCATATTTTTTCGCTAATTATAAAGTCATATTTAATTTTACGCAATATTCTTGCTCCATCCAGCTGCCGATATTAAAAATTAAATTCGAGTATGACCTCCATTATCACCAGGGAGAAATCTCGCTATTTCTACCGTTAATACGTTGACAGAAAAAGAACATCTACGGCGTCTGATCAACGGCCCATTTCGAGCACTAAATATTGAACACCTTTCCACATATGAAAGTTAAATGATCATGAAAATTGGCATTTTGAGTCTCTCTAGTAATGTACACAATAACGTAGGAAAGACTCAGCACGTTACTCAAACGTCAAATTAAGCGTCAACTTGCATGTGGAAAACTTCCTCACTTAAAATCGCACTTATAAAGAACTCCAATCAAGTCCAAAATGCCTTTGAAATCTCTCGGGAAAAATAAACTGAAATGAAACTAATTAGGAATGAAAGTCAGACTACGATTTCCCATAGCTTGTTTAGCTAAGATAGCGACTCCCTCCGAAGGCTGCCGCCAAAAATGTGGGAAGAACACTTGGTTAATGATGCCTCCAAATGAGTATTGCGTGGACAAGTGAAGTTAGCTGGTCAACCAACGTTCAAGTCTCTGTTGGGAAAACAGAAATTTTGCCAACGCACATCAGTTAGGAAATACTAGCATGGGAAGCAGAAACAAATTAGTATCACACCGCACAGCATGGAAATAACACTCGGCTTCCGTGAACCAATAACGAAGAAATGTCTCCGGGAGAAATAAATAAGGTTGGCAACCTTTGGCATTCTCCATCAATTAGGTTCCAGGATTGAGTTACATGACTAGTTCTCAACAATTGTACATTAAATCATTGCTGTTTTGAAGGGTAGATTAGGCGATTGGATAGTAACGTCATCAATATCGTGGATAAATGAATACTGATAGATGAATACAATTTTTAAGGGGTGATTGCCGGTAACCTTTTACACAAAATTTACGAATGCGGAACAAAACACACAGGACAAGAAGCGATTGAAATAACAATTGGATGAGGTTGACAGACGGAGACGAACCCTTAAAAATCGGTGGAAAAATAACTCCAAAAAGAGGAGTTCACTTTCCCATAGAAAAAAACGTTCACCGTTCAAAATGTATAGAGCAACTTTGACGTTATTACTTGAGATTGTATTTTTCATCTTCATCTGAAAATGAAGAATGTGTTCATTTCTCTAGTCAATAAAGATGTGACTGTAAGAAGAAAAATAAAACCGGACGAGTAAAAAAATTTATGAAAATAATTGCTCAAATAATGATAACTTAAAACAAGTATTGATAATTGTTTTTTTTATAAGAGAAAGTGCTACATGCAGTAATGTAGCCATGTGTGCTCTTATGCCTGACGTTCGCAAACCATTGGTCGCTCAGCCATAACTATAAACAGTGAGATAAGTATGCGCTTCATCCATTCATTCTATGATTGACTGTGTCGTTCGACATGTAATAACACAGGGTATTTACGCATCCCCAAATGATTGGATATTGTTTTCATTAATGGAAAAATAACAGTCTATACAGCATTTACAGCTATGGGCATAATCGTCATGAGTAACGAATACACTACACATCAAATATCAGAGCAAAAAAGTGCTCTATTCCGATGTTTTTTTTAAATATTCAATATATTGAGCACGCCATCGGACAGAATGTCAATATCCTTTGGATTCTCCATGAACAAAATAATCCAAACCAAAAGCACTCCACGCAGAGATTGTGTTGTGCGAGTCCATCATCGGATGAGAGGATACCCAAAATTGAATTTAAGTCATTCTCCTCGCTTGGTTGAATGTCATAAAATCCTGGACGTGCCAAAAAATCCACACAGATTGGCTGAATGTGGTAGAATCCGATGACTATTTGCTGCAGAAGTAGAAAGGTGGTAGATGTGGTGGCTTTATAAAGTGCTGAGTGGACCACAAGGATATACCAATCTAGAGAAAAAGTTTCGGACAAGCCGTACGGACTACTCTCGTTAAGCAGTGCTGGAATAACGGCTTTTAATCGAATCTAACAGATGTATATACGTACGTAAGTAGAGCTTAAAGGGAAACCAAGAAGGCATGAGCGAAGTGAGGTGCACTATCTGTCCATTTCAAAATTGTAAAACATAAGTTTGAGGAGTAACATTTCAAAAACTGAAAGCTATTTCTGTCACTCGTACATCAAACTAAAGCTAGCTATTTTCTCCGTTGATTGATAACTAGCATTTTTGTTGAATGCTGAGTTATTGGAAGTGCATGAAGTAGGTAGGCGACGATAGAATGGACTATAACAGCGTTTAATCGTGCTCTAGGTATCCCCGTAAGAGCAAATTAGAAAATACATATATACATACAAATAATTACCACTTTCAATAAAAACAAAAAACAAAATGCCATTCCTGGAAAACAAATCTCAGAGAACAAAAGGTTGACAGCAACAGATAAATAGATCAAATAAAAAATGAAAAATATGAAGCAGTGTATGGGGGTAAATGAGGCAAAAGAGGTTTGCAAGGAAAGGTCAGTATGGAGGAAACTATGAAAGCAGAGTTAGGTGTACAAATATGTATTTATGAGTGAAACTTAGTGACTCTGCCTACCCCGGATTGGAACGTCGTGGTCGGTATGTATATATGTATGCTGTATTCGCTTTGCTTTTTTTGGTGTTGGCCTGACAGTGGTTTAGAGGGTTTACCACCGTCTTAGGGCGAATGCCGGATTTCCACGACTCCCGCTTCCTAGATTGCATTTTGATGATATGTAGATTGCAGTTTAATGCTTCTGTCCCTAAAGAGGCGGAATTCTACAGCGAGGACTGTATTGGTTGTCTTGTTTCCTGTAATGTAGTTCGCTCGTCGTTGCTCAAGGGGGCAGACCTTGTCGCTGCCGCTGTAGTCTCTGTCTCTTTCGGATGCTGTAGTGTTTATCTCCCCGATGGAGTTGCAGTTTGTGATTGACATCACACGGCGAAGGAAGGGCATTCTATATTGTCTTCTCCTCTTCTCCCCCAACATTTTTCCTTCCTTTACGTTTTTATTTTTCCTCACTAAGCCACATTAGGTCTCTACAAATCTTCTACCTGCGTCAATTGAGAGATGGATGCTTATTCAGAGGATACTTTTCCTCAAATATCCTTGTTCGGCCAAAACATTCCTCCCATTAAGACCAATTACAATTTTATTTTCTATTCGAACAGTCAAAAAGGCAGAATATTTTAATCATTTCAACAAGTTATATATCCCCTCATTAAAAATGCGCTTGTTTTTCTAAAAGATTCTCCCTCACAAAATACTCTCCACCATTTCACCTCCCCATGATCTTGTCCTTGACGCCATTGCCCGACTGGTGTCCTAACACCACCGGCCATCCGCCTATACGGCGGCTCAAAGGGTATTATGCATCGGTAGAATATTTATATCTTTATGCTGTATTATTTTCATCTGTTATTTGATAGAACAAGAAGTAGTTGGTGTTATCGGCCGTTACTTGGTGGAAACGAGTCATTATAATATTAATGAAATCATTTGATTTTTGCACAATTTTTATGTATCCTCCACTACATAGGTTTTGACACTCGGGTCATCAACAGGTAACTACAGAAAATTTTTATCTCAGTGAGTATATATAGCATATATACTCACTGAGATAAAAATGATACTTACTATATATTCCAGAGGTCCAATTAAATCTCCAAATTGAGGCTTTGATCTCTTTGGCATATGAAGATCCTCTCGGTCCAAATTTGCCACCATTTTGACTTTGGTATGTTAGTCTACATCCTCATCGAAGAGTGCCAAAATTGATATTTCTTCTGACTAGTGCCACAAATGGTGGCTGAACTTCCGCAAAGCTGCTCTTGTAATCGTAGAATCTACGCTTTCATAGGACTTTATAGTTTTTGCAAAGCAGAGATCTTGATATGGAGCTTTCACAGCTGCACTACACTGAAGCCACGGTTTAACATACACTGTTGCAATAAACAGGGACACATCCCTTAAGGTATTTATATCATCGATGGTTAGTTTGAGCTGTGACCTTAGGAAACACATTTTAAGAGAATAAATTGCTCTTGCCATCCATCGAGCTTGATGTATTGCCCCAGGAGGACGTATTTTTAGTTTATTTTCAGTCTCCTCCCAAAAATATCACTGAAAGCTCTACAATTTCACGGTAATCGCCTCTTAGAGTTTGTTATTTCAATTCAGATTCATAAAAGTCAATAAGTTCCTTAATTTTTGATTCACTGAAAAACATTTCTACATCCTTCCTATAATTTTGAAAAATGTTGGCATTGATTCCTTCCCAGTTTTTCCGCAAATTCTTGAAGAGGGATATATCCAGGCTACTGGATATATCATGAATTTTACACTCAAATACACCGTAAAACTAGTTTATAAATGTGATGACGGCACGGGAAAAATAATAACTCCCTCTCCAGTTTCTGTTCAAGGAGCACAACAGGCCCCATTAAAGCGGTCGGTGTTTGCGGCAGTCGTGTCGCAGCAAAGAATTTTTACATTTTTTTTCTATAACCCAAAAGGTAAGCGCGTTCCAAACAGCGTTTGCTTGCTCTCTACCCGATGCATTCTCTAATTTTGGGACACCTATCAGCTGCTCATCGTCACCAAATGCAACGACAATGGAGAGTCTTTCTTCTTTGTGATCTCTTACATTTAATGCTGATAACAGTTTATCATCCCAGTTCACAGAAAGAATTTCCGGAATATTATTCTTAAAATTAGATTTAATTGCTTCATAGCGTTCCCTCCTCGTCTTCTGCCTTATGCGGTGAATAGTTGATTTATTAATAGACAGCTATTCAGTGTTGTGACCAAGTGCCTCTGCAGTCGCCTGAAGAATGAACACAGAATCTCTTACACTTAGCTGGCACCTGTTAAAAGCAGCGACTAACTTTGGGGTAATGATATCTTTACTATCCCTCTTAACAGCAATTTTCATTGACGTGTTCTTGCCCTTTGAAGTTGTAATTACTAGATCCTCGTCGCTTATGTCACCAGAGCTTGTAATATTTTCATCTGAATACTCAAACGATACACACGGATGCGAAGTAGAAGGCAAACATCGTGGAATACTGGTTTTTCCCTCGCCTTTTCTCTTCCTCATATTTTCTTCGTTCCCCCCTTTCTCCTTTGTCAGCAAGCAGGCGGTCAACTCCAGCAAGGTAGCCGATACGCCCTGGCTCTCTCTGGCGTAATAAAAACAGCCTATCTTCTTTCAACTTGATGGTCTGCAGAGCAATGGCATGAGCAATATCAAACAGGTTGTCCAATTTTTGCCTGAATGCCTCCTCTCGTCGCTTATAAATTCTTTTTGCCATTCTTTTGTAGCTTTCTCCATTCTAAATGATATTCAATTACCTTCTGTGAACAATTATGTACTTCTCTGGTTGTAATTCTGGCCCTTTCCCAGAATCTTATGCACTTAGGAACCACAAGATTAGCACTTTCCTTTATAGTTAGTTCTACCTCCCGCAAATTATAAAATAAAACTGCCAGCAATTGTATATTAGATGGCAATTTTCGTCCAGTTATTTGATGTTGTACGTCACCTATGAAAAACACACGTTCTTAAGCACTCCGTAACTCATGCGACATAATGTTGGAGACGCTATCTAGAAACACAAGTGCAACACTTGAACACTAGTGAAGAACTACCGGCTATGCAGCGCGGCCAGTATGGGCATTTTTTCTCGCGACTTTTTGTTCAATTCGGCACGGGTTAGAATGCTTTGATTTCAATAAAATTTCGTGTAGACACATTTTAGATACATTGTAACAAAATTGGGGGAGAGAGCTCAAAAGTTTTGAAGTCGGAAAATATGGGACACCCTAATATATACACATACATGAGGAAGGAGCGGGTTAGGGTTGATAGAACATGAAGTATAATTCTTTATTATGTTATCAAATTATGTATTTTGTTAAAGTCCGGAAATAAACATTTATTGAATTGACTGATGACCGTTCGTATGAAACACGAACTAAACAGTGACCCAACGGAAGCCGGCGTCCTCTCTCTCTCTAGTTTTCTCTTCGGCTTCCCCTACCCCCTCACCCACTCCTTTCTCCCTCCACCCCCACCCTCTAGTCCCCCTTCCCCTCCCCAGATAACCTACCGGCGGCGGGGCCCACGTATCAATTTAAGACCTATTCCGAAACCGGTTTGTTAAAAAGGAAATGGGGTACGAAAAGGGATGGTGTACATATACATAAACATATGCCCACATATGTTCGAGTGGGTGCATATGTACTGCAATCGAAATGTTCTTTGCTTCAGTCTTGGGGAGAAATAATTCTCCCCGCGCCGCTCCTACCCGACCGACTCCGCCCTCCCTCCCGAGCCTCCATCCACCCCCCTTCACCCCCCCCCCCCGCATTCCACGACCCCTTCATCACTGCCACCTTAACACCTTCCCCAGGGAGAGGAGAGAAACCCTTAGAAATATCACTCGGAGGCAACGTTTAGCTGGCGTGCACATGCGCTCGTCCCGAAAGGCAGCGCTGGAGATCAAGATAAAACAAGGCATGTGATTCAATGCTCAAGAAATTCCACCAGAAAAACAGGCACATTTGCAGTGAGCATCGACTTTATATAATGTCATCGGCATCATCGTGTATGTGCAGGGAGATGCATTGTCAGTTGACGGAGAAATTAGGACTTAAAGGAGGTTCTGAGGTAATAAAACACAAAGAAAACATCGTCTTCTTTTAAAATTTTCATGAAAGGAATGACTGTAGCAATTAAATAGGTACCGTAAAAGTTAATGGACTGGACGGCTAAATGCATATTTTTTTTATGTCATTTGGTTATTGATAAGATTTTAAACGGAATTGTCTTGTTTAATGCATCTGAAAATGATACAACGGCCGTGGTCTGCATCATAATGTAGTTCAAAACGTTAAGTCATCACTTAGAGATCGAGAATTTAGCAAGTAAGCACATTATTAGAGTTGGTATGCCTTGGCAAAGAAAGAAAGCAGTGTGAAAAAAATGAGTATTGCATCATTTCTCTTCCATTACATTCCCACAGATATTTTGCAGTAAAAAGAAAAGGTTTATTCATTTTAATTCACTAAGAGAAACAAACATCATTCAAATCAATAACCAGAGGGTTCAAATGAAACATTCGCGGTTTTAGGTTTAAGTTTTGAATATTCAGGATGATGAGAAGCTATGCACAGTCTACTATGCGATTTATAATTTGATTGCCGCATGGTTTGTACCAAAACTAATCCGAGAGACTTTTGGCGGCGAGGAATGAAAAAGAACGGCCCTTCCTTTCATTCCTATCACGTGAAAATTTCAAACACCAGGTGAGGTCTATCCACCCACCTACACCGAAACAGCCGCAGAATTGAGACTGCTGTTTATGGCTATGTATTAATTTGCATTATATATCGCCCTGGGCTAAAATCAAGCTTTTTTTCAAGGCTCCAGCTCCTCGACCATATTCCCATCATTTTCACATAGAACTGATAGCCATTAGGTATGCAAACGAATTGTTGTCCTCGGGAGCCTGGGCCACGCTTGCGCCTATAATGTTCTATATTTTGAGAAAGAAATCGGAATAAAAATGGGCCGACATCATCGCATACGGATGCGGACTCTGATAAAGACATCCCCGCGCCTTCCTCAGATGATTATGCTAAGGTTATTCCTTTGAGTTAAAAAAATATTTATAAAATTTCGCTTTTACTAGGCAAGCTTTTTCCCCTTGCAAATACGAGAATATGAAAAGCAGAGACTCGTCAAAGAAACGCATGCATGCTCTGTTGACATAAAACTGAGCACGAGAGTTAAAATGAGAGTAATGGGAGTTATAAAAACTCGCGAACCATTCATGAAACGGTCAGGTTCATTTGTGCACTTGCGGTGTCCATCTGCCAAATGAAATTCGTAATCATAAAAATCCGAATAAAAAGAAAAATAATAAAGCAGAATTTCATATTTAGATCAACAAGAATAAGAATATTTTTGCCCTAGATGTCACAGGTTTTGAAGAAACGCGAAATTTACGCAATTTACTGGTGACAGACAAAAGTGAAAATTTGTTTGTTCGGTCATGTCTCCAAAGTAGATGGGAATTGATTTGACTGTTAGTGGTGATCCTCGGGTCAAAGTGCGGTTGGACGGAAGGGATATTAACTGTAGTGATCTTTTACGGCCGCCCATGTCTCCACACTGAATTTCTTTCAATAGCTCGGCACACTCGTTCATCTCGTTCCCCGCGTACCCAACATCCTCATTCAGAATCCCATCGCCCATCACTACCTGTTCCCATAATCTAATCTGTTCCATCCCCCCTGGTAAATTCTTCCCCTTACGTTCACCATGCCTAGCACTTCCTCGTCCGTCTTCCTTCCCGCCTGTTGCACCGTCTAAATTCTCACCCGCGTCCACATATCAAATCTGTTTTTATCTTCTATTATATATCGGATGCCTTTTTTCTCCAGCCTCCATGTATCTGCTTCTCACAATGCTGCACTACACACTACTCTTCGCCCACATTTCCTCAGCACTCTTATACAGTGAAGTTCAATAATGAAAGGAGAGTGATTAGCGTGAGAAAAACAGAGCGAGGAAACCACCGACAAATATCATGTTAAATAAAAAGAATAAATAAAAATATAGCGTGACTGCGCTGCACTATAAGCTTGAAATGCCGACATGCAAGAACAATGCAATAAGTTAATAGTAATACGGAGCCAGCTTCCAATGCATGCTACCAAGTACAAGGCTTTTTCTAATGACAGACATCCACGCAAAGTGCGAGGCACAATTGTGTGACACATATTCAATACGAAAAGGAGGAACAAACAATCCACAATATCAGGATGCATGTCAAAATATCCGACTTAGGCCGAATAATACCGAGGATCCAGGCATATCGACAGGAATTACAGCTCGTCGTGGGCGATTAAGAGAAAGAAACCCATTTCATAGATCTCACAAGAGTCGATATACATATTGCATTGCTTTCTCCTCCCCCATCACAAAATACCAAACCTAAAATGGCTAAATATTAAAGATAGACGCAGATAACTTTTGGGTAACTTTCTGTATCAGATGTTTCGATGTAAAGAACCTTATACTTTCCAGGAGCTTTAAAGTGTAACCTAATATAGACTCATATTTCCCAGGAGTAGCATAATATTGTTACATTGTCCTGCTGCGCTCTACAACTATCAACATATTATTGTCGTCCCATCTACAATATTGCGGAATTCATTAGTAGCTAATATAATAACTATACAAAACTACAAGGATAAATTACATAATTTCGTGTAGCAATATTAATAATACACATTTTTATGGATTTTCAACTCTGGTGTTGATGTACTTACATATAAACCAGTTAGTCGAATTTAAAAATGTTTGGAAAATTACAAAAGGTATATTCTTAAACTACCTATGCCATAATTCCACAAAGAGACTACGCCAACTACACTTTTATATCTCTATTTTATCACTATTTTACAATCGTATTCCAATGCTTGTAGTGTACCCGGAGTAATTGGATAATTTTATTCTTTATGGAGATGGCTGTGATGAAGACAAAAGAGAAAGTAAAGGGAAAGTGTTCGGGGGGTAGGGTACATCTACATCTACGCCATACCCTACAAGCCAATCAAAGGGTGTGTGGCAGGGGGTGCTTCCACACCAGGCATGCATGAATTATACGGCAAAACACCGAAACTACATTGAAACCAGCGTACCACACATGCAACGCGCCAATTAAAATCTACTAACCAAGAAACTTTCCATCGTCAATCGTTCCAACACACAAGGGATACAAAGATTACTACTACAGATTCAAAATATCATGCATTAATACGAACATCAATACTTACATCATGCAGAAGTAAGAGCGTAGAGAATATTAAGAAAAAGATCTACAGTCTAGCTAAGGCAGGAGGGAGGGGAACCCTGGAATTTATATAAAAGTTGATCTAACGGCCAATCCTCAGGAAATCTAACCCACGAGGCGGGGGGTGAGGGGTTGGGGATGATGTGGTATAAGAAGAAAATGGAATGGAATGGGGGGGGGAACCTTCAAACGGTTTCCAAAAAATAACCCTCACACCACCTCGCGCCCTCAATTTACACATACATGCGCCCGCATTACCATAAATTTGAATTGGAATTCCGCCTCACATTCGTAAATTTACAGCGCATCGACGTGAATATTAATCTGGTGATTAATTTCTTCGCGGCCTCGTCCCCCTCCTTCCCCACCCCCCCTCTACCACTTGCTTTTTCCCCCTCCCTCCTTTGCCCTCCCTCCCTCTCCCCTCCTCCCCCTCGTGCGGAGGTTGGTTGGAGGAGGCGAGAGAGGTTGGATAGAGGGATGGAGCGGAGGGGGGACAATTCGAGATGCCCAGTTTTGAAGTGGGGTGGGAGAGAGTGTTCGGAGAGGGACAAATTGTCCGGCTCATTTGCATGCAATGAGAGTGGAAACTCTAAGGCTTTCCCCTCCTCTCGACAATTTGAGGAGATTAAGATAATCCAAAAAATCCCCAATTTATCGCTAATCGAATTTGTTCTCCAATACCAGACTCGTGTGTGTTTTCCCGGCGTCCGAATTCACGAGGAACTTTTCTTAAAAACGTAACAGGATGATCACCTTAATCGGAGAGCAATTTCATGACGCCAATTTTGGAACTACTAAAATTAAGACTTCTCCTTGTTCCTGTTCACAATGCTATTTCATAACGTCAATTTTTCATGAAAGCAATTCCGTAACGTCAATTTTGGAATTATTAAAATTAAGACTTCTTGTTGCTGTTCACAATGCTTTTACTGTTGACACTAAACACAATGAAATGATGTCAAGCAATAAAAACGCGTCACACTAGGAATAATGACATGTGAGAATTATCTAGGAGAATAATCGCAGTATAAGCAACGACATTCGATAACTCGATCGTCTCCCCATTTGTTGTTAATAGTGTCTAATACCTACTTGAATGTAAAATCGAACGACGCGACAACAACGTGAATCTGTTCGGCTATCTCTCGCCTCAAGCAGCTCATCTACTTAGGTCCCTTTCATTACAAATAATGCACAAAAGGAACAACAGGACACAAAGAACCCCAAGGCGGTCGATAAAACTACACAAATGATAACTTTGACTGTTCTCAAACTACTATTGCGCCATTTACGATAAGTAATTATAGCGTTCCTAGAAAAAAAAATTCAGTTCAATTCTTCACGTATGGAAAGAGAGATGGAGGACAAAAATGTGCCTATCTGACGGCCACAAGTACTTGGAGAGCCAAAATTTCGGCATCCCACTCAAAGAGGAGCATAATTTACCCGTTCTGTTCACAAGACTACTTAAATTATGCATATAAATATTAACAAAGAATCCTACAACCAAAAATTACATGACTGACATTCTCTGGGTTATCACACACAACCCAAGAAATATAAGATAAACAACAGATGAGAGTATATTTCAGAATTTATTGCAGGAAAATGCAAGACGATTCTCGTTATCAGAAAAAAAATAATCGTTAGAATATTGTACATAGTCAACGCAAATAGAGCAATTCCAACGTGATTTAAAGCAATGGATGGACATTTCATAATAACAGCCTTTCAATACGATACCATGCAAAAGCAAGCATCAAACATTAATTCAACAAGGATGAATAAGGATAGCGCGCATTAAGCAAATTAAGGAATGTTTACATATGGAGGATTATTGCTGCTATACGTTGGAGAGAAGCAGGAACACAAACTTTCATTCGATAGTTTTAGGCTTAACTTTCAGAAAATACATTATGATCATATCAAAATGACTTAGTAACTTTTCTACACAGTAAATTCTCAGTCGATTTGTTTCATCGCATCGGCGAGATCTTCTAGCGTGTGCAATGAAACTGATCGTCTGAGAATAAAACATTGTGGAAAAGATACTAACTGATTTTGATTTGATCAATCTTCTGTAGTTGGTCACATGCGAACTCGTAAAGTAGAACCATTAGTGCCTCGCTCGGCCGAGATAAAGGGACTAGCTACGCATAACCTGTTTTATTCTGATAATCAATTGTCCATTCTAAATTTGGTGAAAATACGATACGTAGGTGCAACACTATTTACGTATCTTTCAAGACATCGTCAAAATCAATAACTGTACACCAAAATTAATCTATTTCTTGAAAAAAAAATCTAAACTTTTCTTCCCCGCAACGTTTGCGGGAAGCCCTACCTCTGCAAATCTTAATTAAATCCAGGAACGGACGTAGAATCGTTACACTTCTGAACAAATCAGAGGGAAATCTGAAAAAATCCTCATTGTATTTATTACAACCAAAGTTAGCCAATACACGCTAGAGTATGTAAAATACGAGTTTAGCTAGGCTCGTTCCACTCAACATCATGGTGCGGCTTGCTGTCTAATGGATCATTCAAGTGCTTGTTGGTAGCTTCGGTTTACCCTGGTTTACGTTTAAGGGAGTTCTACTATAATGATATGAGTAAGCTCAGCTTTCAACGATTGGATTTCTCTGATAACTTAGGGAATGAATGCAGGTCGTGGATTCATGCGTATATGTAAGTCCAGTTACATTCAAGAGCCGACGAAGAAAGTTCGACGAAGAAAAGAGAAGGGTAACGTCGGTGGTTCGCTTCCCACATTATTTCTACAGCGCCGTCCCGGGTTCACCATCCGCAGCTGAGTCCCAACTTCCCGACGAAACGATGCCCACGCAACCGCGTCGAACTAGTTTCCGCGCCTCCGGGGTCCAAAAGTGGATTCTCTCCGTCCCGGGCGCGCAATTACAAGATGAGCACTCGGAATAAACAGAACGCTTTATACGACAGCCGCCGCACCGTCCCGAAACGAATCAGCATATCCCGATGCAGACATCAACTACGCGTCGCGCGAAAGATGTTTGTTCTTTCGAATAAAAGGCTTGACGCATTCTCCTCGGAGGCCGGATCTTACTTGGTTTGTAATAGTTTCGCCACACCATTGCTATTTTATTTATCGGCCCGCTTGGCAATTTGCGATTTCCGGTGGCTATAAAATCTCAATCAATGCGATGAAAGTCTTGTCTCGGACGCTAACGATGCGTTCCCATTCAATGATGTAGCCTTTGCGGGTGCTCCGCAAAACTGGTTGAGCACGAGAGTAACACATTCATGAAGACGACTTGGAAAACCTTGAGATGAGGACTATTGGGTAAACGTAAACAAACGATATATTTATATTCAGCCATGCTAATGCAGCAAGAACCTTAGAGCAACATTGTTACAGTGGGTTAAATGAACATTAAACAGTGGGTTAAAAAAACATTAAACAACCAGCAAAATAGGTGATATTATTTGACTAAAACTGATAAAATTAATTATGAGCGTAATGTTAAACTGATAAAATTAAAATATAATCAATTATTCCAATACTATGCTACACTTCCAAGCATTATTTGACGGATCGAATGCTAGAAAATTATTTATGATTATTACGCTGCAAACTACTTTGTACGCAGTATTTACACAATTAAATATATAATATAATAAACTAACAATTAAGTAATAAGATAATAGTAAACCTTTAATGATTTTACTGCACAAGTTGATCGATTCTCTTTCCCCGTAACTTTAGCCAGGTGGAAGTGAAAATGAAAACTTAACATTGGCAAAAACGTGTTTACATTTTAATGACTTCCACATAATATGATCCTAAGTTATGATGATTTTAGGAAATTTAATTTAGATGGTCCACATGGGTGGATTTTGGTGGAAGGTAAAATTAACTAATCAGGGAAACGAAACAAGATGAGTCATGACCACAACGAAAGAAGAACAATCCAAGTGAATAGTCGATGGCAAGTAAAATAAATTTTAAAAACATTCGAAACTTTCCCATAAGTTTCATTTTTATCTTTAATTCTCCATTAATAGACTAGTTTAATTGATATGAAGCTCGAATTTTCCCCATACCGTCGAAATTTCAGGGAATCCTTCCTCCGATTTTACACATGAAGGGCGTCGAGTTTCTCGGATAATTTCGCATCCAGCTCTCTTCTTATCTCTATTTTTTTAAAGTAGAAGTATGACGATGTCATAAAAACCCAAGACAGTCCTCAAATGAAAAGCACAGAAGCGCACCCATCATCTCGAGAGCGTTTCAAGATTAGATACCACCAAATTTCATTTTCCTCGGCAAGTGCATCAAACGCTTCCAAATTCTACTCAAGAATTTCCAAACCTTATGGGCATCTTCGCAATCCTCCACATTCTCGCTATCTATTTGTTCTTCTGAAGGAGTAAAGTTGGGTAGAACTGAAGTCATCTAAATACTCTACCATATCCTCTCAATCTCCTTCATGTTCTTCCATAATATTCTAAGGAAGATGTTTTTGGAGTACCGTTTTATTATTCGGACACAATGAATACACTTTGATCGATCCCTAATATATTCTCTTTAGCATCGATATTTTATTTATAATTTCATTTTTTCCAACTATGTTGACCCTGATTGAGGGTGCAAGAGCATCTGATGGAACGGCAATAGCCCCTCAAAAAGGAAAACGGCCCCATGATCCTGCCCCGACGTTGAGACTCATTGAGGGCAACAGATTTCAAAGGGCATTTTTCCATTTTCCATTTGCAGTTGATGGACTTACCTTTTTCTTCGAGACGTCCGACGTTTGCTGTAATGGTGACTCGTACACTGTAAGCTGGTCTAATGGCCACCACATAGTGTGGAAAAATTACTAAAAGATCGTCTCAGTATGAAGTTTTTTCCAACAACACCAATAATTGTAGCTTGGTTAATTTTTATTGGGATAAAGTGAAGTAACTATACATGATGATAACCCAAATTGGCCGCAAATCCTTGAAGTGCCTCACGGTATTGTGTAGATTCAGCATATGCCGACCGCGGTGGTGGGATTGGCTTCATGAATCAAACGGACAGTTGTCAAATCCTTTTCATAATCTCCTTTGCTGAGCAAGTTGTTTATGTGGGAAGGTGATCGACAACTGCAGTCATTTGCATCATTATGAAAAATCTGGTCCGAAATTATTATTTGAAGAATGGAGGAATGACGACGAGAATCCCAGCGTTAGCATTGGCTACTCTTAACGATATACGAGTTTGGGGTTCACAGTTCATTCTACTCATTAGACTGACGGAGTACTAAAGTGATTTCCATATAGTTCCCCGTTTCAGGTCAGAATTCCACTGGTTTATCTCCGGATTCAGTAATGCTCGTACTGGATACCTGATAATGGGAAATCTGTAGGTGTTCTTTAGTCACCTCATCAACCCAATCCCTTATCAACCCTCCGTGGTTCTGCTAACTCTTCAACCACCAAACAAACACTTCATTGATCAGAATCACGAATAACAGACGACCAGGAAAGTTATCTACACCTACATGATACCCTGATAGACACCTCAAGGGTTTGTGGAAGGGGGTAAGTTATCACCAGCATGTAGAAGTACTGCACTGTTTCCCACCAAAGTTTATGAAGCTACCACAATTGGTGTCGTGAATTAGGGAATTCCACCAGGATTAGAGGAACTATTTACATATTAATGTATTTTCAACTAATTAAATGCACTGAGAAACAAGATTTATACCGGAAACATAAATGGCTTGCTGTTAGGGAAAAGTAGTAAACAAGGATAGAAGCAACAGGGAGTGGATCAGCAAACTAGCTACGCTACCAATAGACAAACCTAGTTTATAGTCTCGAAAGTCAAAATGATACCACAATTCCAAAAGTATGAAGTCAAAGTTTGACCAGGTTAGGCCGATTTAGCGCTCCCGCAGCAGGCAAGGCAAGTGACAAGCAAATCTGCTGGTATACAAAAATCGCTCTCGTTACCTAAAAGCCAGCACCGAGCTTCTCTTATCCTTTCCACCCTTGCTTCCACTTTTAACTGTGAGCATTTTCTCCCGATGATGCGGAACGAATAGGATAGCATTGAGCGAGTCCGCATATGCAAAGCATGCAGCAGGGATCTCTTTAATAGCGTTTTCATTTTTATCTAGTGAGTGTATTATTGAGGTATTCGGCCAACAAATTTTAAACTTAACAATCCTGGTCACCGAAATAATAGACTTAGTTGAACATTAATGGACCAAATATCTCAGTAATACACCAATAAGAATAATCGATTGGTGGTCGAGAAAAAGAATAGAATATGATATCACTCATTTAGTTTGTTAGAATAAAACCATAACATATTTTTCTTCGCGTGACTTTGTTCCGGAAGGTTATTTTTTTATATCTCGTAAAACTGAATCACTGTTGTTGAAAATAAATCTGCACAATGGTTGTCACAAGAATCACAAATTAATTTTTTTAAGAGGAGTTAATTTGCAATATAGGATGGAAAAGCAACAAGAAAGTAATGTACCTGTCACGTCTTCATCTATAATCAGCATTTTAAAATATTTTACCTATTAAAGTTTTACTGGCCGACCGTAAATTTTTCACTTGACAGCTTTTCCGACCGATAAACCAATACTCAAAGAAAGACTATCCCCCTTTTGATTGCTCTCGTGCTTCCAGGCCATATTATACACTAGTTTATGACTTGCCTGACTATTTCATGGATCGTAGGAAAGTAAGATCTCTCGTTTGGCACTTAAAAACTTCATATTTCTTCTAAATGTAAAGGAATAAAATAGAAAAGACTCACCAAACATCTCAATTTCCCTCTAAAAAGAACCAAAAAGCATCAAAGCAAGCCGAAGAAAGATCTTCTCTCAGAGATAAAAGCAAATTGCAGGAAAATTGAAATCATCAGCACAGCCACATCCGTACACCATTATTGATTTCCTCCAGGCATTTTATGGCTTGAAGAAATTGTAATTCCTAAGAGGACAACTGGAAAAATATTACATCCGTTCTGGTAAATGAAAGTCATAGAAATATTCCCACAGCGGTTACAGTGGTGCTTTCGATATTAATTACTGCACAGTTTTATCACCAAAGTGACGGATTCATTTAGCTCGGATCTTTTTGCCTCTGCTCGGTCTGTCCCAGGAAAGAACGCGAATAAGTAACGATTACCCCCCCCCCCCCCCGAGGAAATAACCCACTTTGCAAGGGAATGAAAAAAAGTTGGAAAAAGGAAGAACCCAACTTCAGTTGCGGCTTTTCTCTGATCGCATAGCACAGAGCGCATGCAAAAACATGACACTACACATGGAAACACGCCGTTGTCAAGATGTGAGAGCCTTCGAGGACTCAGCGACTCCACTTTACGTAATTTCTGGAGCAAAAATCGCATTTCCACCGCCTTTCGTCCGGCACGGCCTGGAGAGAATCGGACTCGATAATTAATCAGTATCAATCAATCGCAGCCATTGGTGATATGGATGGTATATAGATAGCAATTTTAATCCAACCTTTCTCAATTCCCCACTAACTATTTTTAATTAAATTGCGCTTATAGTTTTTAGTTGTTTGAGCTCGTGTCTAAAGCAGACGGAGTCTATTAATTTCTCAAACTTGCGAACGGTACATTAATAAATTCGTCTCAACACTCCTAAACTCTTTAACTTGACTCATTTTTTTCGCGCGGTGCCTTTGAAACTCCTTCAAAACGGAAGGTTTTTTGTGATACCCAAGACCCTATTGCGGTGACAATATGATTAATTTTCAAATATAGTGGAGAAAACATACAAACTACGCGCTAAGATCTCGTGCTCTCCAAACATATCCATTGAAAAAATCCGTTTAAAATAGCTGATTGTGAATGATAGATAGGTTATTCATTCACATAAATCAAGATGAATCGTATGGGTAATCCATCGTAGGGAACGGTTTCAAGATTCAAAATTGAATGATTGATTGTCTATATGAGACAAAGTTGCGTTTTCTCTTTCCCAAACCATTACTTCTTTTTCTTTTCCATTGATTATCTTAAATAGTCTTGTTTAATGCGAACAAAGATACTCATGAATGTAAAGTTAAAATGGAATTCACGTAGTCAAATAATCTACCACCACATTATGCAATCAGTCCTACAGCCACCTTTGGAGAAGCAACTGATAGTTTAGTTATTGTTTAGTTAGTTAGTGTTTTTTTTGCTAGACTTGACATTTCGAAAATTCCAGATAACACTAGTGCAAACAAACTTCAATTACTGGCACTAATTCGGGAGCTCGTTGGTGATGACAAGAAAAGCAATTTTTTGGTGAAGCACTTCTGGTCAGCGACTCTACATTGTAGTACAGTACAGTGAACTATATGTTTACGCTTTTGCTCCTGAGGGGGAGATAACTATCTATATCAGAGTTTACAAAACGTTTTTGAACCACCGTCCGGCTCCCTTTGTTCCACAAACCTACGCCAAACGCCTCCTAACCTTCAGATTTAAAATTATAGACCACTGAGCAAATCAGGAAGATAATGAAAAATAAATTTGAAAAAGTTTGATCAAGCTAATGCTTATTCATAATCTAATAGACAGATAGTTTAGTAATTCCTGGACATGAATGTATTCCTTCATGCATTAATGCGCTCCTTCAGAATGCTGCCTCCAACTCCACCCTGCCTCCCCCTTGTTTCTTTTCGCCCCCGTATGTGAAAGCACCATCCCGCAGGGACGGTAACGCCGGCTTTGGCACCACTGATCTGCACTATCATAGAACTACTTTAAATAGGTGTGCCGCCATACCATGCAGGCTGATGGCGTCGCGTCGTGAGTACAGACCCACGCCATTTGACCCCCGAATAATCCACATCACTCTCATCTGGTCCAACGCTGCAGATGACGCATGAGAGGCCCCCGACTGGCATCGTTGACCGAGATAAGCAAACAAATCTGAATTTACTCCCACATCGTCCAAAACAATACCCGATCAAACAACAAGTGATGGTCATCCAGATGCTTTTATCGTGACGGGTATTCAAATGGCTATCTCGCAGATATGCCTTAAGTTTTTGATGCAGCATCACCATCAACCATCGTAAGCTCAAGTTTCACTCACCAAAAGACTATTAAGAGTATTTTTTCCCATTACTGCCTACGACATGCACTTCTTTGCCAGTAAAATATGAGCTCAAAAGTAGCGAGAATCAGGAATTTCACTCAAAGGTTTCGCTGACTTTTCAGCATTATAAATACACAAATGGATCCTCAACGTCCAGATTTTAGTGCCTTATTTGATTGAGCGGAGTCTCTTATATGATATTCCGCCCTGAGTCCCTGAGATATTCTACCGCAAGAGAAAATTGTAGTTATATCAAATATCGGCAAAAATTGGTGGACGATATCCTGCGCGATTATTTTAAACAACAGCTCCTTATATCGGGATTGAATTCCCAGTTAACTCCATTATTTTGACTCTCTAGAAACATCATGGAAAGTAAAAGAAAGACCCATTTGAGATTCTTCGCAGCCATCTGGAATATAAGAAACAGCCGGAAGGAGAAAATTGCTGCAAACAGATCATCACCAGATGTCGTAATGTGACGTGGCAGGTGTTCCTTCAGGATGGTTGCCAGACGAATGGTTGACACTCGGCCAAGAGCTTAAATATTTGGATAAATGACGGAACAATTAAGGTGTATGTTGAATTGATGAATACATATTTCTTTTGTTTACATTCGACCTACTAGGGCAGGTTACGGGGAATCACAGATAAATCCCGACTCATCATCCAAGACAACCAGCCTTGTTCTGCGCTAACTAAACCCTTGCCCACGAGTTATTCGATGAATCTCAGATAACACAGCATCCGCGTTCATCAATACGAAGGATGAGAAGTCCATCGATTACATGTTAGAAATCTTCCGCCCACGGTCTCATGTTCTTGAGTAAGAATCGGGAGGAGGGAAGGAATGTTAAACGTTCCCCGGGGAGACGCGCTGTGCTATTAAAGTGAAAATGTTTCGCCTGGGCCATTTGCTTTCAACAGATGGCGTGGCTGGACCCTGCCTAAATAAACCCTCACTCTCCATCTCACACGCACCCCCCACTGTTCCCGAGGGTTTTTTTTGGGGGGGGGGGGGATATGAAAGGGGAAGCGGAGTGTGTAAGGGGCAGTGGTATGCCACTGAGACACTGAAAGGGTTTCCGGGCAATCTGGCGTTTTTTTCCAGATCTGGGTATAAATAACATCAAACCTCTCTGAAATACTCCCATTTTTCCCGAGTTATCCTACTTTATTATTCCGCTAGGTATAAAAGCATGTCCAATCTCCAAACAAAATACTGTGAGGAACAGCGACAAACTGCAGCATTTGCTGTGATTTAATATGGATTCATCGTAAGATGACTTCAATGCTATTTAGTTTATACTCTGGGTACTAAATGGAAAAAATACTCTATCTGATACGACAACAAAATGTTATCTTTCTACGATAGTTTTCCCGCAATTGAAACTTGAAAGTACATGGTTTCAAATGCGACCATATGAGATACTCGTAAAAAATAGAATACCCTCTCTCTTTCCATTACACATGTCATTTTCACAGAAATCAGTTTTTTATCAGCGTATAACCTAGGAAAATTGACTAAAAGTAAAGTTCATGCATCTGAATACCTTGTTTTCTCAACTGTTAGCTTATTAATGTGATTGTCGAGGTATAAAAGCGGCAGTTCTATAGAAATGACGCAGAAGTCGACTTCTTTGGCCATGAAAACCATTCATCAAATACATAATCTTGGAATAATCTTCAAGCTTTGTTCCCGAATTTTTGTTTTCTATCGCTGTCGGGTATCATTAAACTCGAGATTTTTTCGACCAGTTAATAAAAAATTTCGAAATTTGGTATTTGTTTTGGCTCATTTAGTCGAGATGGAATCTCCTTAAGCTGGAGAGATGGATGCATTGTTGACTAAAAGATTGGACTGGTAGCAGAACAATTTCCCAGGAATTTGAGGAAATATTTTGGAATGATGCCTTATTTTTCATATTATTTAACATGTATATGATTATATCATGAGGCAGGTACATCAATATTCTGAATAGCTAACCTTCATGTGATAATATTATGCACATCCATTACACTAACGTGCGTTAATACGTAAAACCACATTCAGGATACGTTTTAAAAAGGAGTAGGAGTATTTCCAGGGCATGGACTGCACGAAAAAATGATATCTGCACAAATAGATGCATTTGCAAATATCACAAAACCTGCAAGCATAATTAATAACCACAGTAAATGACAGTTGTCATGGACAATGGTTCGAGGTCGAAATTATTTTAAAATCTAAGACAACAACAAGCCACAAAACCTTGATAAACAAACGTTAATAAAAACGCATAATACTTTTTATATTACGAAATGGCAGATTGACCAGGTGATCTTCAAGAAATACAAATAAGATTAAAGATCTTAACAGTCATGAGTTTTTTCTCTTATTTTTCCATTTTTCGCTCGGTTTGCTTAAATTCAAGGTGTGAATATCATAATAAATGGAATGTAAATAATCATATGTATTTCGATAACGATAAATTAATATTTCGATAATAAAAATGAATTGTCATAAAAATTGCGGAAACGAGAGCACGGAAGAAGAGGGTGGTGCGATTTTTCATATAAAACTTTCGCGTTATAATTTTTTCAACTCTCCACTTTGCACGATGTAATTATTCACATTGCATTTAATTCGTGGCTCAGACACCCCATGTAAGGCAACGCGAATGAAGTGGCAATGAAGGTATTTTGCGCAAGGTATCACCTCGTATGAAATGTGATGAATTTGGCCTCATTCTTAAGGAAAAGATCTCATCTTTCTAATGATTACAAAATATCAGTTACTTTCCGTAGTAATACGGATTTAATCTTCGGAGCTGGTCTTTCGGAAAAATGAGGAATTTTTAACGTCTAGACCTCGTCAGAAATTGGAAATTGTTTTAAATGTATTACATGCTTTATCAATTATATTAAAAAATAATTCAACCTCTTATTACAGTAATTTTAACAAAATTGCAGAAATACATAAAACTGTCAAAGCGCTTTCTGCAAACGGCGTGAAAAAAAATTAGTCAAGTTAGCTCCTCATCCATGCCTATTACGTTAAGGAAGTCCCAGCAGTATTTGTTATAACGGTAAGATTCTAGGTAAATATATGACTTACAAATAACAGGAGACTCACTCAAGATATTCGAGTTATGGTAAATAGTGGGCCAACGAAAGTAAAAAACTAGCACCTTCTAATGAGGCTAATGCGGCTTTTATTTCTCTTGCGTAATTGAAACAGAAAAACTGAGGGTACAAAGCCGCGACGAACCCCAAACGGAAGACGATTACAACTCATCATTATACATATAGAATTCTAATTCTAATGCGAACTTTGTTCGCCGTCCGTAATCGTGAAAACTTTGATACATTTACTTTAAAATTTTTAAAATGCCATTTTTGCTAAACATTCCACCTAAAAACCGATAAAATTGTAGTCAACTTTCATTAGAAAAATAATTGTGAATATAGGCCCACAACGGGAGACCTGGGAATGGTGAGTGGCTTTTTCACTAGGCGAGTATATCCTAAGCAATGGAAAATTGATTTAGAAGTTTCCTAGGGAAGACAGAGAGGCGAGACATGGTAAAATAATTGATTATCTAACAGGCAGTTGAGCGCAGAAGAATAATGTTGGTCTACAGTGTCCAACTTTTGATTACTTTTCAATTTGAATACATTTCGTCGTGCTTGGTGGGTGTTTTTAGTAAAAAAAATTTTTACTATACTAAAAAACTAGTTAGAAAGTAAAATTTGATTGTGGTCTCTATGATGACTAGGGATATATCTCGCTAAAACTGCCTCCCTCAAAAAGAGTCGAGTGATGGATATCCACTGGCTCAAGCACCCACTTCCCACCCCGTTCTATAAAACCTCCCCTCTACCCAGCCACCCCCGCCTCTCCCCAGTGCATCAGAAGGCGATTTACGACTCGCTGCCGACTAAACGCCATTGTCTCACGACGCCCTCTGCCATTTCAACCCCTTTCACACTCCCCCCCCTCTCCCTCCGACACTTTTCGAGTCGCCATTTCATACTCTCTCCCCCAACCACTCCCCGTACTTAACAGAGAAACGTTTCTTCAGCGACACAAACGCACGCGAGTGCAGTGAGAGCGAAAGCGAGTGAAAAAAAGACGCACGCTCGTTAAGGGAGAGAGCGCCCGTAATGGACGTTTTTATTCACCCGGAATGAATGTTGCTGCACCCTCCTTTGCTAAGAGAGAATGCACAAATGCACATCCATACCCGATTGCACGCACCCATACATTCACACACCCGCTAAAGATCGCCTTCCTTTCCCACTCCGCTACCGTGCACACGTTATGCGTCCAATATTTGCAGAGATCGCAAAAATGCATATCTCAATGCGGAGGCAATGGAAATGCAAAGGGAAGTAAAATAGAAGGGATTGCCGCGCCAGCGAAGCAAAACCTTGCTTCTCGCTCGTACTGCGTTTGCAATTCTCTTTCGCGTTGCGATCTTCTTTTTTCTATCCTTCTCGCTCCTTGGCTAATGCGCTAGCTTCCATGAGAAGAGTCGCTTCCATTTGTTAATTCATGCCTTCAGTTTCCAAGTGGATGCAAATGTCCAAACAAAGCATTCGCAGCAAGCGCATTCGAACGGCTCTAAAAAAACATTCTGCACGGTCGCTGACCATCTTAAGACGTCTCGTTCCCCGGGGTGCACGTTTTATTCTGAGGAGGATGGAGTAAATATTCGATACTTGCATCAGACACATCAACAAAAGCACATGCTTAAGATATTTCCCTACTTCAAGTGAATGCACATTTAAATACCCTTCTGCAGTTATTTCCCGAAAGACTTAACATGCAAACCATCACGTAATTCCATTTCAGGGTTGGCAAAGTGAATAAATTTATCAATTTCCGTTAACCCCGGAAGGGTGGCTCCCTTTAAATAATTCCCTCCACAATGTCCTTATCCTTGTAAACCACTCGCTTTTCTTACACTCATGGATTACGCTATACACGCTCCCCTATTCTTGAGACTCCTAACGTTGAAACATATTCACAAAGAGGGACATGTGCCATTTACGGACACTAAATTTATGGGCAGCTTATCTCTTCATCATTAATGAGATGAGGCAAGGAATCCACGCACGCTTTGAGCAAAATACTACACCTCAGGGGGCAATCATCCTCTAAGTGTTTACCAAAGGAAGAATGAATAAATCACATGTGAGCCGTCGGCTACTCTAGGAAGGGACATGCCTAGTGAGTGGACGAACAAACCCCATGTCTTATAACTCAGGGGCCTTAAACAATAAGAAAGGGTATCCAAAATAAAATTCGTCTATTATGGTCTCATCTCTAACACCATATGGCAACCATACAGCCATTATAAAAACAAACACTTGGCCAGAAATAAAGTTATCAGCTCAAACGAGAATATTCGATTTTAAATTTCAAGCGCTATGTAACACGGCAAAAATTCAAAGGCTTTTAGGTTTATCTTAATAATATCCATCAATCGGTCAAAACATAGTCCTTGCATCTTAAAAGTTAATTGGAAGATGATCTTATTTTTTCCGCATGTAAAGGCTATCTTCGACATACTATTGTCTTAAGAAACTCAGGAACCCTGGCTAGCGTAGTGATTTACCCAAAAAGCTTAAGGTCGAAGTATCGATTCCCAGGTTGGACCGATTTTTTTTCGTAGCAATTTCTACATATTTTTGCATGTACGTTAGCGTATACATTGTATTGGTCTGTCTTTATGCGTAGAATAAGAGATTATTGCACCCATCAATTAGGTTGTCATGTTAGGCCTGTAGCATCTTCGCGGAGATCTTATGTAATATAACCAACAGGACACGCAATCGCTGAGTGCTCAACAAAACAAATGTACTGAGATACCTGATAGCATAACATAGAAATGCAAAATTTTCATCTCAAATGAGCAAATCCTTCAGTAGCATGGAATATGTCGTATTTAGAGTGTAGATTCAACCCTTGCCGCAAATCAATTAGGGGGCTTGATGGATACTCGGGGATGTAGGTGTTGATAACCGAAAACCAAATTATACCTCTTATAGGTGACAGTTAATACGAAGGACGCGCATTCAATGAGTCAGGGAGGACTTTCTCTATGAATAGCAGATAAGTTTCAAATAAACTACTTCTCACGAGATAAATGGCGAAGACGAAGTGAAAATTCTTAGACCAAGTCGCTTGACGAAGAGGGAATACCTTTCTCTTCGAATTATTGGGACAAACATTCTCTCTCACCAGAAGTCCGCTGACAAGAAAAAACGTTTTAGAGTGACCATCGTTTTCTATATCAGACACACACCTGACAAATCAATATCTTTTGCTCTAAAATTTGAAATGACACTTGCGGGAACTATATTGGCACCGAACGTATTCACCTGTTGTGTCATACTATAAGAAGCTGAGTCGCAGCAATGAGGAAAGCGTATGGTTATGATTTTGCAAAAGAAGAAACAACTAGGAACTGTTAATATTTTGAACATTGATCCAACCAACTATTAAAAAATCGTGTATTAAATAAAATCAACACATGCTAAGTCCTCTATCACCAATCTCAACAATCAAAGAAAATTGGAAAACCAAATTCGTTCGTTCATGTTGAAATCAGGGGGTGCTAAAATTTTCAAAGCAAGCAAATTTCTCGATTACTGAAGTAGAAGTGGGTACTTGCACAACTGAAATAACAAATTCAACATAGAGTGAACAGTGAAAAGAACACACGGTAAGTTATCGCACGTTTTGCATTCACCGGTCACTCATTTCTGCACAAAGGCAGGTGTTTAGTTAGGCGAAAAAGATTATAAATAGGCACCAGGGTTGAAATTCGCCATGAAAAAATCATTTGACTTGACTGGGAGTCTCCCAATTGCCGGTCAGGTGTGTTAGACAGTTACACCACCAAGCCATCTTCCTTCAAGGCGAATTTTGAGGGGGATTTATGCGAACTAGATGATCATTTGTTAATGCAATGATTGGAAATTTGTCAATTTCGTCGTTTTAATAACGACAATGTTGGGTTTATCCACCGCGACCGTGGCTTTGTAAGCACGACTTCGCCCCATGTGCTACAATGTAGATTTGAGGCGTGTACATCTAGTTCGCATAAACCCCCCTCGAAATTCGCCTTGAAGGAAGATGTCTGGTGGTGTAACTGGCTAACACACCTGACCGGCAATTGGGAGATCCGGATTCGACTCCCGGTCAAGTCAAATGATTTATTCATGGTGAATTTCAACCCTGGTGTATATGCACCCGTGCGAGTGACTTCGTACCACATCATTTGTTAATGCAATGACTGGAAATTAGTTATAACTAGGGTTATATCTCGCTCAAATCAACCTCGACGGAGGATTGTGTTAAGAAAACTACATCATTTCAAAGATAAGTCGGGCTTCTGCCATTCTCACACTGTTCAAATAAATCCAACTTACCCCCATTGTCAATTCGGTGGAAACAACAGCGTCAGAATTGCTAAATTATTTAATTTACAACTTTTTTGTAATACAAGAGTTTTTGTCCCTTGTAATAAAAGTCCTCTATGTTCCATTACCCTGTCTTAAAAGTTTCGGCTAGTTTGACCGACGTAGGTGTCCTACAGTAGGACATGCATTTCAGTTTTCACATTGTGATTGGCACGCTCGACTTCTGTCCAGACAGTCCTGCCAGTCTTTTGTTTGAAATAAAAATATGCATGATGTAATGAGAGTATAAAATGAAAGCTTTCATTTATCAGCTTCAACAAATATCTGTAGTTCATGCGATAAATTTTGCACAAAAGGTAGTATGAACTGTGCTTTAGCTTCGTATAATTAACCAACATTGAGGTTAGCCATTGTGTGACTTTCGTGGAGCGACCGAGGTATCTACATCTACATCTACGTCATACCCTGCAAGCCACCCAAAGGGTGTGTGGCAGGGGGTGCTTCCACACCAGGCATGCATGAATGATACGGTAGAATACCGAAACTACATTGAAAGCAGCGTACCACACATGCAAAGCGCCAATTAAAAATCTAATAACCAACAAACATTCTATCGTCAATCGTTCCAACATGCAATGGATACAAAGACTACTACTACAGATTCAAAATATCATGCATAAATAAGAACATCAATGTTTACATCATGCATAAATGAGAGAGTATAATGAGAAAGATTGACTGCCTGCCTATTGTCAATACTCGAACTATTCATGACGACGATCACAGCTGTTATGGTCCCGAATGGTACGCGGAAAAAATGATATTTTATACCTTTCGGTTCCACAATCTAGCTCTCTAATTATATTGACGCGATATAATCTGCCGTAGTACGAGGGGGTTAATAGTATGTTTTTTACGTCGTCAGAGAAACAATTTTCCTGAAATTTATTTAGGAGGTTAAGCCTATACTTTAATCTACGCTGTGATAGCGATTCCCATCCTAATTCTTCTAACAGTCCAGACACACTAGCCAACTTATCTTAGCATCGTTTCACAAACCTATGGTGGACAGATGAAAGTAAAAGAAGGTATAGTTACATATCGACGAATTTTTCTTTGTTACCATCTAGGGTTGCCATGGTTTTTATCAAATAATATTTTTGTTAAATGAACGAGTTGAAAAAGTCCTTCCCACGAATCGAACTTGATTCCCCAGTCAGCAGGCACACTACTACTTGTGCTTCCTTACCTCTAATTCAAAGGCATGGCGTGGAATTTAAAGTAAATGTTGACGTTTTCTGAGGAACGGCGCCAAATGAAGAATCTAAGATGGAGATAGCAGAATGGGATTCCTTCATTCCAGGTGGAAGAATTGCTCGAGAGGAAACGCCCAGGTCTAATTAAAATGAGAGCCTCCAATTTCAATGGGAAATGCACACCAAAGAGTCATTCCCCTTCCTTCTTATGAATAAAACTTCCCTCCTGAAAAAAAGAACGGGAGCTTCAGGAAACCAGGAAATGAACAGCAGAGTGACAGCAGAAGAGTGATCACTCGTAATACAGTAGAATTCATCACGTACTTCCGGTTGACGGACTATAGTAGCAATAAGGAGACAGAAAACATCCTCAAGATTCTGTTGCTGTTTCAGAAGACGATGGGCTGAAAATCTAGGATTCTCGGAGAGGAAGGAGAAGTCTTTATTGGTCTGGATCCATAGTGCAAGGAAACCAGCATCGTTAAAGCGTAAAGCGTTAAGCGTAAACGTAATCAACATCTACATCTACGAACTATCATGCAAGCCACCACTAGGGTGGGTGGCACGGGGTGATTCCACACCAGGCATGCAGCCCTCATCCCAGTTCAAATCAGAACCGCGCACGTTCCCCTGAAAGCCTAGCGCACGCCTAAAGCACGTCTGGACAACGGTACGCAGTCAGACCACAAACTAGGAGAGTGGTGCGAAGAAGAACATCTACATCTACGTCATACCCTGCAAGCCACCCAAAGGGTGTGTGGCAGGGGGTGCTTTCGCACCAGGCATGCATGAATGATATGGTAGGACACCGACATTATATTAAAACCCGCGTACCACACATGCAAAGTGCTAATTAAAAATCTAATAACCAACAAACATTCTATCTTCAATCGTTCCAACATGCAATGGATACAAAGACTACTACTACAGATTCAAAATATCATGCATAAATAAGAACACCAATATTTACATCATGCAGAAATAAGAGAGTAGAGAATATAATGAGAAAGATTTACTGCCTGCCTATTGTCAATACTCGAACTATTCATGACGACGATCACAGCTGTTATGGTCCCGAATGGTACGCGGTAAAAATGACATTTTATACCTATCGGTTCTACAATCTAGCTCTCTAATTTTATTGGCGCGATATAATCTGCCGTAGTACGAATGGGTAAATAGTATGTTTTTTACGTCGTCAGTAAAATGATTTTCCTGAAATTTATTTAGGAGGTTAAGCCTATACTTTAATCTACGCTGTGATAGCGATTCCCATCCTAATTCTTCTAACAGTCCAGACACACTAGCCAACTTATCGTAGCATCGTTTCACAAACCTAGCTCCTCTTCGCTGTACGCGATCTAACTCTGATATCAACCCCGTTTCGTATGGATCCCATACACTAACAGCATATTCCAGATGAGGCCTAACGATTGAAAAATAACAACGTTCTTTCACTTTCTCATCACATTTTCCGAGTACTCTCTTGATAAAGCCTAGCTTCCTATATGCTTGACCGCATATTTCCCTAATATGCTTTCCCCATGATAGGTCGTGAGTAATTGTGACCCCTAAGTACTTAACAGACTCGGCGTGAATAATTTCCGTATTTTTAATTCTGTAAGCCCTACCTGGCCTATTTTTCTTTTTCCAACATACTACCATGCAGTACACTACTCAAGATATAACTACTGGTTAGTATTATAAATGCGACAAATAAATAGCACTACAAGGTACTTGGACACGCAGGAATGTATCATGCCGGAGATTGCATGCGAAGTTAGTATCTACAATTCATGTTGAGATACTGAAAAAAACCTATTTTACCTAGTCAGTAATATTGAGCGAGGAAAAGGATTGAATGGTTTAATCCAATATTTTTCACTCAGATACGCAAAAAGAACATTTGCACAGGCAGGGAATAACATTGTCTCACTCATTATCATTCTTCTTCTTTTCTCGCAATTTTTACGAACATTTCCGACTATAACTCCTGGTGAGGAGGTAAAGCGTAGGGTGTGGGTGGTTGGGTAAGTGACGAAGGCGGAGAGAGGGAGGCAACGAGAGGGATTGAGGCTGGGGAACCTACTTCTCTCGCGAAATAAGCTGCGATGCAAGACTGTTAGGCAAGTGGCTAAAAATCACCCATCGCCGCGATAATACGATGGACCCTATCATGACGTCTAATTGAGAGACCAGTCAAAAAGGTATGGAGGCAGGTAGTTGTGGTTCACACCATTTCTGTAAGTGCTAGTGTTGGCAGCAGTTTGAAACTTTGAAAGGCTCCATACTGATAAACCTTCCTCTCCCGTTGCGTAGGACTCAGAAGGTTTCGCAGGCAACGTCCAATAATCGTCACTTTCGCTGCGCCAGGAATTTTAGCTTGAGATTATCCTCTAAATTCTATCGTATGTCTCGATGGATATTACACAGTTCTCCAAACAGAAATGGGAGGAGTTCTGAAAAGGCTCTGAAAATCCTGGGCTCAGAGAAAATTCTCTCGGTTCTCAAGCTGTCTGCAAAAAGGTTCTGGTATATACATGGATTTCTGAGAGCAGACATTTCGCAGCAAGCACGGTAGGGGAGACCGATTTTCGTACCACAGCATCACTCGACGGCATAAATGATTTGCCGTAATAAATTTCCGATCGCAAAATCTTGCGCGGTGTTCCAAGACGTGGTATCGCATGATATCATGAGATATCACAGGGAGATTTTTACATACTCAGGTAGAAATCAGAAAAAACAAGTGCGATTATTCAAGAATGATGGGAAGTCATAAGGGACCGTAGTATAAGAAAATCTCATCTTATTTTATATTACGACTGAAGAACAATGAGAAAAATCGAACTTCTTTTTGCGAACTATTGCTGTAGCTTTCCTCCTATATAAATAAAGCTATCTATATGCTCCAACACCTTTTTCTAAAATCATTAGTCGATCAATAAGGTTACAACTCATACAAAAACACGAAAAAAATATTTGCTGTTCTTCATTTTCGTAAATAGATAAGAACCTTTCTCCTCCTACATATTGAATGAAAAACAAGTACTTTACATAATATATACAATGGATCAGTGACACGGCGAAGTATGTCTGCATGTGTTTGGCTAAGTCGCCTGAGTACGGTATTGATTTCAAGCCTTAAATTATTCCCATAGCGAGTTCCAGTTCTTCCCACGCCAATCTCAATCCAACACTGTCACTCAAGGGCTTGAAACACGACTGATACCCCAACTCTCATCTCTCATTACTCATGGAACCCAACAAGTTTGACGCCTCCGCATTTCGTCATATCCTTCATAAATATGAAGTTTTGACCAATTTATCATTTTTGCGACGTCATACGTTCTGAACAGTTATTACTTAAGTACGTGTCACACAGCTCAGTTTTTTTTATGAGAGCAGGTAAGATGATGAATTCACGGAACTAATACAGTTGCCAAGTTTCGCCCTTATATCTACCGAGGTTCCGCCAACATAAGCGATCTGCCGTCAAGTCACTCATGCATAGCCGCAGATGGAGGCCAACGTTTGAAAAACTTCAATCGCAAAGCGGCGGACGACAGTCTCATATTTGTCAGAAATTAAGCGACTCATAGCATAGGCGTTGCGTGTCATTATTTCTTGTATGCATAGCACTTTGCAGCAATCGGATTCCAACAACAGTAAATATAAACAGATATTGAATGAGTTACATGAAAAAGAAAGGCGCACAAGAGACCAAAAATGTTGATAGTCATAATGTGCAATTGGATATTGCAGAAACAATCCGAAAAAATAATTTTCTTCTCTAGAAAATGTGAGAAAAGGTATTTCTATTATCAAGAGAGGGAGAAGTTGTTTAGAATTTTTTGTAAAGTGGAAGAAGATTTTTTTAAAAATAAGTTTGTACTGTTTTGATCTAAAGATTGTGGTCTACGCCCTACACAACAAAACCCTATTACCACGAGATTTAAAATATGTAACTTCATTTATAGAAGCCTTTTTTATAAATATTGCTCAAGTATGCGGCACAAATGTTGTTTCTCAACGTTTTCAATAGAAGAAGTTATACACAATACAACCGTTTTGATATTCCGCCAGACAGTATATACTGACAAGCAAAGGTCAGCGGCAAAGAGTCGAACATAAACTTTTTTGGTCACAAATAAAACCCCGCTAACGTGATTTTTCAGAATTTCTCATCAAATTTCCCCCATGGATTCCTCTCATTCTGATTCAAGTTCCAAATTTATTGGTTATTCTCCATTGAGATCAAATCCATCGCATTATTTATCGCGTCGTGCACCAGCATTATAGTAACAAAACAAAACTAAAACAACTATTATACTGCAACATGTATTTGCTAGCTACATTCAAATGATTTTCATGTTTAAAAATAATAAAATCTATGAAAATGATTCAACTAAACCCATTGTTATTAAATTACCATCTTTGAGTGAGATCATAATACTTTTATCTTAAGGTAAGATTTATAGGTAGGAGAACCCGAGAGTAAGAAGAATCAATTTTCTTCGTTCCATTCTTTCGCTAAAAAACCAATTACTCGTCTCCGTCAAAAAACGTCCGTGTGCAGCGGTGAAGCTAAAAAAAAAGAAACATTTACTATGCCATAATTGCATGGTAAAGCAAGAATATGAAGTCAAATTCAAATAAAAATATATTCCAAAAGATATTTTACTGCAGTCGTATTGAGTAGTAATTTCCTTTCCCCATTTCCTCTCCTTTATTCGGTACTGACGAATTGCTTCACATATTTTCAAGCAGCACGCATTTTTGCCGATAACGTTCGTGAAGATCCATTCCGCTAATATTCATCCCATAATTCACCAGTGAACCATTGAACAGTTATACTTATTTGAAGATCTGAAATGGAAAACCATTTTAATGCGCCCTCCCTCCCCAAATAACACTTTGCCGTAGATGGAGAAATCAACAGTAATCACGAATAACTGGACCTTCTTTAATGGACAAGTATGCGGATGAGAAAAGATTTTTGGGTCATCTGATCCCACATTTGGATTTCTGAGATAAAAAAATAGAAGAATGAGGAAGGTTCAATGCCTTTCACGAATTTTTCCAATTCTCCGAGGGGTTCAAACCACCTGGTAGTTTAAATTGGCTATTTTTTATTTGATATATTCTAAGAATCAGTCAATGATTCTGGAAAATAAAACCTTAAAAGATTTTCAATTTTATGAAAAACTTTCGCGTAGATTTTTCGCATGTAGACGAAAAATTGAATGTGGAATGGCTGAATCAAGATTACTCCGCCAAAACAACTACCATTAGATCAAATACGTCCACTATCTCATCATAGGGGTATAAAAATCGACTCTTTCGACGAACCAATAAATTGTAAACCTCGCAAAGAAAAAGATTAGTTTCCTTCTTTTGCAATGCGCTGCGGAAAATTCGAAGGATTATATATTGCTAAATGTAATGAATGATTGAAAAAATAGATTGTTTTTAAGTGCATACCAAATTCTAAACTTTTGAAGGTGTAAAAAAGTTGCCAAATGCTTATTGCTAAACGCTATTCATAGTTTGATACGCCAATACGAGGAATTGGCTACTTAAGTGACGAGTGAAAACATGAGTCAAATATAGCAAATATACTTGTCAGTCACACATTTTAAACGACATACTAGCAAATCTTGGCACCGTATGAAGAGGTTTCAGACAGGCAAATTAGTGGGGGAAGGTGAACTCTATGCTAAGGTATTTGTAGCTGCCAAGGTTTGCTTTTATTCGTTCACATATACCTTATTAAAAACCCCCTGCCACACACCCTCGTAGTGGCTCGCAGGGTATTACGTAGATGTATATGTATTCACTTCCCACTCATGTCGGCTCTAAACGGACCGCGAATGTGGGAGACGAAATTAAATAGACGTTCTCCTTTTCGTAGGTATTGATTGAAAAATGCTGCTTCCATGGATGACATGCCTAATCAAACAGAAAATAAAATTAAGACACAAACTCAGCTGATTACAAGACGAATACCTTGTAATGAACCCTCCTCTCCGGCCGTACGGTGCGTTTTCAGGGCAATATTTTTTTAGTTAATACGTTTTAAATTCTATTAACGCAGTCAACTGCTAATTACACAGATATAACCACCAGCAGGCGGCTACATGGTATTACTATTCCATCCCATGGGGTAATTTTCTTCATGTGAGATGTTTTATAATACGAAAGTGGAATTTATTTCAGAAAAAAACTTTCCCCGAGTTTCACCATCTCTCGCATGAAACACCTTGTACACACATAATTTTACATTTAATGTATCCTTAAAAAAATATTTACCCAGAATGATATGATTCTGCTGTACATGTTAAACAAAAGACTTTAGGATAGCCAGAGTATGAATAAAATTAGATTTAAATTATTTGCCAGTGAGGCCATCTTAATGGTCAGTTTGTGGCTACACGCCGAAGTCCTGAACGGTCGTTATAGCTGATGAGCACATCGACAGATTGGCATATGCATATAATACCCCACATAAACACAATATAATAATTATGTTTATTGCTCCAAAAGAATGAATACAGAGAAAATATAAAGAATACAATATTGAGATATTTAGTGGAGCTTTAGGTAACCTGTGTTTAGGTTACCATCAATTTGAAACACGGCCACACATTGTTACATAGAGAACAAGAAAAAAAATATATATACCAAAATTTCAAAAGAATTCCTTTCAACAAGTATGATTACAAAAATAAATAATTTTATTTAGCAAAATATGTCTTCGATTTCTTCATAGATAGATAGCCAGTTTGTAACTTCTTTTAAAAAAGAAGCAAGATTAGGAGCACATTTGTTACACATTTTTGGCCCAATATGTAAAAAACTTCGCCTGTACAGAGACAATTTGGGCCTCGGCAAAGGTGTCAATATACTGCAAAAATTCCATAAACCTGGCCTATTTGAGACAGGAATTTTAGCACCACTCCTCAGAAAAAACAGTCTAAGTACTTTGTACACGTACAAATGATTAAGTGGGAGAAATTTCAAATGCTGAAATAGTGAGAAGGATGGCTCATGACGATTCTTATTGAGCATTGAGCATTGAGTATTTACGTGAAAGAGGCTTATACGCCAAAAACAAGGTCCTGGCTTCGACGGGAGACTCAATCTACACCCTTATTAACACGGTTCTAAGTTGAGAAACTACCTCGACAAACAGCCATGAATCGTCTTACAATGACCACTTAAGTATATATTGACGTAATATTACTACGATGCTAAGGAAAAAACTCGCAACTTGGATGTAAAAGGAAAGGATTGAAGGTAGTTGCATGTAATAATTAGTTGTTTGCATTGTTTGTTAAAAAAGTATTGACGGGTTGCTACGCGCGCGATGAGATAGAAAAGAGACTGACTGCTTTTTTTTGGAACGATTGAAATAAAAACTATATGCCGAGTGATATAAAGAGTTAAGTTTGATCTCTTTAGAGCATTAATTTGGCGACCGTGACAGGACAGTTTATTTGAACAGTAAGTTTCAATTCAGTAGACTCTATTCTCGTTTTAGTGTGCGTTGAAGTTATTCATCGAGAAGATGAGCATCGTCAACCCCCAAAAAGGCGTTAGCAGATAGGAATCTGCCAAGTTCCGGGACAAAATATGATGCGTGAATGAGGTTAGAATAAGAATAAAGAAAGAAAGGGAAAGAACCAGCCAATTTCTTCGCGGAGACCGAAGAGTACAGCGAACAGCGGGTCGCAATTCGTCAACATTTAAATTTACTTGTCAATCAAGTACAGTGTGTCGCCATTTGAATATTATATCTACTTTAGAGGACCAAGGGAACCTTGATTAAGTCGACTAGGATAACATAGATTTTGCTCTGCTGATGACTGATGGAGGTGGTAGAGACTTCTTTACCCAGAGGTAGAGGAGTTTCGATAGTCCAATACATTACACGGGTGTTCATATCATTTCCATGGACGTTTTTTTCTTTCTTGCGCTTGTTTATGCGGCTATGCGTAACAAGAAATGCCGTAAGTCTCCTTGGGCACGTAATTTTTTGCGATGCGAATTTCTATCCATTAACTCTAGATAGCGTAGAAGCCGATTTAATATCTTTGTTTATAAGCGGAGTGTAAACTTCGCCACATTTCATCGCAGCTTGAAATCCCAGAGACCAGCTTCGCACTCGCACGCTCTTTTTTCAGAAAAAATACATTTCGACTTAAAATAAGATGCTAACTTTAGCAAAAGATTCGTTCCTGAAATTTAAAGACGATAACAGTCTTACTGTTTGCGGATTTCAGCCTCATAGGGCCGTGACGCATAGCTGTCGAGAAAAAGTATGTTTACACATTTTACAGCATACTAGCAACTACTGAACTTAAAAATGTGTGACTCCATAGATGCAATTGTGAAACTGTGAGTCAGATTTTTGCAAATTTCAAAATTGTCGAATACTGCAGTTTTTGGATCTCAAATTTACGCACCTCTCCGTGGCGCTTAAAAAATGGGAACTCAATTTACTCTAACGCAAAGAACAACCTGAAAGTTTGGATTTAAAATTTATTCTACAAGTGATCTGAATAGAAAATAAAGACCTAAATGTTGATGTACATATTATGAAAATAATATCTAGCGTCTTGGATCTATAGAAGTTTAACTCGAGTCTGCGCGGACTGTAGTGAGACGAGTAGGGTAGACGAGGCATAACGGGGAAGACACCAGAGTCTGTTGAAGTACACGAAGGGTGGAAACGCTGAGATCCTTGTGAACCGCGAAGTCTTTTTTAAAGGGATTTCGGCCTTCGCAGTATTGAGATAATGCACCCTTCTCTCCGTCCCCCACTAACTCATCCCTAAAGGGACTGCAAGCGGACTTAACGGTAAAACTGAGGTCTCCTTAAATGCCCTCTCTTCTTCATTCTCAAAGATGGGAAGTTCCCTCTCCGAGAATCCTCCCTCTCCCCTCCGAAACGCATACCTTTCTCTCCCCCATTGTCCCCTCAGGGAGGTTTATACTCCACTAAGGGTGTCCTCCACGCCCCCTTTCCATCCCTTAAAAGTACGCCCGTCATAAAAATTCCTCGAATCGAGGTGAAGTGGAGGATGGGGCTCTCCTTCGAGTGAAATCGTTGAAGTTTCGAAAACAATAACGGACTATTTTGAGAGCCTTTGAGCATTCAGCTGTATGTACCTGTGCTGCCTAAGGGGTAGGAATGGGTACATCCACCAATAGAGGCGTCAGGTGGCCGGAAATTTGCCGTTTACAGTTATAACAATTTCATGAAAAGGAGGGAATGGATATGACATCTGTCTGTTAGGATGAAATCTTCTCTCATCTCGACCCTACGAGAAGTGAGTGTAGCCATCTTCTATACGATGCCTTCAGCTCGCTCTCTCGCCAAACCATTGTCATCTCGCTTGTGAGATGGAACTCGTCGGCGAAACAAAGTGCCAAGACGAGCTATTCCGATCGTCAAAACAACAGAGAGTTAAAGACCAAAAGAAACCAATAAAAATAGAGAAAGTATGATGATGGCATATTCTGCATCATATATTTTTAGCGAACCCAAAGCTGTATACCAAACAGTGCTAAGCAGAGCTAGGTGAATGAGGTCCATTGACGCACGACGTATATTGCTAGGTCCTCACTGAATAAAAACAATCATCTATGTATATACCTTAAAGTGAGCAATGGAAGCCTAAATGTAAAGAGAAATAAAGGAATTCGTAAGGGAAATGTAGTACTAATGACAAATGAAATTTGTATAATTCCCCATTTGCGTCAAATACCGATTGCGACGAAGCGTTTAAATCGTAAACGGTTTCCACTTATCGTTTGATAAATCTTCCTTTGTGAACAAAACTATCAGAACAAAAACAAAGAAAACGCTCCGTGTTACCGAAACTATATACGAGTACACTTTCAAACTAGAAACTGAACTATATTTTTATGTTTTTTTTCCTGAAAATTTAAAGGCCTTCATTGCATATAGGAATTCTTGGCCCTTCTAAGCCACATGGCTTGTCAGAAGGTTCCATGATATTCATACAAAGCGGCATATTAAAAACACAGTATAATAGTTATATTATAATTTATACATGTTTAAATTTAAGATAAAACATCAATATAATGACATTGAAAAAGTTACCAAACTTGTAAAGCGAAACTTAGAAAAAAAGGGAAAAATAAGTAAAAATCTTTGCCCAAAGTATAACAGATTATGGTGATTATATATGTACAATAAATGCAAAAGTGATTACTTAAGTATCACAGATTCATAAGTGTAGCACATATTTATAAGGGATTATAAATTTCTAATTTCTGTAATTAACCATTCTTTAACCTTTTGTTGTGAATAATCATTCCAAATGTTTGCCAATGAGCAGATTGCAACAAGGGGTTGGATATGCACATAAAATGTCACTTCAAGCGTCAAAAAATACCTCTAATGTGTTCCGGAACAAACGAGAAATCTATCAAAAAAATATTCCTCGCACACTTTTCTTATTGAAAATAGACCTAGTTTTACAACAGCTGTATCTTCCGAATCGATTTCTCATATGACCTCCTTTCAGGAAGTGTCTTTCTATGAGATCGCATGAGCCTGCTTGGGAAAAAGCTGTCAGGAAAAAAAATACTTTCGAAATACGGCTAATCATATATATAAAATTGTAATTCCAAGCATGGTATTTTCTTAAAAACCAGCAAACAAGAATGTAGCGAAAGCTTGAAAGGCTTCATTCTAGTTAGTATTCTTCCAGCGTTCATAGACAACGAAGTCGTTCAACCTAAATCCCTTTCTTGGTATTTGTGAAACTTATCCTTCCCACATAAACTCCGAAAAAGGTATCCAGGTACTCCTTTCTGTTATTTCTATTTCTACTACGTCCAGGCAACGTCATCGAGTGCAGGTGGAGAATGAGTCAAATTAAACAGAACAGCATCGGGGTGCAAGAGCAGACTGTGCAACCGTAAACTGCCCCGTGATTCACGCCGACAGGAAAGTGGTTGGGGGTAGGGGAGACGGGACAAGACTAAGAAAGCAATTTGTGTGAAAGGGTTGTTAACACAAGAGGCGTCCAGAGGCGCTGCGGAAATGTTCCCCACAGTATCACCGAGTGGGAACACTCGTACGTGAGAGGAGAGGAATTGAGGATGGAAGGGAGTGCTGATACGGAGCTCAAATTAAAAAAAAAAACAGGATAAAGAATGTGTGGGCAAGAAAAGGGGTGGGTGATGCGCGGTCATTTAAGGTAGGTTCGAGGGGAGAGAGAGTTAGGTACAGGGGCCGAGTTTTATAGCCGAGGGTCGCAATGCGAAAGGATGGGAAACTCCTCTCCGATAGTGGAACGATCGTTCGGTGCCAACGATCCACTTGCCTGCTACTCCGTGTGGATCAGGGACGGATAAACCGAGACGTCCATAATACCTTTCCCGATGCATCCATACTCGAATGGCCATTCACTCTGAAAGCTGACACCTGTGCCAGTAAAATGGCCAGATGCACGAATATTTTGCAAAGGGACTGATAATACGGAATACGGAAATTATTCACGCCGAGTCTATTAAGTACTTAGGGGTCACAATTACTCACGACCTATCTTGGGGAAAACATATTAGGGAAATATGCGGTCAAGCATATACGAAGCTAGACTTTATCAAGAGAGTACTCGGAAAATGTGATGAGAAAGTGAAAGAACGTTGTTATTTTTCAATCGTTAGGCCTCATTTGGAATATGCTGTTAGTGTATGGGATCCATAAGAAACGGGGTTGATATCAGAGTTAGATCGCTTACAGCGAAGAGGAGCTAGGTTTGTGAAACGATGCTACGATAAGTTGGCTAGTGTGTCTGAACTGTTAGAGGAATGGAATGGGAATCGCTATCACAGCGTAGATTAAATTATAGGCTTAACCTCCTAAATAAATTTCAGGAAAATCATTTTACTGACGACGTAAAAAACATACTATTAACCCCTTCGTACTACGGCAGATTAGATCGTGCCAATAAAATTAGAGAGCTAGATTGCAGAACCGATAGGTATAAAATGTCATTTTTCCGCGTACCATTCGGGACCATAACAGCTGTGATCGTCGTCATGAATAGTTCGAGTATTGACAATAGGCAGGCAGTAAATATTTCTCATTATATTCTCTACTCTCTCATTTATGCATGATGTAAATATTGATGTTCTTATTTATGCATGATATTTTGAATCTGTAGTAGTAGTCTTTGTATCCCTTGCATGTTGGAACGATTGACGATAGAATGTTTGTTGGTTATTAGATTTTTAATTTGCGCTTTGCATGTGTGGTACGCGGGTTTCAGTGTAATTTCGGTGTTCTACCGTATCATTCATGCATGCCTGGTGTGGAAGCACCCCCTGCCACACACCCTTTGGGTGGCTTGCAGGGTATGACGTAGATGTAGATAATTCTGAAATACTTTTCCTTACGAATCTAATAACTACATTCAGTAAACTTGACTGAAAGATATAGTTAAATGCATTATCACCATTATATCAACTAACTAAATTCAGGTTGCAGGAACTATATGTTTCAAAATTAATTTTGAATAACCATTGCTTCGAATATTTGGTGTACCCTCATTTTACTAAGTAGTTTTATGCATTATTATGCATTCATGTAATACACTTTCACGTAATGCATTTCACATTATTATTAGTCAGCCTTAGTAAATAAACTCGCCACTCGTCCTCTAGAATCTCATTTAGAAAGTAATTTTGCTTCAAAGTAGCACATCAGTTGGATACAGAGGTTTACTGTTTCTGGTATCGGCCATGATTGATGTTATTTTACTAACGAAGGACCGGATACATTTTTATCATGTCAATTCTCAAAACCAGAATTATTTAAGAAAAAATATTTTTTTTCAATTTCAGTAGCGAAGTTATATAATATTTAGTAATAATAATTACATTGAAATATGCGCTCTCTAGTTACGTTCTCATCGAAAAGAATGTCGATACTCTTTCATTCCCGAATTCTGATAATGATGGTGCCGTATTTCATAATGCGATAACAGTTTTGAAATGTACCGACCTATACACAAGACATCTCTGCCGTCAACTCGAGTATTTCGATGATATTTTCGTCTTAATTTTAGAGCAGTTTAAAATCATAGACATAAGGATGAACAATATATCATTTAGTCGCAAAAAATGGCATGCATCAAACGAATGTCCGCACCATCTCACACAATATTCGACTAGGAGACGCTAGCAGTGGTCTACTGAAACAAAGTCTGAGGGCAAGCCAGCACAATCTCATATTCATATATTCAAGGAAATAGTCAGGGGAAGATTTTCCAAAATGAAAATTATACTTACTCTTTTAAATATGTTTATTTCGAAGAATGATACATTACGAAGGCTAATTTATTCAGCTTTACACATTTAAAGTGTACTAATTAATATGTTTGAAATTTGAATTTATTGACTAGTATTGAAGTTATTTTGTTATTTTATATACTGTTATTAGCAGATGGAGCATAACTATTGCTCAACTTTATTGATGAGATATACCGGTACAGTAGCGAAAAATATGCGTTGGGAAATCAGAACTTTTAGTAAATAGTCTTCCGATACATTGGCATAGTTTAAATACACCTGCCATCCCTAGCGTGCACTCTTTCCAGCTCCACGCTCCCCCTCGTCTTATAGTCCGCTACATACCGATGACCACTCTCTCTCTCTCTCTCTTTCTCTCTCCTCCTTACTTATCCCATCCGCCTTACTTCACTCTTAATTGCTCCCTCATTTCGAATCACCTCCTCGGATTCCCAATCCTAATTACCGGCGAGATGTCGTTCAAACGAGTGGAAAGCGGAGATGGGCAAGGATTAGGAAAAAAAATCACGGTGCAAATTACAGAGGTAAAGCTGCTGCACGCTGATTAGAATGTGTACCGGGATCCCAGCAACAGCCGCAGCAGAAATGACCATTTCAAGAGAGCAAAGAAAGAAAGAAGTCCTGCAATACACTCCGACGAAAAAAGCTCTCAGTCCTCTTAATCACGCCTTGCGGAAAGGGGGGAAAAACCTCTACAAAACGAATAAAAAATACTCTTCGTAAAAGGTCGCCATTGGTCGTGAACACTATTTTTTTCACAGCGTGTTTGGCTTTAGTCTTAGAGATAGGGCGATCGGAAGCGGAGGAGACGGAACAAAAATAAAATACCGAAGCGGCTCGGGCAAAGCGCTAGGGGAAAATGGGCAGAGTAGCAAAGACAGAAAGAGAAAAATAGCGTGGGCGAAGGAGGCGTTTTGTAACATAAGGGAGCTGATGACTGGGACCTTTGACAAGGATATACAGGTTTGTGAAGAGCTTGATATGGTGTGAAATATTGTAGCATTAATATCTCAGATAAACGCCACTCGTTGCATGACTGCTCACTTGACGATGCAAACAATTGAGATTTAACAAATTTTATTGTCCATTATTACTGCTTACCTATTAGCGCAGGGAAATATGATTTAAAAATTTGGGAATTGGATCAAATTATGTTGAACTAAAATACTGACAAATAGGCATTGGATTAAAATAATCAATCAAATAAACGATCGGTTACAATTTCACGAATGAGCTCGAGATATTCCAAAAATTGTTTTGGTGTGATTCCAATTAATACCATTCAGCTACCTTCGAGTGGAGAATTGAAGAGGGAAGACTGGTCATTGCCGAGTGTTACTGGGTAATAAGCGGTTAGGCCGAGATCGAAAGGCATAACTTCATTTCCCTGGGAAAAGTAGCTAATGTACATAAAATATAATTTAATGGTATTTTATCAATAAAAAAGTATAATTTTTACAATACCACAATATATGATGGAGCATAAATCAATGAATTCAAAAAATCTCTGTGGACACACCATCATGTCACATGATATATTGTGGTATTGTGAAAGTTATACATTTTTTATTGATAAAACGTCATACCATCGAGTTGCCAGTGTTCTTGTTTTATTTAATGGTATTTTAGTTAAATTGCCGACAAATTTCAAAAGTGTCATGCCTAATTTATTTGGGGAATAAACATAGTAAAACAAACCACCCTTCACTAAAAAGTGATTTCATTGGCAACCGCGAGAATCGTAAACACGTTTAAGATATCAGCATCATCAAGGAAAGCCTAAAGAGTTAATGGCATACTTTTCACGGTAGTTTACTAAAGGTACTGAGTGGATGATTGTTAGTTAAAAAAAGCTTGGCGCTCCACTATTTGGCTCATTTACGTTATTTAAACACAATCAATTCGTGGAAAATTGCATTTCCATTTTTTCAAATCCAGCACGACGTGCGATACACGAACCCTTTAGACCAAATACTCGGTCAAAATAATAATCAGATGCCTGGAGCATCGTATTAAGTAACATTTGTCTAATTCTGATATCGGCTACAGATACAGCATAGAAAAACCTTACTCAAGAGTTGACCTCATACCTGCAGAACGGTGCCCGGATTGAAAATGGCTTATTTAGAAGATGGTTAACTAGGAGCCTTAGCTATTTTGAAATGCTATGGCATCACATCAATAATTATTACATACCGCACGGATCTGATTCACTCCAAGTTTCAAGCGGCAGCTGTTGACTATCATTGGAAAACATTGGGTAGCACTTGCATCGGTAAGCCATTAAGTTGAAAAAAGGTGGGAGAAAATAGATGCGACGGAAATTCCATTCCGATGAAGACATATCTGTTACCAAAATGTGATTCCTAGAGAGGATTTCATAGAAAATTACAACAGGTATCAAATAAGCAGTAAATTTTAAATTCAATTCATCACAAAATCTACATGCCTTTTGGATGGACGATAGACATGGAGATAGGACAACTATGACTCTATATAACATTTTGCACTAATGTAAGATAAAATAAATTCGAGGAAATTAAATAACTAGAAGCAATAATGCCACACGAATAAAGCGGTAGTCAATCATCTTTGGCATTTCGGAAATTGCAAAGGACAGTCGTGAAACTTGGCGGCTGCAACGCACGAACCACCGAAATCATATGGCATTACTTTTGATCGAGTTGAAAAATATCTTTGGAAAGTTTTCCATAGGCGTAAGTCTAAAAACCTGTTTTAAGCATTCATTCATATTTTCACACTGCGAACTATTCATAATATTTATACACTATATAAACCATCCAAATTTAAAGATATTTGAAAGAACAATGAAGAGACGAAACCATTTTTATGCGTAAGAGATGATATTATTATGCAATGTATTAACTGTTGGCCCACAATGACCTCAAAATTTCCCAATAACGATTTTATTTTTGGGCACAAGGTCAATAGCCAGTTCGCTCGAAACAAGAAGAGGTTAGGAGAGAGTATTATATTTACGAGCCAAAAAGACCTAGATGTTAACCTAGAAATGGGGCTCATTCCCACAATTGCCCTTGATTCCGAAAGGTAAGATATATGCTTGGCAACTTCACTTGTTATGAGCGTAAGAAAATCCATCCATTTTATGCAATGGCAATCAATATACAAATATTTGGATGACCACTAGAGATTCTCGCGTGGATCGGATATTCCTTCATTATTCGCTACTCTCAGAATACCGCCATCACATAATTGAAGCAATGTCAACCATGCTCCAGTACAGAGTTTCAATCACATTAAGGGCCCAAGCTACCGCATTCAACTTTTGTGAATGCAGGCTTTCAGCTGCTCCAGTAGAATCGTGTTCGAAGAATACCAATCAGGAGCTTACTTTCAACCAGAAAGAATAATATAGCTTTCGCTCAACCACATTGAAACTTCAACGACGGCAAAGAGTCTACGCGAGACGCAGAATGCCATCAGGAATGGCAAACTTTATTTAGAGCATTCCATACATTCCAGCAAATTTACCGACTCGATGAAAATCTTTCCCTCCACCTGCCAGGTTTGAACGTAGGGATGAAAAATATAACAATCCTCCAGCATTATTGTCTTTGTGCCAAAAAAGACCAGGACTAATCCACAATCACCGACCGATGGATTCTCTCAAATTGAATCGATGTACATAAATAACACAAATGATAATCTTCGAAATAAGAAATGTCTTTTAAGCTTAAGATATTCAAACACTTGGTATTTTTATGGCCTGTGCTCTATTTTAGTGTTTTTCACTTCACTCCACGGATACTTTGGCGGATAAGGACGCTGTCCGTGTATTCTTGGTCTAAGGAATTTAGCTTCAGTGGCTGGTTTGAAATTATTGATTGAAAGATGTTAATTTCCTCCAATCGAGTAAATCACTTGTCTACATACATACGATGACGAGTGAAAATATTCGCTCCCAATAATAATCGGCTTGGTCCCTTTAATATCTACTCCGTAGGATTAGCGCCAAATTTATTTCTTAACCATTGCAATCTACGTGGAGTGATCCATAGGGACATCTGGGAATCGTGGATCATGGAGTAATCCATGTTTTGGTGGATTATTTAGCTATTTACCCGCACTAACTGTGTGTACTGAATTTTCGGATTATAGAAATATTACAAATAAATCAAAAAGTGTTGCCATAGCCATAATGTGGCACAGCATTAAAGAAACTAGGTTTTGTTAAACGTATGATAGGAAGGTCCTCGGATGAAAAAGTCAAAGAGAGATACTACTTCGCTCTGGTGAGGCCACATCTCGAATACGCCGCGAGTATTTGGGACCCTCGTCAAATAGATTTAACCAAAAAATTAATAAAATACAAAGGAAAGCAGCGGGCTTCGCTAAAAACTGCTACGAGCGTACATATAGTGTCTCACAACTTATAAAGAGATTAAGGCGGGGGCCCGTAGAGACTCGGAGGCTACACGCTAGGCTTAGGTTTGTTGATAAATTCAGAACTGACATTTTTCGGAGCGATATAGAGAATATTATCATGACTCCTCATTACATCTCTAAGTCTGACAGATGCGATAAAATAAGAGAGATACTCTGCCGAGCAGACAGGTACAAAAACTCGTTTTCTGTACCTATATAGGTGCCTTTAACGTGTGGAATTGCAGAGTTAATTCTTCTATCCCTGATATCAAGGAATTCCACTAAGTAAGGCTTGAAACTATCCTCATATTTATCATCATTAATCGTCCTCCTCAACGTCGTCTGTTCCTCTTCATAATCGTCAAATTATTTAAAGTACAAAGGCGCGAATTCCATACTTTGCTCAAATTAAGACTTTTTTGAACTCATTTAATATACGTGAGTCGATTCGAGAGAAAAATACCATAAATAAAAGCAGGCGATTCGTTTACAAAGATTTGCTAAGGAAGTTGATGTTACAGTGACCATAATTATCGTAGTAAAACGTAGCGTATGACATTGACATCGGATTTGCCTGGCATAGCCATACTATGAATTTAGTTAACATGCATTTTAAGTTTGCCAAATGCTGAACTTCGGAATCAATATAATAAAAATTTTCTCAGCATAATGCATAGCACACCCAGACTCGTATCTCTAATTATACAACAGCTATTTCGGCAGACTGGACAATATTATGCGAAATCGCTCCGCATTCCAACGTCTCCCTGCCTTGTCTCTCGGTTGCTTTTTTGGGAACTCAAATAAATCTGTTTTTGATGACATAAGTACAGCTTTACTCTTCTATGAAAGTACAAAGCGGGCATCAAAAATATGAACCCGCAATTGGCTCAACACTATAGTGTTGAGTAATGAGAATTAATATTAGTATGAGTTCTGAACCGAAGCTAACTAAGGTTATCACGATGATTACTGTCTAATGGACTACATTCCGCGGTCACCGGCCTCATTCCAGCTTGTCGAGCCGATGTAACTCGACTAGTGGTCGCAGGAGGTCGCCCTCCGGAAAACATTGGCCACCTCCGATGAGGGCACATCAACCTGGAGGCCACCCGAAGAGCATTACGAGTCGCCATCGTGCGGGAAATACGTGAACTGAGTAGGGCGTAAAGCTTGGAGTAAAGGGTAAAGACGCTCTCAGCTCCCGCGTTCGGACCTCGTAGTTCAAAGGAAAGCCACTCCAGCTGAAGAGAGGGAGCCAGCGTACGGGTTGGTCCCGTTCCGCAGCAGGTTTCTCGTAGATCTCCCGGCGGGAATGGTGATGCCGGTGATGCCCACGACAGCATCGCCGCCAGTAGGAGCGGGAACACAACAGTGCGTTCAAATTTCTCCCAAGGAATCAAATCTCCCCTCAACCTTAACAAATATTCTCCTGAGTGGACAGTAAAAAAATTAAAGGAGGTTCACTTGCAACTCCCTGAACTATAAAATCGGCGAAGTAATTTGAAAAAAAGTATTCAGCGTTACTAGAGAGGGAACTATGTTGCGTAGCTAGAGATTCTGTTGGGATGTTAAAAATCTCGCATTTCAATCAAATTAATTTTTCCAAAATAACTAGGAATCAGCTAACTTGTTGTTTCACAGAGCCTGTGGCTATATCTAAGTAATTTTGTCAAGCGAAATGAATACGATATTGTTGAAAATATTCTTTTGAAACTTTTATTTGCTGCGTACAATTTTCAAACTTATTTTACTGATGGACTAAGTTATCCAAACTTAAGTGTTTTATAAAGGCCAAAATTGGTCCAAAAAAATGAAATGAGGACGAAAATAACTCTCGGCTAATAATGGCACATGATGAATACACACCATATATGATGAAATTCACCCGTCTGCGTGACTGCGTACCAACCGTACCAACCCATTTGTTCTATGCAATGCTCGGAATATTGCCCATCATGAACCTAAATATTTTCATAACTTGATGTTTCAAGTAACTAGGTATATTTGCAATGATGATTTCGCGAAACAATTTATGTGTAGCTTTGATAAAGAAGTTATAATTATTACACAAATAAGGAAAATGAAAACATCCATTCGTAAAATTTCACCCTTTCCCGATATTAATCCAATTAATTACGCCAATACATGAGGGTTAAATTACGCATGCACCAATATGGTGATCTTAATATTTTCTGCCAAAACTGATAACCGCCACAGATATTATATTTTCTGAATCATGGATCAAACCAAATGCTTCCATTTAGTTGGGCAAAAGAACAGACTATTACCTGGTGGACTATGGTATAATCATCAGCTTATTCACACGCCAAGCCAAGGCTACCAAAGTAATTTTTCGGTCTGAGACGCCTCTTTTCTTATGGAATTTTTAACGCGATCTTTGACATTCTAGGTTGAAAATAGGATGTATCGTTACCCTATATAATACACGCTTCTTGTAAATGTTGAGTAACATCAAAATAAATCAATGTCTTCAAACAATTGAATACTCCCGGAAACTACCCGCAGACAGTTTTTCATCTCTGAGGATCTAATTGAGTGCGTAAGCGTAATGTATAAATGTAATGCAGGCCTCAGCGACGGCGCGGCGGCAGATCCGAAGGACGCAGGTTCGAATCCCACCGGGGTTGGAGTTCAACCATAGAAGAAGGCTGTATGCGCATTCGTATAAATGCATGCAACATATTAGTCAAAAATGACGACAACTTAAATCAATAAAGACTTCATTAGTACAACGAAAGTATTTGTGGCTGGAACAGATATATTGGAAGGAATGATTTGATTCGAATTTGAGCGCTGAGCACTCTTGATTCAGAGTTGAAATTATCAATGAATGACGGACAACTGACGAGAACGATGAAAAACGAATATTATCAAATATGAAAGAAACTGAGGCGCATGCATAACGAGCAGCATACCAAATGAAACAAAAGACTTTATCTGTGCTGAGTACGAGATATATTCTAACTGAACATCACGGATAGGATCACTGAATGTCGCATGGATAAAAGTTATTTTGGACTTCTTCAAAGGAACAGATAATAGGAGGTGGATGCAATGAATCTGATTCTATATGAGCTACCATCGCACAGTAAAGATGTGTCCAGCTTTCAGTGAGGCGACAATAATGAGTAAAAAGATAACTCATTCTGGAATGCTTCAAATTAATCATCTTGGATAATTACGCTTCGTTTTCGCAGTGTTGACGTTACTGGTTCCAACTGATTAGTTCACACCAAGTGCGTTTCGAATGCCAACGGCTAAATACTAACCACCACGTCACCAATATCCTTGGTCCCCTTCGGCGATTAACTCACGCGTGTGCTCACGAGGAGTCGCTGTTTCCCCACCCGCCGCTGCCGTCTTTTAACTGGCTTCATAAAATGTCGATTGAAAAATGTTCCGCGTTTACGAGCAAAGACCTCTTGAGTGCCTGCGCGTTCATCTCCGTGAAATACGACTGCGTTAAACATTCAATCACACAACTGCTTCGTTTTGCTTTGCTTTTTCTACGGCTTCTCATCTCCACAATAAAAAAACGAACTGCACGACTTCGAAAGATGTTCTGGAAAATAAAAATCTGAACATCTTGAGATTTTTCTCGAGATTCAAGCAGAATAAACAATTCCGCATACATATACTGCGAGATTGACACGGGAGGAATTTCAGGTCCCGCAAAAAAACCCTAATTTAAATCAAGACCGTAAAAGTTATCTACAGTAAAAATATGATTCATTCTTACTCAAAACTCACCAAATTCAACCAATTTTGTTTGAAAATATAAGGACATTTAAATATATCTGCGACAGAGAAGAGAAAACTATTCGCTATTCTGGCAGAAAATTAGTCCTTTGTATGCAAGATAAATATATGGAAGATTTCGCTATAATTTATTCAAACGTTTATATGAAAAACTTTCTAGAGATAAAGTCCGATTAGAGTATATCTTGCATCGAATATAAAGTAAAACACGCATTATTTCAAATAAAAACATATGAAATACTCATATCACACACAAAAGTCATTACTCTCCATTGGTCCATATCCTCCAAAAATGTTGAATCAATGTCCTGGACATTGATTGTTACTCTTTGAATGCTGACGTCCATCACATTGGATTTTTAGAAATTCAATATTAAAATCCAACACCACAAATGCTGGTAGAGTACCTATATTTAGCGTTTTGGAAGAAATCGGGAGTAACAATGTAACACATTGCTGCTGTAAATGAGAATCTCAACTAATGACAATACCAGTTCAAATCTATATTGACCAATTATCATAATTTTTTCTGACAATTTATCGCTCAATCTGCAATATTTTTATGCCATATTCTCTATTTTCATTCATTTCTGACCTGCAGCTAAGGTTAATCATTTTAGGTCTATCCAGTCATATAAAAATGAATTCTACAGGGATCTTTCAGAGTACCAAATACTTATTCCAACACCGACTAGAGTTGATGAATATTTGTTGCTACAGAATCGGCCAAGGTATAAAAAAATGAGTTAATAAAAAAGCATCCGATACCCGTAAACCCAGCTTTGATCACCACAGCCGGAGTTTCAAATCTTTGCGGCACACCTGCGGCAAATCCACTCTGCGGAGTATCCATTAAATCTATGCGCAGCACAGAGCACAAACTTACCTGAAAAGAAGAGAAAAATATTGATTACGTAAAATAGGTACCAAGAAAATTGTATAAATACTATAACAAATAAATAAATAATAAAAAATATACTGATAAGTTGCGGAACACACTCACGTGAGGAACCATTGTACTTAATTCACCATTTTTTAGTCTGTACATCGACAGTTACTTTTCACATTTTTAACATATTATATACTAAAACAGTGAAAACTATCGAAATTGATCCCTTTAATATTCACCATAGCACGGTACGTAGTTTCACGCAATCGCATTAATCGCAGTTGATGAATTTTTATAAATTTATGAAACTTTTTACTTGAATTCTGCTTTGAATTTATACAGCTGATTGCTGTCGGTAATTAAGGTTAGTTTGATGATCGACTGGTGCGTTTCAGTATATGACCATACAAGTAGGAATAGCAAGTAGGAATAAGGAAGTAGGGCCTTTAATGAATTTAACCATAAACGAAAAAAGTAGCCTTATATTTTCTATTGACGTTTTTTTCCCAATCCATGGATTTTAATGGTCTAAATTTATTATTGAAGTTTCTTTTAAAGGGAACAATCGAGAGGTAGTAGACTGTATTTTGATAAAAAACACAATTTTGGCAGAATTCCGAAAACTCATGAAAAATGCTTAAAAATGAGTGAAAAATCGACCTAAAATACTCTGAAATAAAATTTTTACATCGCATATTCCATAAATATCAACTGAAATGTGTTAAATGAACTATTTTACACTAATTCTAGTGAGAGTAAACATTAAAAAAACATATATTTCATGAAATATGGAGGAAAAACCCTGAATAGGTCGATAATTCCTGAAAATGTGCTTTAAAAACTCATTTTTTTGTCAGGTTAGAGTGGAAAGCATCAACCCTGCGCGATAATCTTGCACGTACTTCCTAGTCATAGCAAATGATTAGGTTTGGCACCCCTCGGGAAACGATTTGCGAGAAAAGCCTTTTTTCGAACCACCCTAATTTCCATGCTTTCCTTCCGTCTCCCGTCCATCACTACCTCCAGCCAATTACGTCCTTTCACAATCTCCCCACATGCCTGTCTTCCATTCTACCAGTCTAATTTGAACTGACGGCTTCCTCCAATAAACTCTTTTCCCAATCCTCAGAGGTTTTCGTCACCTGCTTTCCCTCGTGAACTAGCCGTCGAAATCTACGCGGCTCCCGAATTTTTTTGGAGTGGCAAAAGGCTAGGTTAACAGAATGTTAATATATCTCTAGTTGAAATTGAGTTCAGTTATTCGGGTCTTTCCCGCGTTGCTTCATTTTAACGGACAACAGTTTCGCTAACGTTACAGCTAGCGTCGTCAGGTCCTGAAGCCTCCGTACCCATTCTAGTTGAAATTGCCATTAGAAAAATTTGCCCCTACCGTGTGTCTTCCTTGAAGCCCATTTCCCCTGCGCTGCCATCATTGATTGACCGCATGGCCTTCATATCTATTTCATGCGTATCCTTCTAAATTGCTATGGGAGTTAGGAAACCTGAGTTGCGTAATGGTGTGCGCATTAGCTCGGAGAGTCAAATGTCCGTGGTTCGTTTCCCGGTCCCGGCCAATATTTTTCCTGGCAATGTCAGTGGTTTACACCGCCGGATCCACGGCAAGCCCGTGAATACCTTGTATAACTCTATTATTAAGAAAATTTTCATTTCAACCTATCACGGGTTTGAATGCTTATTTGAATGAGGCACAAATTCGGCCAATAAACGCCATCTGAAAATGACCACCCAAAAAAATTTTATAAGTCGTGAATGTTTCCATACCTCGGTTTGAGGATACAGAATATTATAAAACTAAACAGCAAAATATCAGGAAAATTAAAAAAATTCTGAACCAACATGGCCTGGATAATTTTTCGTGGATTAACCCATGCATATTTCTTCTACCTTAGCCGAAGATTTCGAGTCAACAGGAGTGAATGACAAAGCCATTGACTTGTTTTTCTACACAGCACCCGCAGCAGCGTGCTATTCTGCCTTCAAGAGAGACGAAGAGGGACCAGTCACGTGAGAGAGAGAATGGTCACCAAGCTCGACACGACAAAACAAGCCTCAAGTGCGCGCGAGACGAATAATTGTGATATCGATAATGCAACCCAATCATTCGGGATGGGGCGGATTAAGGTAGTTTGAGCGCTCAATCATTTTACTTAGAAATCAATGGACTTTGTCTCATTTTAAGGAAAAATATCTCATTCTTCCAATGAAACCAAACATTCAACCCATTATTACATATTTTTTTCACAGTTTTATTTTATTTCAGGTCGACCGGTTTCGTCACATAGGCGACATCATCAGGTGGTGTCGCCTATGTGACGACGTCGCCTATGTGACGAAACCGGTCGACGTGAAATAAAATAAAACTGTGAAAAAAGTACCACATCTCATTTGAATTCTTTAGAATGGATATTCACAAAGTTAAGTTAAGCCAGAATTAATCGAGTTTATCATTATTACATTACTTTTGGAGATATTTGCCAAAATATACCAGCCCTTTTACATGGGAAACGGTACGTATCTGCACTCCAGAGAGACGTTATTTACAAAATTAGGTATTTCTAACACTTAGATGTCGTAAAAAAAACTAACAGTGTGTAGTTTGTATTTTTTCTCAACTATTTTTGAAAATTTATCATATTGTTACCGCAGTAGGTTCTTGGGTATCACAAAAAACCTTCCGTTTGGAAGGAGTTTCAAACGCACCGCGCGAAAAAAAAAAATGAGTCAAGTTAAAGACTTATTTAGATATTTGCATAAAATAACTTATAATTTCTGTCATATAAGCTATATTATTGCACCATTAATAATGAAATATTTAATTGATGTGTCCTATATCTGGCGAAATCCAAACGTATAATTCGAATATGGTCTTTATTATGACTAGGGCACTATCTCGCTCGGACTACCTTAAACGAGAAAAGTTCACATGTAAATTTTACTCGGGTTCTCCACCGAGTTTGGCTCTCCACACTGACCGACCTTCTGATGCTCGACTCGTGAATCGTCTTCCGATCTGCTGAGGGACGTTTCATTGACGCTACATAATGCAGAGCCTCACTCGATGGAGAACCTGAGAATTCCTGTAGCAAGTACGCCCGGAAAGCACCAGCTCTTACATCAGATCTTACGAGAAAAAAACAGTAATTTTAAACTCTTTAAATTCCACCGCATTATATGTCCACGTTCAAGACATTCACAAATAAAGGCAACGAAAGAGTCGCGGGTATGCGTTGATTTAAACCGAAGCTTCAAACGTCAGTTAACAGCATTAAAGTTAACGCGATCATTAAACTCAAAAAAGCCTGGAGTTAACATGCGCTGCGCTTTCGTCATTCCAAGTCTTTTCAACCAAAATGTCTTATAAAGCGATAGCTTCATGCCTAAACGTTAGGTACTTTTCCTTTATGTACAGACGATTGACATTCATCGGGGCAAATCTTTGGTGTAATGATTGTGCTTTCAATGCTAGTATTTTAACGGCTATCGCTGATGTACGGTTAAGAGTTTAGAAAGGAGGAAAATTTAAACTAGAAGAGGGAATGACACCGATAAAAACTGAAGTGGAACATAATCGGACAACCCCTTAACGTGCAAGTTGATAATAAATGCCAGAATACGGGAAAAGTAACGAGTGATATTCAAAAGAAAAGGCGTAGGGTAATTTGGGAGAGGAAGGTAATATGTAGAATCTTTATAGTGGGCATTTGAGGGGAGATTATCCTATCACGAAAGAGAAGGGATTGCAGGAATGGTTGCAATGTTGCTACACTTCAAGTAATGAACGACACAAAGAGGTGAACGACCAACTTCTTCAGAGATATACTAAGATCTGTGGACCCTAGTGATACGGGCGATTCAGCATTAATGGCCCCCTTTAATCTCTCAGGGAAGGGAAAATCCCCCATTTTATCTAGTTCCATTCCACCATTTGCAATGCCCACTTTAGCAAAGTCTTTCTGGCTAAGTCCCTCAACTTCATTTTACCGCTTTTTCAAATATTTTGAATCCCTTGAAAGAATACATCAGACATAAGTTACCTCTAATTTTATAACTAGGCATTGACCCTGAATCTAAGGTTGATACAAATTTACTTATGAATCATCTTTCACCGAGCCGAATTCCTCCTTTGGAAAAAGCTGGTAATGCTTATGAATAATAATTCAGTTAATCGTCAATACTTCATCCTTGGAATACGCTTGAATGTCTTGTTCTCCGCGAGAGGTACTTCATTGAAACTTGAGAGAAAACACACGATCGCTGAACAGAAAATATAAACTTTTGACACTTAAGTTGATACCTATAGGGACAACTCAGTTTTCTCTTGCGTGATTTCATGGAAATAACCCAACATTGTAAGTGAAAGTAACTTTGTTATTCCATATAAATTTTTAAAAAGATATTTACGTCATAATCAGGTGACCCGGGGGACAAGGAAGAAACTGAGCATTCAACTCAAAATATAGTTATGATGGATGCAGATAGATATGGCTTCCTGTGTTGTTCTGTGCGCGGAAATCACGTATTCGAGAGACAGGAAGATCTAGATCTTTTTCCTGTTTCCCAATATCCATAGAATCGATTAAGTGTTGAAAATTAACCGTCTATGACTGCAGTGGTTTAAGAGTCACCAGTAGGTTTAGATGTAAATTGAGTACAGCCGACGTTTATGTAGTTGAGACGTGCACACCATAGCCAACAACTTCGCCCTTGCAGCATGTACACAGAACATACCTTCTTCCAAATGGTCGATGCACAATAGACCAACGCGTGGTTTTCTTGATAGACTAATCTTATGAAAACCTTTCCGAGCCGTAAATGTGTATTAGGGTATTTTAGATGTCCATTATCAAAAAATGATATTGGTCTTTAGTAATTGATCTTATAGTCTTAAAGAAAACTCCAACTTTTATAATATTTTGCAATGAATTCTGAGGTCAATGGGCAAATATACAAGCTAAATATAATTCCGCAGTTTTCACTGCTTCTCCAAGGAAAGTGGGAAAAATACATAGAAGTTACGCGTAGGTTCCTTTTTCTAGTCAGTTTAATGGTCAACCCTTGTAGGAAATTAAAAATAAATCATTTCCATTATAGATTACAAACTCTCGGTTTCACTCAGAGATGTGGATTAATGACGTGACGTGGGTCACCTATTCCGACTGAGATGATCCATTCCAACTTTTTGGTCGTGTCCATGGGTTGACCACGAGTCCCTGTGAACTATCGGATTAACGGATTGGATTCTGGGGGGGCGACCGACGGCTAAGGTCATTTGCGCCATAGGTAAGGGAGGAAGGGTGGATAGAAACCCGGCGTCGGCATTAGCCTGCTCTTAGCGAAACGTGCCAAGGGGACAACGGTTTAACCTCTCATCCGACAGAAGGAGTACTGTACTTGAAGTGGCTTCCACAAGACACTCACGTAGGGATCGGGTGTCCTCTGAAGAACATCCTCCTCTGCTGGGAATTGAATCCTGGCCGCCCGTATGGTTAGCCACAACTCTAACCACCACACCAATCCGATCCCCCTGTGAACTATTGTTTCGTTTAATTTTTCAACTATCAACCCAGAAGAGTGGCTGAATAGAAGGAAGGAGGTTACACCCGACAACTCACCGAGACTAAAAGGGAGTGAAATTCCTTCATTCTAACATTGAGCGGGAAAGCTCTATCCTCTCCCCGGATCATCAAATAGAAAATTGCCGGCCGTCACGTCGCTAACGCGCCCACCGAGCAACCCAAAGATCACGGGTGAGAAACCCCAGCCAAGGTCATAAATGTAGGGCATGTAACTATTGGATAATGGGCTAGACGACGTGATAAGGTACTATCACATGAAGCACCTAGAAACGCAAATCTATTGCAAATGAATAATGAATTATCAACCTCGAAATCGCAAACCAAAGTCTGACGAATAGGTTCAAAAAATCTTCTTCCGAAATATGAACCCCAGATTTGAAAAAAGGATACTCGTGTGGGAATTAAAGCATCCTACCCATCCGCATATCACACCCATACCTGTAATATTCTGATAACCTGCTCCATCTATGAAAACAGCGACTGGAATAGAACTGAAATTAATTTTACAAAGGTGGCAGTTAACCGTGAAATAAACCCTACATTTTTGCATAAAATATAAACAAGTTGATAAGATGTTACAACAGTCTTCATAAATATTGAAGAAGACCAAAGAAATACGTGTTCAAAATTCATCGTCGAAGGTAGTATTTATGTGCGCGCCCAAAATATGGCTTATGGTGTTTATGAACAGTTTCCATGGTCTTTCATTGTCATTTACAACCAAAGTTTATTGCAAAACAATGATGAATTTTACTTTGCAGAAACATGCCAAAGTTTAGTATATGAAATTCCTGGAAACCACGCATTATCACTACAGTTTATGATCAGTAATCTCGAATTTGCTGGCTAATCATTTGAAACTATTTCGTCGTAAAAGGCGCAACCATCATCATTGAAAGGCCGCTCCCCTTTCAAACTCATTCGAAAACGAGAATGCCAGCGCTGAGCCGAAAGAGGTATTGCAAGTCGGCGTAAAGGGCGCTAAAAATAAAGGAGGGATATAAAATAAGGAGTCGATTACAAGCCTGGAGCCCAACGACTCGAGAGGTGTTTATGGTTTTTTCCTAAAAATTATCGCTTGAAAAAAAATAATAAAAATGAGGGAGTTAAAGATTTTAGTTTTTCATTTTTTTTCATTCCTTTCCTCAGGTTGCGCCTCGATCTTCGAATGGCCGCCGGAGGACTTTCAAGCTATCATCCTTTCGGAAGAGCGGTTCCAAGATCAATTTCCTCTTCGCTTTCGAACGAGATGCAAAGAATTCCCATATAACGTTCCCGGCTCACCCGACTAAAGCCACCCACCGCTCGCCCCAACCAATCGCCTTTCTTCATTTTAATTTAAATTAAGGACGCGGTGAAGGGATGAAAAGGGGGACGGTGACATTGCGTGACCATTCCCAGCCGGTGAGGTGAGTTTTAGTGCACTAAACACGAAGAGAGGAGGTAGAGAGAAATAAAAGCATAGCGCCGCCCGTTCGAAATATCTCGGAGACCTCTTCTCCCCGCTCTTAACCTTCTCTTCCCCCCGCCCCACCAGGGGTCGCCCCCTCACCCTTCGTGGCCAAGATCCCGGTTTCGTTTTTTTTTATATCGAACAATTTGAACTGCCCCCCAGACGAGAGAGCCGAAGCATTAAAAGTTTTGTAATGGGAAAGGAAGGGCTTAAAACTCCTCGATGGCGTCATAAACCACCCGTTCACTTTTATTATTTTGAATTTTTTTAAAAGAGGTATTGCGATGCATGGAATCGGGATGGAAAAGTGGATTTACCAGTGGCTCCGGAAATATTTCACGTGCTGATTCTTTTCTTTTTCGATCCGAGAGGGAGGAGTGGACAACGCAGGCCTTCCTAAATTCTCTACTACACTTACATGTCGTAATGTTTTGATCGTGAGAGGTTATGTTCCAAGTGTGTGGCGCGGTCGTTTCCTTGGCGATCCTCCGAACGGTGGCTACGCGACAACGGCCTCAAGGAAGGTCGCACCTGCTGTGAATGCGTGGAGCGAGAGGATTTGGCACTCGGTTCCGAGGGTTCGGAGTCGCCAAGACGAGTTATCACCGCGACGCGCCGACGAGCCTCGAGCGTCGCCGAGAGCAAGGTCCTTATACCCAGGTCATGACACGCACTTGTCTAATGTAATCCACTATCTTGGATCGAATTTTTGGCCGGGTTCAAATTTTGCATGCAAATGAATGGGTGTTATCGGTACAAAGATCCACGAATATTTCCTTCAATAATTTAGCCTATGCTATGAAACTTTTTGAGTTGAAAAACAATGCTAAGAGGCTTTAGAATCCATTTAAATTTTTGGCCTGAGACCTCTCGTTCGACTACAGAAAAGTCTTAAACATTGCTTCCGACTCCGCAACTGAACACTGGTCATAGGCACAAAGATCCGCGAATATCTCCCTGAATAATTGAGCCTATGTCATGAAACTTTTTGAGTTAGTAGGCGATGCTAAGTGGCTTTAGAACTCGTTTGGATTTTTGGCCTAAAATCTCCCGTTCGACTCCAGGAAAGTGATAAACAATGGTTCCTACAGCATAATTCAAACGTGGTCATAGGGACAAAGATCCACGTATATTTCTCAGTATAAGGACCTTGGCCGAGAGCAGCCGCAACTACACCCCTATGATCATTACTGTTTTCTAGGGTATCAACTAGTGATGGGTCGTTCATGATTGATTCGTTCAAATGATCGAATCACCAAGTGACTTAAACAGCCCTCTGAAAGTAAGATTACCGTATGATGTAGCAAGTTTGCATTAGTTCCTGAGGAGGCTTAGTTTAGAGAAAAACATCGACAGCGCTGCAATCGCGAAAAATCAGTCATTGCTAAATGCACGATATTCGCTCTTTTTATGAGTTTTTGGAAGTATAAGAATGTACTGCTTTAATCAATGATGATGAATTTACATTATATATGCATTTAATGTAAATTTTCGCCTCAGATTCACTGGTTCGAGTAAAACAAGTCTCTCAATCATACCAACTTTACGATTTCAAGTGTAAATTAAAAAAAGAAAAACATTAATCTAACCCTATAGCTCTTAAATCGTTTACATATTTGATATTTTGGACAATAAAATGATTTATGCTGTGAATAGAATATATCAGAATTCAGGAGAAACCCATCCCATCGTCAAAATTAAACTTATGCAGTTTCCTCACTGATTTCTTAGGAACAATAGGCGGCCTGTGTTTCTTTTGTCTAAACAAGTTTCCTCACTCATATCTTGAGTTGTTTTTTCCCGCCCATACTATTGCCCATATTATTTCGTTGTCACGCCATTATTGCTGCATATAATTTCATTATTTCCGTAGAAATTATTTCGCTGTATCGCAATGGATCTGCTGTATTTGCGTAACAAGAAGTGTGCGGCCGTCAGATGTACCTCGGTATCTGCCGAGCACAAGTTTTTTAAATTTCCTAGAGAACCAGAAAGGTATGTTTGTATCAATTTATCATCGATAAGATTCTCCCTAGTTATTGCTGTCTTAATTCTTTCACCGATTTACGATGCAGATATGGTTTTATAGATTATAGTCCATTTTTGTCTAGTTTCAAATTTTATTCATTTTTTGAGATTGCCCGGAAGTCACAATTTCTGTTTCTGTATTACTTATCATTGGTGGTGACGAGAACGATGAAATCACATCTTTAGTGCAAAGTGTTTATTGTGATCCAAAAGCTGCCTCGTACTCTGCACCGAACTGGAACGTGTTCGTGGATGTAGTGTATACTCTTCTACGTCCGTTGGAATAATTCTGATACCCATTAGACAAGTTAAGTGATAGAAATAAATTAAAGAAAGGAGAGGATTGGACACTCATCTCAAATGTTGATGTAATATAGCATGAACGTTAGTCGGCATCTGAAATTGATTGCTCTGTCTCAATCGCTTCCATTTAACAAAATTTGCCACAAATGTTGTTTAAAGGTATTGCTCAAGTCGATACAGTCAGAGGTAATAAGATACATTTTTTGTGTTGCTAAATATTTCATACCTTTGTCTAATGTCCATTGTAGAGGAAGCTCTCTATGAATTAACATCCTTATCAAGACTTCACAGAAGTTCACACTTGGTCAATTAAAAATGTTGATATGATTGTTCTGAGATTTTTCAAGTGGAAGATTAGAGTTACCGTCAAATTTCAAAAGGGAAAGGGGAATGAATTTAATAATGGTAATTTATGACAGAGCATTGTATGATACAATATATTTTGGATGATAACATAATTGCCCTGACAAGAATTTTCAACGATGGATGAGCAACGGAAGTCATAATTGAAAGATGTGAATGTAAGTATTATTATTGATGACTCCATGAGATGATTGCACATTTTCCTTGTTTGTATACATATGACTGTAAACCTATTTCAGGAATTAATGGTGAGCATACAATTGCTTTGAACCAAAGATTACTTTGATCGGTTGAACCACTTAAGCGTCATGTTGATGAAGGTAGAATGTTGTTGGTTTTTGTGGTAAATTATGACAGAGCATTGCATATTAAATACTTAATATGCTTAAACTTAATTGATAAAAATAGCCCTGACAACAATTTTTGTTGAATGGATGAAGGAAGGACGCAAATAATGGTAAGAAGTGAATGTATCAGCGTGATATTTCCATGAAATGTTTTCAACTTACGTTGGATGCTGACATAGACTGTTTATCCATTTCATGATATTGTTGTACGTAAGCATTTGTTTTGAGCTGCTGAACCAATGAAGCTACATGTCAAAGATGGTTGAGTGTTTTTGGTGATTGTAGCAAATGAGTGCAGATTATTTTGTAACATTTGAGGATCTCTTATTTAATTATTAATGTTAAAATTTTGCTATTACTAATGTGATATTTTCTTGTTCTTGAACCTGGTTGAATTCTAACTTATCTAAAACTTATTTCAGGACATTTGGACTTAGCGTACTGGAACTTTGAATTGTATACCATTCAAGACGATTAACGGAGAATTTTTCCAGCTCTAGAATGCAGTATATGGTTCTGGTCATTGATGCCTTGATGGATTGTTTATTATTTATTTTATCTTTTTGGACAGTAATGCCTTAGCCCTTATCCCCATTTTAGTGGGTTTAATTAATTTTTTTTCCTAAGTCCATTGAGGCATCATGATCTTCTTACAACCTTTATGTGTACAATGTATTTGTTAGTAGGACTAATTGTTATTTGGATCTCTCTCTTGTCTCAATGTTTTTCATGTTTATTTTTAAAATGATGAGGTTGTTAATGTATTCACTTTTAGAGTTAACACTTTTTTCCTTCGTGTGATTTGTTATGGCTTATTACTTTGTCCTTTTTTGTTAACTACATCTTGGGTTATGTGGTGGATACTGGTTCATTATTTTGAGCATTTGGTTGGTGATAAATGCTTCTGGTTTTGCAGTAACTTGATAACCACATCCTTATTGTTGCTTAATGTGCTTTTGTCACAGTAGTACTTATATATCATTGATGCTGGTGGTTGCTCGGTATGCATAATATACATGTCATTGCTATGGTACTTTATGTTGTCATTTGTTCGGACCTCAATTGGTTAATTAAGGTAATCATTTTTTCAGCAGTTACATCACGGTGAGGCAAGAAAAGCTGAGGAGAATTTTGTTTCTTTTTCATCTTTGGAAGTATTCTTAAGGAAAGCCAATTTGCTACCTACAACTAACTTTGTTACAGGTATGAGTTAATAGGTTTTACAATTTTCACAATTAGATTTGTTTCATTAATTTTGATAATTACATACTACTATTTTTTGTTTCTTTTCAGGCTACATGAATACTCATGTTATTAGATGAAGATGGCTATTCTTCGACCTGTGTGCACTAACTTTTTAACTAATGCCCCTTACTTCCATAAGGAATTCTTTCAATGGCCTTAAGTGGTAGTCAGATCAATCCAAGGTAAAAATGAAATGTTTGTTATCAGTGTCAGTATGTACTATAACTAATCTACTTCTTTGCTGTGTATATTGACATTGAGGAATGGAGGGGTAAATAAATGAGACAAATCCATTATTTAACTTAAATGTTAATCAAGAGCGCTTTCTACTGTAATGTACTTCAATATCTGTGTGTTAGTTGTTAATTTTCGTTTTTGATATTAAGTTGTTCACACCTACTACTTGTTCTTTCTGTGACCTTGTTAGTAAATGTTAAAGTGAGTGGTGAAACAGTAGACTTGTAAACACAAGCTAAATAAACCGTTGCTAAATTAATTATTTTCTTTGTTTATGTTTAGAATCTGAGTTGAAGGGGAAAAACCTGCAAAAATATTTTGTAGAGTATGAAATTTTTTCCTAGGGTTCAACTGAACCACTGCTAAGTTTGTGATTTTCCTGATTCATGTGTGAATTTTCAGCCGGCATCGCTGCAAGAGTATGGTTTTGCTATCCGTATGATAATAGTGGCACATTAATAGAAATAATAAAAGCTTGCGGCAGTTATTCAGCTACCATGAAGCAAAACAAACCTGGGAAACAATTCAAATTTCCCGCCGCTGCGTAGTTCTCTCTTTGACCGTTGTGAACGAGCAAGGTCGCCACTGTAGCCAGTAAAAACTTATGACGCCATTTTTAACACACAGATGACTATCTTTCCTGTGTATATAATCTTTGGACTTAAATGATTCAAGATTGATTACGAGAAATCAAGCCCTTGACAAGCGTTGAGTTTTTGATTTGATGTCAATAAATGTAAGAGTGCCTAATTTTTGCCTTGTTATTAACCCTAAGGAACTTTTTCGTTAATCCCAAAAATGTATCGCCCTTTTCACTTTGGTGTAACAAAATGTTTTATTTTGCGAGATTTCGGATAAATTGAAATTGGATTGAATAAGAAAACTAGGGACCAGGGATGGCTGGAAAATTCAAACTTCCATGTGGCGCTAACTGGCGGCCAAAATTTGACCTATTTGCTACCCTCGGCGACCCTGCAGTGTCTCTGGGATCAGTGCGTTGAACTTCTAACAGGGGGGCAAATAGCCTACCACGACATTAACACGCAGATGCACTCCCCGGCTACACCCCAAGAAAGAATACCGCCTCTGCGACTCATAACTACATACATACATACTCATAATTGCATAACCTATCGGGGTCGGAAATTTCAAAGACTAGGGTTAATATTGTTCATCATCAGTTGTCATCGATTCGAAGATTGGCATGCAGCAGCTCTCCATTCCACACTCCTGCCTTTCAAACGCTTCATTCCAATAGAATTGTAAACTTTCCTCTGTAACTCTTCACATTTACTTCTCTTTCCAAAACTGTTTTCATTAGGCTGTTTAGGTGTCGCATAATGTGTTTGGTAAATTTTTCTCTCCTTCTTCGCAGAATTTTCACAATGCATCCTTTCCCTCCAGCTCTTCGCAAGACTTCTTCATTAGTGATTCTCTCCGTCAATTTACTCTTCACTATTCTTCGGTCGCTCCACATCACCATTGCTTCCAATCTCTTCTACTCACCTGCAGCTATTTTCCAGGCTTCATTGCCATAAAAGAGCATGCTCCAGATATCAGTTTTAATAACGTGCTTTCTTATTCCCAGGCTTGTGTTATCAGTTTTGAGTAGACTCCATTTTCGGTAGAATGCCCTCTTTGCCTGGACAATTCTGCTCCCTGCTTTTCTTGCCTCGTCCATTGCTGGTGATCCTGTTTCCCAGATAGCAAAAATCAATCCCTATCCTTATAAACCGCTTTCGCCTCTCTTTAACTCATGCATTACTTCATACACGCTCTCCTTTTCCTCGAACTCCAGATACTCCTCTTTTGAGTCTCACCGATTACATTCACCCGTTAATTTCACAGTCTATCACTTCCTCTCACACCACTCACTACATTCTCACTCACATTCTCGTCATTCGACTCACTTTCATTCTCCTGTGATGACCAAACCAATGAAGCAAACTCCTTTCATATATTATGTCCATTACTGGAGCGCCCAATCACATTCGTCCATCACCCACTCGTTCCTAAACCTATTCAACCTACTTTAACCTCAAACACTGTCAGGTTCCCAATAAGTGAGGAATCTCGGAAATTAGCATATTTTAATTCCCAGAGGCTAAATTTGAACCTTTCCTCTTGCAATGCCCTTATGGCAAAAAAATTCTCATTGTTATATTTTTCTGCATTTTATCAGCGGAAGTAGAGTCGTACAACTATATAACTTCAATTTAATGCGATTTTGAAGTGTTTTATTTTACACCCCAATGACTGAAAATTTCCAGTTACTGGGCCAGTAAGATTTCCCTGTGACTATTCTGTTATCATCCTTCCAAGAAGGGTACTAACAAGTCTTCGAAATTAAGGTATAAACTCTGTTGCAATTCACAAAAATAATATTTTGACAATAATTATTATATTATTTTTGTGAATTGTAACAGAGTTTATACCTTAATTTCGAAGACTTGTTAGTACCCTTCTTGGAAGGATGATAACAGAATAGTCACAGGGAAATCTTACTGGCCCAGTAACTGGAAATTTTCAGTCATTGGGGTGTAAAATAAAACACTTCAAAATCGCATTAAATCGCATTAAATCGAAGTTATATAGTTGTACGTCTCTACTTCCGCTGATAAGATGCAGAAAAATATAACAATGAGAATTTTTTGCCATAAGGGCATTGCAAGAGGAAAGGTTCAAATTTAGCCTCTGGGAATTAAAATATGCTAATTTCCGCGATTCCTCACTTATTGGGAAGGATTGACAATGCAGGGTTAAGTTGTGGGCGAATATTAAAAATCGAAGTAGGAGTACAAGATCACCATTGCCACTGGGAATACAGAGACGGCAGGACTCAGACATTCTTCTGACATTTTGGTAAGAAACAGGGTGGTTAAGCTGGGGAGAGAGTGAATTGAGGAGGAAAATCCCGATTGAGTTTTAACCAGATCAGCGGAAGAGGCCACTGGCAACTTGATTAATACAAGCAGAACCTAGCTCCTGAAGTTCACACCAAATAAAATTAATTGAGGCGCCAGGATTCTGCAGAGAAATGTCTGTGCCATCGGAAAATGGAACGTGGGCGCACCGAACAGTTGAAGCCCTACGCGAGGGCAACGCGGTCAAAAACGACAGGAGGCCAGTGTTACTACTTACTTACGGTCCAGATTTGGGCTCGTGAGCTTCTTCAGAAAATATATAATTCGATTAAAATAGGGCACTAACTTCAGCAAAATATTAACCCTTCGACTACCTAGGTGAGTACCTCAGTTACCCCAGCGATGTTTCTTCTGCGTTATTTAGGTTAAACGTTTTAAGATGATTTCATGAATCTATGTATTAGTTCTTTAAGATCTAATAATGTAAATCTTTGCACATTTTTCATCAATCACACATTTTATGTTTTATTTTTGTGAAAACCTTGCTGGGGTTAACTGAGTTACCCCCCCTTGGCTTAGTTTGTCTCAGTTGTATTCGAGTTGAAAATGCTTGCTGTTCGACTTGAGTTGACCTATATACATTTTATAAGCTACTCTATCAGAGCTCTACTCAATGTATCATATATCATTACAAATTTGGTTCAATACCAAGTTTTAAACCTAAGATTGTACTCATATATTTATCATCTCTTACACTTTCTATCACATATTCATATTTCGTAAGTATCTATATCAGAGTTCAGTATATATAGAGTTCAAATATCTACAAAAGAGTTCAATTGTTTTATCCAATTCGGGTATAAATATGCTTCAATGCCACGATTAAAACCTAGAGCCATTCATTTTTTCGTCACTTAGCTATACTTTGTATAATATCACATCAAGATATCAAATCCCCATGGGGGGCGAGAAAGGAATATATCGTGCATCGTGAAAAAGATTGTTCTTATAAACCCCAGTGTGTACCTCAAATGAATGCGCCTTTAACGAAAAAAACCACTGGTAAATAAATTCTTTACTTGGGTGGGTCAAATAAAATGTTGCCCAAACTTGTGGAATAGATTGATCCGAACTGGGTCCCGACATTTGCAGCCTGATTTGTTGACTTATTTACATAAATATATGTCAACTAATGACTTCGTCGGTGAAATAAAATCTTCGTCATTGAAAAGTATCCCTGAAAAGAAATGAATTTTGATGGAAAAATCATGATGCGGACGGAATTCTTGAGCGGTATCAATGAGACTTGGATATAACAGAAAATTTTAACCGTAGCAATCATTTATTCCTTGAAAAACCACTGATCCACGCATAAATGCCAAAGAGTACAGCCAGTAAATCAAATAAAGGACCAACATTCGAAAAATTAGCGAATATTTCTTCGGAGGGCATGTATTTCTGGGACAGAGGAAAAAAACGTCCTTACCCTCAGAGCTAAGTGGAAAATGGAACTGGAGCAAAACTATTAGGAAGGAATATGCGCGCAAAATATGCGCTAGCATTGTAGAAAAAAATACTAAGAATTATAACGTCGAATGACTACATATTATGCTCCCTCATATCAATTATTCGTAAGCCTTGGAATATTACCACTTAGGCATTTGTATATCTTTAAGTTCCTGCGACTATATTATGCCAGAAGTGGAAATATGCAAAGTGTTGAAGGCAAATGTCAGTATATTTTAAGAAATGATTTGGATTATATATTACCCAAACCGAGAATAACTTTGTATAAAAAACGTTTCTGTACATGGGACCTAAAATGTGTAATTCATAGCCAAAAATAATAAAAATATGCAAATCTGGTAAAATATTTTTAAAAAAAGGTTAAAGAATGGCTGCTATTCCATAAAAGTATTGAATCTTTTTCCTGATTCCTCATGAGAATTAAGTGTTAAATATTATACAAAAATTTACATTTAACAACATTTTTCTCCAAATATTATTATAAAACTTTTTTAAATGTTTAAGATAGTTTCTTTTGTTTAATGAAAATTTTGAATGTGTTCAATATTGTTGCTGTTTTTTGTTTTGTGTTCTTCACACTTAAAGGTCCGTTATTTATAACCAAACAAAATACAAATTGAAAATTTAAAAATTGTTAAAGGCTGAGTTTTTATGTTTATGTTAATGTAATTTTCTAATTTTGTATTACTAATTTGTAATCACATTACATCACTGCATCTTATATGAAGGGTACATTAAACAAATTGCTGGTGGCTCAGTTCAAGTTTCAACCTTGGAGCCCACCTAGAGCTTTCAATTCTATGTTAAATTTTATTATATTTCTTAATTTATTGTGAATTAAATGAAAACAAATAAATTATATTCTATTCCATTCTATTCTAATTTTGAGTAATATACGTTTAAATGTAAACTTCCGTTTAACAACACAAAATTAAACCCTAAATAGCCAACAGCCCTCAAACCCTGAGTAGCAAGTTATGTTCAAATTTCAAGCTGCTACCCAGTATATCTTCCAGGATTATAAAATCTCAGCAGCACAACAACATTAGGTATTTAAGATATAAATAAGTAATAAATTACACCAAGGCGAACATTAAGTAAATATGTCTTCTTTGGCAAAATATTCAATAATATCAATCATTACCAATTCTCTTATCTGATCTGCTCTTGCCATACGCATGTCACACCGTCATTCGATGGTAACATTCATCCATCGAGAAAAAAATGCCATTTCTCAAGGGGGGCACTGAAAGCAGCAGCAAAAATAAGAGACAAAGACGTTGATGTGGTGATATTTTTCAAATATATAATAGAAAAACATGCGTCGGCCACTGAGGAACAGCCAGTAAACCGAAAGACAGAACAAAAGACCGAAATTCGAATATACAGCGAAAGTTCACTGTTTTTTTACTAATAATCCCGAAATTATTCCGGCTGCCCGAAGAAACTCATTACTCCACATGCCCACACCTAGATCACCACTGACCAAACGTTCGCTCTTCTTCCGTCTTTCCTCACTTTTAAAGTCACTCCACACAGATAACGAACCCTTTCCTCTTTCGCCCAAAAACTTCACCAACTTGGCCACATCGTATAGTTCAGGAAAAAAGCAACACTTGACAATAATCAGCATCTTAATTTCACCTTCGTAAAGTTTTGCTACCACTTTATTTAAAAAATGTGGACTCTTAGGAAAGACGAGGATAAGAGACTCTGGGCTTTCGAGACGTGAATGCAAAGAAGGATCAAAGTGATGATGGAAAATAATGCAAAGGAGGAAGTGCTTGGCATAGTGGGTGAGTAAACTGGAAGGTTTTGGCAGAGTTCAGAAGGAGGCAGGATAGGTGGTTGGCAGGGGTGATGGGTTATTCAAGGCCGAGATGTAGGGAAGGAAGTATGTTGACCAAGCGGGGAAAGGGAAAGGACAGAATCGCCTATATGGACCGGGTGAAGAAGGATAGGACACAAACGGAAATGAAGAAAGAAATAATAGAGGCGGATGACATCCTCCTTCAGGCGTCAAAATTCGGAGGATAATTCCTGGCTTTCTCTTAAACTACCGTCAACCGGCTCATTACTTATAGAATTAATTATTTTAGGATAGTAATTAAAAAAAATTACAATCTCACATATATTATCTAAATTTGTAAGTCTCATTTGCGTTTGTTAGATGAGCACTTAAAATAAGCATTGTTAATAATAAGATTAATCGTCGACGGGCTTACTTAGCGGAATTTTTCCATGCTTTGGAATGAAATAACTTTGTACTTTTCCACACGGTTCATTATCCTCAACCGGTTTCAACGCAGTAGAGTCATTTTCAAGGGGTTACTAAAAAAAACTATTTTTTAAACTATTTTTTAGTAACCTCTTGAAAATGACGCTATTGCGTTGAAACCGGTTGAGGATAATAAACCGTGTGGAAAAGTACATAGTTATTTCATTCCAAAGCATTGTTACTATATGTGGACCATTATTTTTAAACTTAAAATAATTACGAATCAATGAAAAATAAAGAGATGATATATAGAATGTGGAAAAACTAAAACGTATCCCCAGTCAGACGACGCCGTGAATTTCGATTTGTCGTTCACCTCCCCCCCTCCATCATTCAACCTCCTCCTCCCGCGCTTCATCTGTATCCCGCCCCTCCCGAGGACTCGTAAATTCCCTTAAACCCCGCCCCCCCTCCTCCTCTTAACCCCCTCCCCTCCATCCCTCTCCTCTCGGCCACCCACCTCGCACGGGGAGGCATGAATGCACCGCGGATGATAGTTCCACTGTCTGCCGGCAGGTGGCGGCGCCGTCATCGCGCGAATACAAAAGCAGCAGTCGCCGTGGAGACGGGAGGGAAGAGGAGGGGGGAAGGGCGGTGTTGATGGTGGGGGTGGGGAAAGGTGGCTGTGTGTATCTCTCCCTCTCTCCTTCTCTCTCTTCCTCGTCATTTTTCGTCCCTGCTGCGCCCCGCCGATAGGCATTTGTTCGTTCGACGCTCTCGCGCCAGTCATTACGGGATGTCGTCCCTCCTGGCCGACTGCTCGTCGCTCCCCCCCCCCCCCCCCCTAACCCCCCACTCCACTCCACCAGAGGGAGAGAAGTATTTCTCCATAAGTTTCGCGTAAAAGATAGGAAGGATACCTCCGCCGTTATGATCTCCCAAGCAACGGTTCTCTCTTTCGCATTTTTTTCGAATGATTACAGGGATGGCACAAAAGGGTTTAAAGTTCCCGTTCCCTTTTCATTTTTCAGGTCCACGAACGATTCGCAACATCATCCGAGGATGGCGCGCGCGCCGCGCCGCTTTATCACCCGCGCGACTACCTTTTCAAAACGCTTCTCTTTTTTTCCTTCGGATCGGAATCCTGTACAGCCTGAGTGATTGCATCGAGAAAAAAATGCACCGACAGCGACGTGCAGAAGTTTGGATTAAGAGCGCAAATGCAGGCGGGAGCATACATTTTAGTCAATACCAAGCCTTTATGGGCCCAGCATCTCGGGAATGCCACGTTTTCCTCCGATGCGGAATCAACCAAATAGACCAGGAAAACCACGAGTTAATTGGGATGTTAAAAAATTTTAAAATGCATGCGAAATATCAAACCACCATCCATCTTTTCCCGTGAGCATCATTGGGCCTTGTTTCCCGAAAACTCATTTTAACGACTGTAATCTCCTAATAAACAGTGTTTGTCTTGATTCTCGTTTTAATTAGAGGTAATAAATGTAATGGATCCACACATTTTAGAGTTTAATTTTACGAAGGTGACGGACTAAGGCTGAACGAGGTGAATATCCTTCATCTTGAAGACGAATAAAAAAATGTAATTCCATAACACTATAATTTAATGGAGTAGTACTTATTTATATGCCCTAATCGCTTCATTTCACGGCAAGATGGAAAGTTTTTTTGATGACATAAAAATGCTTTTCGGGGCCTGCCAAAGTTCGTCAGAAACAAAATCTCTCAATTGATGCATAAGCATAAGAATTCGAGCGACTAAGGTTTACTTGGCTGACATTCACCCTGAGGGCGTTGGCAGACTCCGCCGTCGAAACGTCGGTAACTCGAACAATCATCGCACGGTTGGAAACCCGAAAGGTTTACATTTTAAGATTCGCCGGGAAAGCCTGAAATCTTACATTGGCTGACATCGTCTCACAACCGTGTTTTTTTTGTTGCTTTCCGACAGTTCTTGTTGGTCCGTATGTCCCAGGAATCCCGATAGGCTGATAAGCCTGTCATCAGGTTTTCCATGGACCGGGCCATCAGAACTTGACATACATCCATGCCCTGGGTGGTGAAAAACCCATCCAGGCGGGACTCGAACCCGCGACCCCAGTAATAGCAGTCAAGGACTTTACCCCTCCGCCACCGGGGCCGGCAATGTCGTAGTTAAATAACCGTTAAGGAGACTTCTACATTGAACGTCTGGATACCAAAATGCTTACATGACTAAGCACCACATGGCTCGTACTAATTTTCTCAGGATAATGATCATGCAAATTCTAGTGTGCCAAACATGGCTGACAGAGAATGACATCCCTATGAACACGACTATCCCATGTGGGACGATAGACACCACATAATTATTACCTGCTGACTTTTCAAAACTAGGTTAATGGTATGCAGCGTGCTGAGACGATAAATGATACCTTAAAACAATCCTTTTTTGCCAATTCAGCTGGAAATAGTAGTTATAAATTTCCAACAATTCATTCAGCAGGTATTTCGCCAACATATAAAACACCCACAGTGAATATCTGAATCTGGGCGATGAGGTAAGTAAAAATTGTGAAAAGGATGACATTTTACACACAAACAGTATTTCACAAGTTTCCCTATCCAGAGTGTATGAAATAGAGCAAAGAAAGATAAAAATATCACGGAGCACAAATACATTTCTAGCAGAAAGTCCAACTTCTGACCGCGGGATGTACTCTGAGAAGTTAGCGAGCTTGAATTATCAATTGATCTTCAAGTTTTGCTATTGGTCTGTTTTTGGAGGGCATCGAACGTCATTAGTTCCAACGAGATTCAAATAGTTAGGGAGGCGTGAGAAGAATTATTGGTGGAATTGATTAAAGGTGGGGAGAGCACCAAGGAGTTCATAATTTTACGTCCCAATCGACAAAAGGGGTACTTTACCCGATACACTCCGTGGAGCAGCGATGTAGTGAACAGTACTCGGCATAAAATTCTCTGCCCCTTCCGGGACCCGAATTCTATCTTTTAAGATAGTTTGAGCGATGTTTTTCCCTAGTAATGATAGGGACAACATTCATTTTTTTAATTTCGGCAGCTCGAAGTAGCATGAAGTAATTATTGCAATACTAACGGCGCAAAAATATACATTTTTATTACTGAAACTTACTGCAATAAAATACATATATTTCTTTAATTCGTTAATTATAATCAATATATTTTCACCGTAAGGTGAAAAGAAAATGCCTTCACATCGGAAAGTTGTTTTGAGGCTCAACGGAAATTACTAAGGTGAGTGAGTAATTTATTTTCAAAATTAGTCGAGGAAACATACGACTTACAGGGTGTTAAATTTCTGAAGAGATCTAGAAGACAGAAATTCCTCATTAAAAAAAATAAAGTCTCTCTGGTGAGCATACGTGTACCATATCCCAATGGTACGGAGAAATGCTTCAATATTATGGGAAACATCTCGAAACTGATGGGATAATAGTCCAGTATTTTGGTACCTTTGGAATGTTGAGATATTTTTATATTTGAAATGAGATCAAATTCATCGAATTCTAGGTGATATGATAACTTGCTCAAACTGGGTACTTTAAGGACTGAGAGTCAGGAGCTGCTTTCGACACCGCAACAACCCAATTCCCAACTTCAATCATGTGCAGAAAGTGCGATGGATAGAGATAGAGAAACGGATGGAAATGAAGGAAAACCAACAAGGATGCACTCGGTACATCTCAGACGAGGAGAAGAAACTGCTGGGGGAGATTAGAGGGAGGTGGAATGGGCGGTTCATTTGGGTCATTGGAGGGGGGCCGCGATGGAGGGAAGGATGTTGGTAGAGTGGAGCAGTGAAAGACAAAAAATAAGCTTCATGGTTTGAGTGAAGATAAGCTGGACGAATTCCCAGTTAAAGAGAGGACTTATTTAGAGAATAAAGTACTTTCCGCTTTATTTAAGTCTACCTTCATCGAAGTACCTCAACAAAATAATAATGTGAATGATGTATTGGAACTTGAATAATGTATAGGAATCATATAAACCTGTAAGATGCAAACCACCAACAATTGTTACGATCCCAACTTAGTTCACAAAATTCTTCGGAAATAAACACAAAAATCCTCGGCTATAAAACTGTTTTCCTCCGAAAAAATAAAAAAACAGCGATTTTTAAGAGGCACTCTCTCCCATTTCTAAGAACTAACATTTATTTTAGATTCAATAGTGTCAGGCAAAACATGATGGAACTCCTTCCTGATGATCAGAAAGGAAAAAGCAATGACAGGTTCCACAATTATTTAATCAGGCGACCGGTTTCTGCACAAGGATCACCATATGATGATACCTTGTATCGAAACCGGTCGCTTGATAAAATAATTGTGGAACCTGCCACTGCTTTTTTCCATTCTGATCATCATTTATTTTAGAATTTCAAACCACCTTCATAGCTATCTAAAAGCAACATTTCACACTCCCTTGACCCTTTTTAAATTTCTAGTCAACGTAAAAGACACACAGGTACGACTACTCTGGTCTATTGTACATAAAATTAAATGCATTAGCTGTAATGCGGCATAGAATTGCCAGGCGGGCGAAATTTTTTTGCACTTATCACATAACTAACCAAAATTCTTTTGTCTCTAGGTCTCTCACATCTCCCCCATCGCCGGCTGATTTCCAACCTTAAATTCTTACACTCTATCATGAAAAAAATCATCATATCATCATAAATATCATAAAATTTGCACCCTCAGGCGTCACTTCGTGGAAGTATTTTCTACTTGAATCCATATTAAAACAATCCTTGTACTTTTCCACAAATATTCATTAATGTAATACTACACGTGTCGCAGCTTGCTGCATCCTCAGGTACAATTGTTTACATGTTATTTATTGATAGTTACGATAGTAACCAACGCCAATAAGATGGGGGGCGGGGTGTTTGGAGAAGAACAAACTAATTTTTGGGTGGAAAGGCAGGGGAACATAGGTTAGGGGCTCGTAAAAAGGTAAATTCTTTCGGAAAGGAGTGGGGAGGGGTGCGGAAAAAGAAACTCGTGGCAAAGGTTGCTTGACTGTCTGAAAATTTTCATTTGCTCCTATACATCCATCTTTAAATCTTTTGGTAGGACATGTAGAGTTTCTGGGATGAAATCACTTACGTGACTTTATCCAGCAGATGTTTGGCACTTAACGGAAATTAAAATACACTTTGTATAGGTTCACTAGATGGGTTTATTGAGAACGACCACGGTTTCGTCACATAATGACATTACCTGAAGATGTAATTATGTGACGAAACCATGGTCGTTCTCAATAAACCCATCTAGTGAACCTATACAAACTTTATTTTAATTTCTGTTAAGTATGGAGAGGTTTCACAAAGTTTAATCTGCAATTATTAGTTAGATGCTTGGCAAATTGTGAGTTGGTATCCATATTTAAGTAACTTCATGAGTGTTCTTTCATTGTACCCGAGGATGCAGCAAGCTGCGAAACGCGTAGTACATTAATAAATATTAGTGGAAAAGTACAAGGATTGTTTTAATATGGATTCAAATTGCTTGCACATAATTCTTGAGCTTATTGAGGTAGCTTTTGTGATTTCTCGGACGTGGAGGATTTTGGCGGCGCTCAGTTTCCCTGGCGTTGCAGACGCGCATCTTCTTCGGAACCGAATCAATTCTCTTCGCTGCTTGTTCCAGGAACGAGGAATCCGAGGAATGCCGCGAGCCGATCACACCCAGGCCGACACGCTCTTCTGCGTTGAGGAATCGAACACTAGGGTCGAGAGCGTATGCTGTCGCGCCCCCCTACCCCACCCCCTACTCACCCCCTGGGACACGCACTCTCATGGGGTGTTGGCCGCACACCCACGAGACTCGATAGAATCTGCAAATTAATTCAGATGCCACTCTAGAACTCACTCAGTGTGGGCGGATTTGAAATCCTTCATCGCAGTATCCACCCGGAGGTGGGGACAGCACGTGACGAACGCTAAAGAAGAAGGTAATCGATTTAAATATAAATGGTCCTCTTAAGTTTCATATAATTTGTATTAACATTATTATTATTTTATTATAGAAAAGTTTCGCGAAGAAGGATCCACCGATTTTCCATCATAACTCCCTTATATGATGAAAACCTCCTCTTTCGAAAGATAATTTTTGTGAAAAAAGAGAGGTTTTTCAGTGGTCAAAACATTTTCTATCGGTTAGTCCTACTTCGAAAAAATGAACCGACAACTTATATGCTCTTCTTAAATTGAATTTTACTAGTGATAATATTTTTATTTTTGAGGAGTTAAATCGATTAATGCAGACATAGGTGAAGCGGGAACTACCTCACCTCCAAAGCGATTCCTCTTTTCAACTCAGAAGACGCCCTCCTTATCTTCATCCGACTCACGACGCCCATTTTCTGTCTTTCACTGCACCGATCCACCAGGCTCCTCCCCTCTATCGTGGCATACCTACATAGCATCCCCTCGCCACCCTAATTAACCAATCACTCTGCCTCCGCCGAATGATAATAACAATATAATGACTTATTGGCCCTCGGTACAATACCCCTAAGAGCATTATGGTAATTACAAAAGAATATGCGCTTATACACATTAAAAAATAATAAAAGGGAATATAAAAAAACATAGAATGAAAATAAATACATAGGCTCCAAGGCCCAAGTCACATTCATAACACAAAACAAGAGTAAGACGAGGCGGTTTTGGAATACGATTATCCTAATCTCTTAAAGCACTTCTTCGTCGCTCTTAAGCACTGCTTAAAGCTCTTCCACTCCTCACTCGCCATGTTCCGTGCACTTCTTCGTCGGTTTGCCTTCATCTCCGTCCAATGCTCTTTCTTCTTTCATCGCGTTTTTCCGCACTCACATCTCAAGCACTTCGAAACTACTTTCACCGTCACCTCAGAGCCCACATTTCTCCACGAGGCTACGAAATGCTCTAAATAACAAAACCAATTCTCCAATACAATTCTACTCAAATAATCAACACTAAAAAATTGAAGAGAGGAAGTAAGTGAAGAATTTAGATCATTTTTGATTAACTGCCACCAAACATTAACTACAGAAATAATATCCGCGAGTTAAATGACTCATGACCACATTGAGCGCATAAGAGGTTAGGCCTCCGAGGTCAGAAGTTCTGAACAATATATCTTGAGTTATATTTATTCCTGATTATTCTTCAAACCGATATTATAGGTCTTCACATATTGCATGATTTCATATCTCTATTCCATTCCATTAACTATCTCGCATTTTGTATATTTCACCCCTCTCTACCGTAACCTATAAAGTTATTCGGGAAAACTTCTTTATAATTAATGCCACCAGAGAACGTATTCGCGTATCCTCATAATAATAAAACTCGTAGTGCAAAGGCAGCTTGATGAATTCCCAGCGACGTACTGCTGAGAATAACAGCCCGCTGGACGCAGAGATGGGTTAAAATGGGCCCCAGGTACTCGAGAGAAGGGTCGAGAATGGAATGCATATGAATAAAGTAATGGGACACAGGACGCTCATGAATTTTGCGGAGGTTATCGCAGAGATGGAGGAATGGACATCAGAAGAGAAACCTAGAGGTCGTATACCTATAAATATAATCTTAGATAGAAGCGGTGGCTATGCGCTTCTCTCTTTACATCAGTTTTATTGCAAATACTAACCATCAGTTCCGTTATAATTCCAAGATAAGCCGAGGGTATCTCGAATGGCTCGCATACCATCTCATGAGCCTGCACATACACTTCGCAGCGGACAATCCACCCTTAATGTTGGAAGAGAAGAGAGCGGGCGATGACGGAGCCCTCTTTGAATGGCGACGAAAGAACAGAGGAAGAAGAGGAACAGAAATGACTTTTTAAGCGGTTGGAGCGAGATACAATTTCACATACAAGTCAATGAATTTGGCCAAATTTTGAATAAAAATATTTCACCATTGCAAATAATCCCAAATATCTGCCGTTTCCCTCACAGCTTTACGAGCAAGTTGCCAGAAAATACCAGTCACTTTCCAAGAGAAATAGTATGGACATGCACTCTGGAGTGACTTGAATTTATAACGCATAGCTATTGCCATAAATTTAACAGAGTGTAGTTTATCTTTTTTCAGAAAATAATTCAACTACTCGACGTAGTAATTTTTACAGAATCGCAAATAAATCTTCCGTTGTGAAGGCATTTTCAGCATTTGGTGTGACAAAAATTAGTCACGCACAAGACTTCGGTATGCATTTTTAGTTAATTATTGAGAAATTAAAACTTATAAAACCATGTGCCGTTTCTATTTGTATTACAATAATCATTTCAATCTTCTACTGCTCCTGAAAATAAAAAATAAATTTAGGATATGGAGTCTACTTTCGGACTAAGGAAAAATCTTGAGCGCTGCAGATCGTTTCTTGGGAAAGCGACAGGAAATGGGAAAAGCCAACCTTTCTCAAAGAGATGCAATGGGTGCCCTTTGCATCTCTGAGGCTATAATTTGAATGCCATCCGAACGCCGGAAATAAAGGGTACGACGCGCGGTTATCAAAGAGAGCGACCACAATCAGTCGGCTTGAAGGGATACATTCAAGCGAGTGTTAATGGATTGGTCAAGGGTCTTTTTTCAAAAGATCCTTGACCCACACTGAGACTGTATGTGCCCAGTAAAACCAGCTAGACATACCTTATGCATGAGAGAGGTACATATATGCTCGCATTCTCTGTAGAATTGGATATTAGGGGAGACGACCGACAGCTAAGGTCATTTGCGCCATTGGGGATAAGTTAGGGAGGAAGGGTGGATAGAAACCCGGCGTCGGCATTAGCCTGCTCTTAACGAAAGGCGCCAAGGGGACCACGGTTTAACGTCTCATCCGAGAGACGGAGTACTGTACTTAAAGTGCCCTCCACAAGACACTCAAGTAGGGATCGGGTTTCCTCTGAAAAACATCCTCCTCTGCAGGGATTCGAACCCTGGCCGTCCGTATGGTTAGCCAGTACTGTAGCCACCACATCAACCCGATCCCCCGCATTTTCTGTTTCACATTCTGCCATGCAATGCTCTTGCCATCTCCACTTAAGGTAGTTTGAGTGAAAAATCATTTTACTAAGAAATCAATGAATTTTGTCACATTTTAAAGAAAAATATCTAAATAAGTCTTTAACTTGACTCATTTTTTTCGCGTGGTGCCTTTGCAACTCCTTCAAAACGGAAGGTTTTCTTGTGATACCCAAGAACCTATTGCGGTGACAATATGATTCATTTTCAAATATAGCGGAGAGAACATACAAACTATACGCTGTTAGATTTTTAAACGACATGACACGAACGACACGACACGAACGATTTTTAAAGTGTTAGAAATACCTAATTTTGTTGTTGAAAATAAGTTGAACGAAATTCAACACCTATCCAACGACATCAAAAATTCTACCCCTTAACATTATTTCCGAAATATTTGCCAAAATATACCAGCCCGTTTACATAGGAAATGGTATGTGTATGCAATCCAGAGAGACATTATTTACAAAATTAGGTATTTCTAACACTTAGATGTCGTTTAAAAATCTAACAGCGTATAGTTTGTATGATCTCTCCGCTATATTTGAAAATTAATCATATTGTCACCGCAATAGGTGTTTGGGTATCACAAGAAAACCTTCCGTTTTGAAGGAGTTTCAAAGGCACCACGAGAAAAAAATGAGTCAAAGATTTATTTAGATATTTTTATTTAATTACTAACAATTTCTGTCATATAGAAGTATATTATTGCACCATTAATAATGCAATATTTAATGGATATGTCCTACAGCTGGTGAAATAAAAACGTATAATTCGAACATGGTCTCTATTATGACTAGGGAACTATCTCACTCGGACTACCTTAACGATCAAGTACCGGCGCGGCATCGTGGGGAAAAATTCCGTAAAAAGAACTTAGGGCGCCTATTTCAGAACTTTTCCATCGCTAGTCATAACCGATCGATGGCAGACTAACGTCGCGGCATTACTCTCCTCTTCGCCATCAGCACCAGAATTTGGTTATTGTTTAAGTTACAAATGAGGGTATCCTCATCATGCCATTCAATCTCACAAGAAATGTTCCGAAATAGCCCCTCATATACCAAAGTCTTTGAGCTTTATTTACTCCATTCCGAACCGAAGAATTCCGAGGAGTAAGCTGGCTGAAGCTGTTACCGTGGGCATTTGAGTGCATAATCTTTCAAGTAAGTTGAAAAAACTCTTGGACCTCATTTCATTAGAGAGCATCCGCGTGTGCATTGAAACTCACCACACAGACAGCTAAGGAAATGATACAAGAATGTTGCATTAGATTTTTCCTTTACTGAAGCATGTTATGGCTAGAGTTTTCGGCGAAAAAATTCTAAATTTAGACGAAATTATATGGGAATATATATCGTGCCGAATATTGGACTCGTCGTGACTCCTTGATGAGTGTTGTCAACAATTATGGCAATAAGAAATGTTTTATGTTGCATTTTGATGAAAATCTGAACATCATAAATCAAACTAGCGAAAAATACCATGCTTTATAACACAACGGGTTGAACGAAATTCAATTGCCAGAAAACTACACTACTATGATACAATGATTTTTATTTCTATTCAAAGATATAATATGCAAAGTTGCATGGAATCTGCATACAAACAAGAATATCTCTAACATAGCGGCGGTTTCTCGGCTTTTCTTCGCCGCGTGTATCCATATATTTGGACATTAGTTTTTATTGCAATATCGAAGATGAAAGCTGGAATTCTGACGATACCGTAGTACATGGATTCAATCCTACGTGGAGAAAAATCGGGGAATAATCATATCAGCTATATAGCTACAAGTCCACTAAGCCATAGGATAATGATATCGACCATGAAAATATCCACAATGTCTCCAGTTGAACATTATTGTGAAACTAAATGAGACTTTGTACAATTAAATATCTAATCTAAACAAAACAAACTAATTTAGTGAATAAATTTCAACAGTAGAGAATTTATGCATGATTAGGTTGTTCATGACTTCCAAGAGATAAAACATTTCGGTTGTCCCTAACTGATGACAATTCCAAGTCCATTTCAAAATGTATCATTCAACCGAACTCACTCTGGGTTCTTCAGAAGAGTGTCTTGTCGCATAAAGTTTAATCGTCGTCCGTAAATACATTGAAGACTTCATGAACGCCGAATATCCTTAAATTTTCAGCCTCGGAGCACATTATACATTAAACTCATGCTCATAACTTTCAAAAGCATTGAATATTAAATGACAAAATGATTTCATAAATATTTACCAAAATTCTGAGAGGTCTTTCTCGCAAATAAACGAGGAATAAAGCGTTAAAAGAGTCTAAGTAAATCTCATTTTTCATGTCAAAGAGTTGACAATTCCAGCTTTTTCAATTTTCTCCTTAATTGTTTTTACTACTAATCTTGACACTGCCGCGATTAACTCAACCAATCTCTCAGCCTATCATTCCTTTTGAATAGAATTCCGGCTCCCATGTTTTCACTTTTAGAGCTAACTCCCGTTAAGTAGATCAAGGGGAAGCATACTTCACAAAAGGCATCTTTAAAGAGCCCTCAATTCAATTTTTCAAAGCTATAGGAATATTTAATTATTATTCTCTATCATTTAGAAGCAAATGATACACAACGATTCCCAGTAACGCTTTGATAGTTTGAGGTACGTAGCTTGGGAAGCAAGGACTGCTCTTGGCGACACAAAAGTTTGAAATTCAGACAATTTTTGTATTAGAAGTCTTTCTTAACTTCTTTTACTTAACTTTAACATTGTAATGGTTCCTCTTAAAACAAGCTGAGGGAGGGTTCTTATTTTACTCTTCCCAGTGTAAATCACGGTGCTCAGCTATCTTTAGCATTGACAGCTTAAGGGCTTAAGGTCGTGTGGCTTGACAAAAGATTATTTCTGCGGAAATTTCGGCAGTGAAACGATGAGAGACGCAACAGCCATATCTTTCTCATCTCGGTCAACGAGGGCCACACAAGTTGAGGAAAGGTCTCGGCCTACCTTCGAGGAATCACAATCTTCTCTCGTGGAACTCTTAAAGTTTCACTCCAGAGGTTCCATCCGTCCTTGGCTCGGCAAGCCGATAAGAACTCATTCAGACGGTAGGTGTGATTTTGCCAATTATACTTTTACATGACGCCTACCCGTCCGTCTAATCTGCATCCTTAAATTGGTGAGTAAACAACCGACTGTACATTAGGTGAAGTCGGTAAGCGGGGTACAGATAGTACGAATCCAAAAATTTCTAATCTGAAAGAAATTTGCCGACTATCGGAAATGGTCGTTAGACGACGGCGCGGCGGTTGGTCAATACACTGGACACTTGTTGGCATTACCATACAGAGCTTCAATTACGATTCCGTGTTTCTCCTCCGGTTGTTTACACAATCTTTGTCTTCAGCGTTATCGCGTTATCACTACAACATAGCCAAACCCTCAGTTGCTGAACCATCCTGGTTAATTACATCGCCGAACAAGAATGTTTACTTGTTCAGGAAACTATTTGAGGGCAATAATCAGTTAAGAAATCTTAAATATATGTTTTACAGATTTTATATTCTCTAATAGTGCTATAAAGTGCACGTAAGAGGGGCGAGTATGGCATATTGAAGTTCATTGTATGATTTCGCCACTCCGATGACTGTTTTTACTGGATGCCACAGACTTGGCAGAGAAAATTAAGTTTAACGTGTCAGACGACACGTGGTTGAAGTGAAGTATATATAAAATCTTCACAAAATGAAATATGCATCGTAAAGTTCCAGACATTTATACTACGCCGACCTAGGTTTCGACAAATATACATCTACATAAATAAAACGTATATCAATCTGATGGCACATAGATATTCAATTTTTCAAGCTTATATATGTTGAAACAGGGAACATTTCGCTTAACAAATATAAGTACATATATCCTCGCAAAATGAGCCTACGAATCGTAAAAGTGGCATTTGTTCTACGAAATGTAGATTAGTGCAAAAAACTGTGCGGATATTTAAAAAACACCGTCCATTTTGTGATAATGTTACTGGCGAAGAAAAAAGAAAACCTTGAGAGGGGATCAATGCGATTGCCGCCAAAAGATGCAATGACGATTGCGATAGCTTTGAGAAGTGGTTAACGCTTTGCTATCGAAAATCCAATAAGCACCGAGGCTCGGAAATTTTTCTCTAGTTCACAGTTTGCAGGAATTCGAGCATAAACCTAGTGAAGTGAAGTAGAAATATGAGCCAGGGTCTATGAGTTTTCAACAAAAAACGTTGGTGTATCATATTCATCCCACATTTCGGGGTGAAGGTAGTATAAAGTAAACTCTTTTTTCCGAGCTTATAGTGGTTTGATTCCTATAATTCAAACACAAAACGATTAATTGATAGAATTAGTTTTCTCGGTTTAGGTTTTATTGAAGATAAACAGAAATCTTAGCACCTGAGACCTTAAGACCTCAAAAACTGTACCGGCTTCACCCAGGTTTACGGTAAGATTTTCACCGGATCGAATAAAAATAAAGTTCATTAGATCAAATAAATTGATGTTCCAGATCCTTCGAATTTATTCAAACTTCAAGATATAACCAAAAAGAAATGATAAGAATCTCCACAAATATCGCAAGAAAAAAAACACCAGGAGAGCAGACGAGGATAGATGCGGATTCTTGATCGTCCATAGACAGATAAAAGAATTGAGTAAATATAACCCTAATACCGCTGCGTAGAATTACACCTTAAATGATATTGAATAGTAACCGAGTTCGGATTTCCTAAATGCCAATCAAATTTTTCTACAACTGACACCTTTGAAAAATACGTCAATTCGTCAGGCTGGCGGTCGAAAAATTTTTATCATTGGAATTTTCACATAATGGCGTTTTATCTTTCACCTGCGTGTAACAGCGTATTATGATATTTTGGTTTTTTTTTCGCCAAAAGTAAAAATTTATGTTTAATGTTCAGCGGGATTAACCTGTTTTGTTCCCATTTTCCACACCTAAAAGTACTCATATACTCGAAATCAAAAATTGCACATGCACAAGCAGACCGTAAAATTTCGAAACGTCTACAATTATACCTACTTAAGGCGAGACAATAAAAGAATTGAGACATTATTATTGACACTTTTATTAATAATGGTGACAACTTTCCGACTGCGATTATGATTTTCGTCGGTAGAACCCCACATCTAGTTATTTTCTACTGGAGATGTGTTACATGAATCCTGGCAAGGTCGACGAGGAATTGATGTGAAACAATGTTGAAGTAGTGTAAATTTCTCGGGCTCGCCACCGGGTAAGATTTTTATAGACAGCCGACGTTTCGGGTTCCGACTCGTCACCCATTCTCAAGGCTAATGTTGAAGTACCTTATTTCTACAGCACACAACGGAGAATGTGATCTTTACCTGAGGCAATTAAGTAAAAAAATGTGCGATATCTTTACTCATGTCTCTAAATCATTCCTTGGTCAAATGATGATTATTCCTTATGATGGCTTGAGCAGTTTAATTGAGTCTTCAGCGCACATTTTCATAATTTTAATGTAATTTAAAAAAATTCTATGATCATATGGACTTCTTGGACAATTCATAAGCGCATCTGTTAATTGCTTATACGTTGGAACTTACCAAATGGGCAGCAATCCAAATAGTGGTTATACAAAAACTATAATTTAAATTTTCCGTAGCATAAGCATGTTATGAGTAGAGTTGTCACAGCGGTACACGAAATTTATAGGAAACTATGTTGAAATATGTTGTATCCGAATATTTTACTCCTTGTGAAATCTACCCAAGCAGCGATGAATAATGGCTGGATATTGGTCCAATTTTTGCTCTACATCGGAAACATTGGCCTGGTATTGCCATTATTTAGCCAACATTGGCCCAATGTTGGGAGCCAATATTGGCCTAATAATAGGAGGCAACATAGGCCTCATATCAGAAAGATCGCAGAAGCCAGTAAAAGTACACGATTCAAAACCAAAATATGAACATTACATAATCCATAATGATACTCCATTAGGGCAGCTTTTTGAGCATTTAAGTCTGAACTAATGCTTAACTTTAATTTATGAGGTCTATAGGATGAATCTTGGCAAACAATATCAAGCCAATATTGGCTAAATAATGTAAAACGTTATCATTTCGACAATGGCTCAATATTGGCTGATGATATTGGGCTAACACTGGCTCATCGACAAACAATATTAGGCCAATAATGGTCCAATATTGGGTGGCTGCTTGGGTAGATATTTCTTAAAAAGAATGGTAATACTTGTTAAGGTATATACTCGCAGGTAGAAGAAAATATGTACCAAGTAACTCGATTAATTACAATATCTAAGTCATGTGCTCTAGCCTACTTCTTAAAATAGCTTTGAATTGACAAAAAAACCCAGTCGGAGTGATGTGATTTTTTTCATATTTGCCTACAATTACCAATAACAAGAACATATATGCAAAGTTTTACGCAAGTTTGTGCAGGAACAAAAATCAATTCCAAACATCTTAAGATCCTTTACGTACATAAGATAACTAACAACTCTAACAGAATAGTAACAGTTAGTTAATAAAACAACAGCTTAAGAGAGAAAAGAATATGCAAATACTTAAAAAAAAAATAGGACCCTTCACCGGCGATAACTATAATCGGATTCGACTCCTCTTAAGGCCAATCACAGAAAAGAGATTGTCAATGTCAATATGGGAAAGAAATATTAAATTAATAAAAAAAAATTTAATGCTGGCATCTCGGAACCATCTTGGCCAACGCACCTTACAAAGACATAAAAAAAACTAATTCTCTCACCCGACATGCTAAATGACATCGCTCTTTTCCAACGACGAGACGTGAATGGATATGACGTCAACTCGGACAATGGTTGTGGAAGGCTTACATAATGCCAAGCGACGACGGTCGCCAACAGAAGAAGATAAAAAAAGAAGCGAAGCGCTTAGCGAACGTCCACGGGCGTATTCATCCTCTTACGATTCGGAGAAAGGGACCGAGACGAGAGATAGGAAGGGCGAGAGAAGAAATAGAAAAGACGGAAGGTATTTACTCCGTGAATGCCCAACTTGCACAAAAGATCCGTCTATTTCGTTTGAAAAAAAACGCTGTTATTAATATTCTCCTTTTGGTCGTAAGTCTTAATAAATTTAATCTCTTTTGGAGGGAAGAGTATGGCGCGCTGAACTGGGCGGGCCAGCATCCGCCATTCGGGGACCGCTCACACCGTGGCAACGGCCCAATGCATATTTCAACAGCGATTCACGCGAGCAACATGAGTGGACCACCACGGTTGAAGGAGAGGGTGCTCACCATGATAGCCAATTGTTGAAGCTGCATCGTGGGCGTGGCTGGTCCACCATCTTAGTTCTCCCCGATTAAACCTTAACGCTTATTGGGCTGCCGCACTGATTCCGCAATTTCACAATGTTTTCCAACAATAACTCTCTTGCAATTAGCGCGCATTTACTACTTGAAAAGTAGTTAAATACATAAAAGCGTTACATAAAAAGTTACATAAAAGCGTGCAAGCCAAGCGTGAGATTACTCATGATTTTATTCTTTTTTTTTAAATAATAAGACCCCGTGTTCACTGCGAAACACCATGGCAAAATCGAGTGGGATCGATATTTCCCAGTAGCTAATATGTTTCGCGAGTTATTTGCTTTTAATTTTCAATAGAGGGTAGATATTCTTCGCATACATCTACATCTACGTCATACCCTGCAAGCTACCCAAAGGGTGTGTGGCAGTAGCCTTTCCCAGTAGCTAATATGTTTCGCGAGTACTTTGCATTTAATTTTCAATAGAGGGTTGATATTCTTCATATACATCTACAGCTACGTCATACCCTGCAAGCCACCCAAAGGGTGTGTGGCAGGGGGTGCTTCCACACCAGGCATGCATGAATTATTCGGCAGAACACCGAAACTAAACCGAGACCAGCGTACCACACATGCAACGCGCCTATTAAAATCTACAAACCGAGAAACATTCTATCGTCAATCGTTCCAACATGGAAGGGGTACAAGGGCTACTACTACAGATTCAGAATATCATGCATAAATAAGAACGTAGAGAATATAAGGAGAAAGATTTATAATCTAGCCAGTCTCACTATTCGCACTATTCATGACGACGATCACAGCTGTTATGGTCCCGAATGGTACGCGGAAAAAATAACATTTTATTCCTTTCGGTTCTACAATCTATCTCTCTAAATTTATTGGCGTGATCTAATCTGCCGTAGTATGATGAGGGTTAATAATATGTTTTTTACGTCGTCAGTGAAATATTTTTCCTGAAATTTAGTTAAGAGGCTAGTCCTAGAATTTAATCTACGCTGCGATAGCGATTCCCATCCCAATTCTTCTAACACGCACACTTTACCCGAAAATTTGTCCACTCGTCTACGGTATTCAAGGACAAGCCAAGAAAAAACAGATTTATACAACAATGAATAACATTACAGGGGAAGCAATACGGTGGATATTGAGGTCATTTTACATTTGGCACCTAATTGCACAATTTGATGCGCAGAACTTGCAAGAACGCGGGCAGAGAATCAGAGAAAGTGCCATTTCACCCATCTGTCGTTTTTTTTGGCCGGACGATTCTGTTGGCCCGTATGTCTCTGGAATCCCGATAGACTGCGATAGGTTTTCCAGGGACCGGAGCAAAAGAACTTGACATACCTCCATGCCCTGGGTAGTGAAAAATCCAGCCAGGCGGGACTCGAACCCGCGACCCTCAGTTTAGCTGGCGAGGACTTTACCCCGCCGCCACCGGGTCCGGCGTATGCATTTGCACATGCATTCTCGTAATTCACAGCTTTATTCGACACAAATCCCAATGAACATCCGAACATGCATCAGAATGCGCAATAAGACGCCGCGTGCAAAACGTTCTTTTCCGTTGTCAGGCGGCGTTGATCAGGCTACAGTTTGATAACACCACATTCTCTTCATCTTCCTCAATGGGATAGGATAGGTGCGTCGCTCTCTGAAGGATAGATTCCTCGTCGTGAGATTACACAGAAAGGGAGAGAGGGATGAGATACGCGTAGATCGGGAAAAATTCCAGCCATTTCCCCGTCAATTCAATTTCGTCGTAATCACATACGATCCTACAAAACTCAAGACCGCAACGAGGATAATCGTTTCCCGATCGAAATCGCCCGTTTCCCATACATATATAATGGTTTCCCTCCGTGTTGGGGGCGTCACTCTGTTCCTTCGACCGCTGGATTTCATTTTTCAATAACCTGAAACACACTGCGCGCACGTGTGTGTTATCTCAACTCACTGATTCCTGCGGAAAATTACGTGCGGGTTGTACGCAAGCATCCGTGAAAAAATTGAAATAAAAATTGGGGTCCCGCTGGCATCCTCCCATCTAAAACACTTCCGACCATTGGGAAAAAAATATAATCCCCGAATGAAATATATATAATTAGCGAGGGGTTTGCGCTATCTCACCCGAGGGCCGCACGCTGTCACGGGGTACGACGAATAATGCAGGAAGAAGGCTTTCCTGATGAA